>CM077205.1:22491498-22926498 GCA_039654625.1 Rhinogobio ventralis | reverse complement strand
GCGCCATGCGCTTAAGACCATGCGCTCAGATCGTTAAAATAGGGCCCTTAATGTGAGCATGCATTTACTAATCTCACTTGACCAAAAAAAGATTCAGTATTCCTCAAAATGAATAAAATCAGTGAAATACAAAATCAGAATATTGCGCAAATCTCCAATAATTAAATATGTTAAATGAAACAAATATTTGTATGCATTTAATCTCACTTTATTGACCAATGTACTTGCTGCTGACCTTGTTTTTATTGGTGATGTAAGTAAACTTTCTTCTCCTGCATCCTATTCTTCTGCATCCAGAATGGCAGCACAGCTAAAAGGTTTATTTGAGCTGCACCCGCTACTGTACACGCGTGAATTTGCATTTCCTTAAACCTTATTATTTAAATTTTGGTATGAAAGGGCATTTACATTTTCCCAAAAATATAACTTTTTTGTTGTTAAAAAAAAAAAAAAAGCCCAGCCGAGAAAAAGTAATGCAAAAGTAACGTAACACATTACTTTTCTTAAAATGTAACTAAGTAACGCAATTAGGGAGTAACGCAATATTGTAATGCATTACTTTTCAAAGTAACTTTCCCCAATAACTATAACAACTATATATATATATATATATATATATATATATATATATATATATATATATATATATATATATATATATATATATATATATATATATATATATATATATATATATATATATATATAGTAGAAAAACATTTTCTACTATATATATAGGGACTTAGACCATCTGAACAGGACATGCATCAGCACTATGAAATCCATCACAATAAATAAAATGTATTAAATAACATTAATAAAATGAAGAACAATGTAAGAGACTGATTTTATACTCAGTAAAATGCGTAAGATTTTATAATCATTTTATAAATCACTATTTTAAATAATTCACAAGAAACATTTAGGACAAAATATAAAACAAACAGTAGCTACAGAGTGCATGGATGGCGGTAAGGAAGCACGCCTTCATTATGTGTTCCTGCCTAATGCTGAGTCAGGCTCTACTTGAAAAGAACGCTACAAATGACTAATCAAGGGCTAGGACACAACACAGCCTAAACAAACCATTGCCTCACCACCTCCAATGTATTCAAGGGATAGATTATGTTGAATTCTTGCTGCTCAGCAACACCCAGACCAAAAAAAAAAAAAAAAAAAATACTCAATGGACAGCCATTCTCTCCTTCCAATGCTTTTAATTGGAGCATTTTGCAAAATATAGAATCTGTTAATGTGTAACTATGTTTAGTTTGATATTGATTAGATTGTTGAAGACATTTGATGGGACAAAAAAGCACAATGGTTTGTAACTCTTGTGGAAAATTGATACTGCCGTTTGGCTTAAATCTACCTCTGACTGAAGTGTTTCATATATGCATGTTCTGTGTGTCATCCACACAAACAGACAAAACGTTATACATATTATTTAGTTATAATGATACAAAATATTTCTACTTCATAAAAAAAAAAAATGCTGTGTTTTAGAACTTTCTATTCATTTTAAAATATATTAAAATAGTAAATATTCATTTGAAATCGTAATGGGCTAATATTGTACAATATTACTATTTTTTACAGTATTAATCTAATATTAATAATATTATTAATCTTATCAGTTTAACAATATTATATTACCAATAACTAAGATTAGACTGTATCAAACAAGTGCAACATTAAAAAAATCTAAGTCGAGCATCATCTCTTTTAATATATTAAAATATAATTTAATTTTAATAACAAGATGTGGGAAAATACATCTTCTAATGAAAAAGTGGATTTGAAAAAAGATTACTGAGGGTATTAGCAAATCTATCATGAACTAACATGTAACATGTAGAAAATAATTCCTAAAAGGTGCGCACAGTAATTTATATTTCTGTAATTTATAGCACTGGCCTATGATGGCAGTTGTCATGGGCACCAACAAGGATACATCATCACACAAAAGCAAAAAGTTTCATTTACTATTGTCATTGGAAAAAGAAGAAATTTTAAATAATGGCACATTTAATATAAAAAATGTTGTCTGCCCTTTCTTTGGCTATTTCATCATCTACAAAAATGCTAGCTCTGAGTTAGCTGAGTAACTGCTCCATCTTGCCATGATATCAGCTGAGCTCTTGGATGTCAGGACACAACCTTTCCTCTGTCACATTCTTTCATTCTACCTGACTCGGCACCTCTCTCTCTCTTGCTCTTTCTCCTCCCCTATCCCCGATCTCACAGACAGAATAGGACGCAAGCCTCAGTTACTCACAGTGGCAGGTGCTGCACTAAATTGTTGCCCTGCAGCTACAGAGAAAGCACACCTCCACAAGAAAGAGCAATTTCAGAATTTCAGAAAAAAGGGCTTTAAACCTCTTCACAATACAAACACAGAGGACCCTGAGGGTGCCAAACAGTGCACATCATTTGATAATTAATGAAAGGGCGGCAAACCTTCTCTTTTTCTTAATTCTTGTTCTTTTGGTGAGGGTTCACAGATCATTCATAAGCTGGTTATTAAGGGGATAATTCCTCCAAAAAGGAAAATTCTGTCTCTGTATTTTTTGCCAATGTTGTTTGGACACCAACACTGTTCAAGATATCCACAGAAGAAAAATTCATACAGGTTTGGAATGACTTGAGGGTGAGTAAATGATGACAATTTTCATTTTTGGGTGAACTATCCCTTTAATGGGATGGGCAACAATGCCCACTGCAGTCTTTCATCAAAAGTTTGTTCTTCAGAGTTTAATTAGCAATTGGCAGGTTGCCATAGTTTCCACCTTTTCGATCAACACAAATGCTAGCTGGCAAGGGATGGATTGTTAGCGTGCCATGCTGCACACCACACCCGATCTTTACTGCGAGGAAGATGGGGGCGGGTGGTGTTGTATGGGGGGTATTAATCACCAGATCAAGAGAAAAGATAATCCCTCAGGGCCAGAGAGGCAAAGCGTTGCTCAGTCTCTCCCTTTTTTTCCCATCTTTACTACCGGACAACTACATTCCTCTGCTGGGAGGGGAACCACAACCACCTAATTCTCCTGTGCGCCCAGAGAAAATCTACAAGGCCTCAGCGTCAGGTCATACACTTAAATGTCAAACTTTCCATTGCTCTTCTGTTTTGTATAAACACTATGTTAGAACTCTACGTGTTGATATAATCTGCCCGAGGGATACATCAATTTTGCTTGACTTACATCAATTTTAAGCAAATTAACAGTTGTTAAACAGTGTTAAAATTCACTAACTAATTTTTACAAGATTTACATTTTAGAAAAGAGGAGGATTAAATAGTTTAGACTTCTATTTTTAAACTAGAAACAGATCTTGTCCAGAGTATAGAGAGGCAAAAAAAAAATGGTTAACTTACACCAAAGAAGAAATTTTCTGATGTGTAGTGTCCATCTTCATAATTCATTGATCCACTTCAGTCCCTTAATTTTTTAAAAATTGTTTTATTTGCATGACACAATGCTACTTCTGAAGCACTTCAGATCGGATGCGCCATTGTAGCAAAGCAAGGCTATCGTCATCAGGACTTTTATATTTAGCACTGTTCATCCGGACCTGGACATCCCTTTTGAAAATTGTTGCAACCAAAACTATCCAGATTGACCAGGGAAAACCCATAACACCCCCAATAAACAGTAACACCCCCACATGCAAGGGTAACTTAACAGTTTCTGCTGGGGCTTACCACTAAATTCCCCACTACTGAAATTATTCACTTGAGTGATCACACTAAACAAAACCAAGTTTCATATGTGATCAAATAATTGCATTTCTCTGCTTAAGAAATTCATATGTGCATACAAAAAATTGTTGGCTGCAGTTCAATATTTAACAATGTAATTACATTAAAAAGACAAACAAACAAACACAAAAGGAGCTAAAACAATTTGGCCAAAAATGACAGAAATGCTTCTTATGGTGTTAAAAAGCTAACTATCTAATGCTCCCATCAAACGCCTGTCTGAGACCATTCAGTGGGAGGTTTCAAAAAATCCCCATGTACATTTGTTTTAAACTTTGTGGGGGATTTTGGAAGAATTCAACAATTAAATGCTTCAGTACTACAAGCAGTCGGAAAATAAGCTTTACTATGTGAAATTACAGAAACTTCAACAACATACCGCAAGGCCTAGAGGCATCACTATTACATTACCGGTAATCAACGGTATATATTTGGGTGATATTTTGAGCCAATAAGCAATTATCAACTACCTGCCTTGGAATGAATGAATATTCCCATATATAAAGCTTAGATATTCATTCGAGAAGATCAAATTTGTATTTTACATAATCTGACTTCTTGAAATGTGTCAAGAACAGGGTCACAGAGAAACTGCTCAGATCCTAATGACACAGCAATATCCTTCAGAGAAGGTTATTTAATTACACTTTGGTGCAGTTTTTAAATCTGCAAATTTAAGCTGTGTGTTTAGTAAAAAAAAGTACTCACTGTAAGGGGCTCCTCAGGCCCACGCATTGTGATGCAGTCCATGCTAATTTGTATGGTATTGGATGTTGATCCGACTGCAGAGCCCTCAGAGAAGTTGAGCTCGATAGGCTGCATTGAATGTAGTGCAGACCTAGAACAGAGACCAATAAATTGATTGATTACTGGTGAACAGTGTATGGGACTGAGTAGATAATGTTGGAATATATAGTGATATTTAATTTTTCATTTAATTGACTGAATCATTTCTTTATTAAAAAAGTTTGAGTTAAATAAAATCTCATATAATTTAATTATTAAGAAGTTAGGTATAATGCATTATAAAGGTGTTCATAATGCACTTTATAAAGCATTATACACTCACCTAAAGGATTATTAGGAACACCATACTAATACTGTGTTTGACCCCCTTTCGCCTTCAGAACTGCCTTAATTCTACGTGGCATTGATTCAACAAGGTGCTGAAAGCATTCTTTAGAAATGTTGGCCCATATTGATAGGATAGCATCTTGCAGTTGATGGAGATTTGTGGGATGCACATCCAGGGCACAAAGCTCCCGTTCCACCACATCCCAAAGATGCTCTATTGGGTTGAGATCTGGTGACTGTGGGGGCCATTTTAGTACAGTGAACTCATTGTCATGTTCAAGAAACCAATTTGAAATGATTCGAGCTTTGTGACATGGTGCATTATCCTGCTGGAAGTAGCCATCAGAGGATGGGTACATGGTGGTCATAAAGGGATGGACATGGTCAGAAACAATGCTCAGGTAGGCCGTGGCATTTAAACAATGCCCAATTGGCACTAAGGGGCCTAAAGTGTGCCAAGAAAACATCCCCCACACCATTACACCACCACCAGCAGCCTGCACAGTGGTAACAAGGCATGATGGATCCATGTTCTCATTCTGTTTACGCCAAATTCTGACTCTACCATCTGAATGTCTCAACAGAAATCGAGACTCATCAGACCAGGCAACATTTTTCCAGTCTTCAACTGTCCAATTTTGGTGAGCTCGTGCAAATTGTAGCCTCTTTTTCCTATTTGTAGTGGAGATGAGTGGTACCCGGTGGGGTCTTCTGCTGTTGTAGCCCATCCGCCTCAAGGTTGTGCGTGTTGTGGCTTCACAAATGCTTTGCTGCATACCTCGGTTTTAACGAGTGGTTATTTCAGTCAAAGTTGCTCTTCTATCAGCTTGAATCAGTCGGCCCATTCTCTTCTGACCTCTAGCATCAACAAGGCATTTTCGCCCACAGGACTGCCGAAATACTCAGACCGGCCCGTCTGGCACCAACAACCATGCCACGCTCAAAATTGCTTAAATCACCTTTCTTTCCCATTCTGACATTTAGTTTGGAGTTCAGGAGATTGTCTTGACCAGGACCACACCCCTAAATGCATTGAAGCAACTGCCATGTGATTGGTTGATTAGATAATTGCATTAATGAGAAATTGAACAGGTGTTCCTAATAATCCTTTAGGTGAGTGTATATTTTACATAACTAAATTTAAAATGTATTATATTATTTATTGTATTATATAATATTTGCAGATTCTTTGTTACATCTGAATTTGGTTGCTTGTCATGTTTTAATGCATTATACTTTCTGTTTCAATTATTCATGAGACCACACAGTGCATTACAAGGCATAATTAATGCATTAAAATACTTTTATAATGCATTATATATAAAGGCTTTAAGTAAAGTGTTTTACTGTATTATGAATTAAAGTACAAGTGAATTTATAAGGTACTTCATAACTCACTGGTCCAGCATCTCCAGTAGCTGGTTGAGGACGTCTTGTCCGAGGATATCTGTACCCTGAGAGCCTTGGCCCTGTGACATGGAGGCCAGGAAAGAACCTTCAGCCCATGAGAGACAAGCTGCTGCTGGTTCTCTCAATCTAGAGAGATGGAAACAAACGTTAACTCAAAATTTGTGTCCTCATACAGTCCCTAGACATTTTGGATACACTTACATTGTATTATAAATTAATTAAACTAAACATTTCTGAAGAAAATGTTTTGTTGTCGCCCAGTTATGTGCTAGGGTTTTTTGGTTACTTCTCCTAATTCTCTTTGATATTTTTGTCACTAGATATTTATGTCATATTTTCAGCTCCTTTATCTATCGTAAACCAGGCAAAAAAAAAGTTATTTTTAATTATTTGTAGAGATGCACCGATTGCAATTTTCTTGGCTGATTCCGATTTCTTGTTAGTATGATCTGCCGATTTCGATTTTCTTTCTAAGAACTATAATTGACAACATATATAAACAAAAATCTACTTTTCTTCAACGCAAAGTTTTATTTTCATAAAAAATAAAAAGTTAAAAGTCAGTAATAAAATATAAACAGCTCAAATAAATGCAATAGAATAAAGAGAGCTATGTAACTAAGTTTTTCAGGTTAACTGGGTTTCTATTCAGGTAAGAAATACTACAGAAATTAAAGTAATCAAATATAAAATAACACATTCAGTGTTATTTTACATTGGTTACCTTAATTTCTGTAGTCTTTATTGTAAATATTAATACAGATCAATTATACCATTAAATTTATAAAACATATTTAGTCAAGAGCAGAAAGTGATTTTTTTGTCTTTTGTTCTTTGATTAACATGACAGACAGCAGCAGGAATATTGGACTGCTTTCCCTTTAAGAGTTTATGAACTGTGTTCAGCGGAACCTATACTGTTACACACAACATGGGTTCACTTTCTTAGCTATTTACCGATTCAAAACTGACTGTTTATCTGAATACTCGCCAAGATTGCCTGTGCCACTGGTTTTGACATACTTTTGTATGTATTTGACAGTTTAAGCGCAGTAAGCCTCTCATTTTGGTACTTGTGACTCTGTTTGACTTCTGTCTGTGTTTGAGACTGAGCGTGGCTTGTTCGCTTCACTTATATAGATCAGTGGTGCACGTGCTTTTGGTGTGAGCGCGAAACCGGCGGGAATGACTAAAATTATGCGCAATACAAGCACTATTTAACCGGAGCGAATGAGACCAGTGAGAGAGGAGGCGCCCACGCGGATGTGTGTCACTTCACCGTGACAGAGAAGAGAGTGAGAACGCGCAGCTGACGTTATTGCCTGTGCCGCTGGTAACAAAACGGATTGGCTCAGAATCGGTAAAAAGTGAGACTGATCGGCCGATCACCGATCCGGGCCGATCATGAGGGAAATCGGCCGATTCCGATCCCTGGCCGATCGATCGGTGCATCTCTAATTATTTGAGTTATGAAAATCCTTTATTGTAAGTATGAGCAGCAGTAATAATTATGTTTGCCTTTACAATCACCACTAACTAAAGTAAAAAATGACCTGAACTCAAATATCATTAGTAAACTGATACATTATCTATTATTGCCAGGGCAAGATTTACCTTATATTGTTTTTTTCCCCCCATCATTAGAACGGCTGCATCTGAGGTAGTGAGTGCATCGCATTGCATTTTTGTAAACTTACAGGTTATGGAGTTTATTGAAGCTGTAGCTATGTGTGTGCTTCGTTTTTTTCTTTGTCATTTGGCCAAAATCTCATGTTTAGTATTGGCTATGACTCCACGGCAAATGCCTACTCTACTCCTCAAATACATAAAACATTAGCCTTTATATATATAGGGCCCTATTTTAATGATCTGAGCGCATGTTCTGAAGTGCATGGCGCAGGTGCACTTAAGGCGTGAAACGTAGTGCTGGACGTGAAAATGATAACTGCATCGGGCTGAAACTAGCAAAAAACACTTGCGTCGCGCCTGGCACCACATTGCGCCAGGTGTATGATAGGGCCCATAGTGTTTCATGAGTATAGAAAACACTGTACCTAAACAAACAACCAGTTCTTTATTTACCTTTGCATTGCAGAGACAAGCAGAGACGGTCCACTAAAATGTGTACGGCACTTCATTTAAGATTGAGGCGGGGTGGAGTTATGAGGCTTTACTGACAGTTTGAAGATCCAGTGGAGTTACAAGGTTTAATCCCAAGCTGTTTTTATATTTTCATTGGTTACATTTTTGCACAGACAGATGTAAATGGTGACCAATATTAATGTAAAATACGGAGATACGAGGCACAACAGCAATTATATTTTAAATGTTATTAATTTATATAGTAAATGTCCTACAGAGTTTTAGCATTAGACTGAAGTAAAAATAACAATAATTACAAAAAATATATTATTTCTCCTTTACTGTAACTGTACAGTAAAGGAGAAATAATATTCTCCTTTATATTTATATTCTTCTTTATGTGTGTGTTAATGGCGGTAAAAAGGCACTGCACTTCTTCGGGATGTAAAAGCATAACCCAT
Organism: Rhinogobio ventralis; assembly: GCA_039654625.1. Classification (NCBI taxonomy): domain Eukaryota; kingdom Metazoa; phylum Chordata; class Actinopteri; order Cypriniformes; family Gobionidae; genus Rhinogobio; species Rhinogobio ventralis. The sequence continues at coordinate 22,917,708 of CM077205.1, read as the reverse complement.
TCTTAATTACCCCTCCTCTCCCCCCACAAAGGCCATGCTCTGTGCCTGTCTAATGCAACACCACTAACCAGTGTTAACATGACATTTAGGAGCAGTAGAGAGAATAAGACTGTCAGTAAAAACACGATGACCCTCTCCATCTGAAATTTAACACCAAGCCAGAGCCCGGCGTCTCATTGTTCCTGCTGAGGAGCAGCACACGCTAAGGACCAAGCAGAGCGGAATTCCCCCTCGCTGTCTATATGATAGCAACACCACCGCTATGCAGCATTAGGAATGTGTGTGGCTGAACTGGGCTTGGCTGTGGAAGGGGGTTGAAGGTAGTAAATGTATGTATCTGCGTGTGTGTGTGAGCGTCTGGGAGTTGGGGTGTCAACCCATAATCTAACGTTGGCACTCGGGTGTGGGGCCGGAATTCCCCTACATTCTGTGCTGTGGGGAGATATTAATATACTAAGCTATGTAGGCATGCCTAATAAATGCTGAATGCTTTTAGGTCGAAGGATGTCAAATTACTGTATCCTAGACAGAGATACAAAGCAACACTAGTCTTTGATATCACTGTAAAGTGACACTTCGATACCAGCCTTTGAAAAGAAACTTCATTTTATAGTAGGTCTATTTATTCTGCCTAGCATCACAAAGCTTTTTTACATAATACATTTATGAGTTTGATATGACGAGCTAGTAAAAAAAAATTTAACCTAACGAATGTGTTTCGTCACATATTCATGTATAAATACTTGTGTTTCTTAAAAGGGATAATTGCAAAATCCTTTATGCATTTTCTTTATTCTGTGGAACACAAAATAGTATATATATATATATATATATATATATATATATTTTTTTTTTTTTTTTTTTTTTTTTTTTTTATGGAGGGGTGGGAGTCAATGTTGTTTTGACCCCAGTGTTTGGAATGACATGAGGCTGAGTAAATGATGACAGAATTGGGCGATCTATTGCTTTAAGGGAGGAAATGCCCATGTTCACTTTTTACAATGTAATAAAATCAATTAAAACTATATCTGTTTCCTAAAGGAGGAAAAATGGGAGGTGCAAAAGAAGCATTTGGAATTCAGCTTCAATACCATGAAAAATCCCTCTTTTCCCTTTTGGGTTCCCTAAACAGCTCTTCAGAAGAAAAGCAGGGTATATACTTTTTTTTTTTTTTTGGTCTTTGTTCAGCTGAAGAGGTGTGGCACAAAGTGAATGCTAGAGTTGAATTACTGGGACAACGGTGTGCTGCCAGGCCTGTCACTGGGGATAAAAGCTTTTTCAATGCTAATGTTTACTTTAAGCCTCATAGATATTGTCATTTGGCACACTGGAAGACACACAAATGCCAAGCCCAATGCGTCAATTGTCACGGTGCATCCACAGGTCCATACCTCAGCATTCCTACCTCCCATTGTAAGATAAAAATCTAAACCCCTTTGCATTTTACAATGTCAACCTGAACAGTATGAGGGGCTTTTAAGGAAGTAAGTAAATACAAATTAACACTGGGCCCTAACTTACTGCCAGCTATTCATATAGTTAGCTCTATTAATGAATCCGTCACCCATTACAAGTAGCTAAAGAGAAGGTACTTCAGAATGTTTATTAGATGTCATTTTTATAAAATGGGAGGGATCTAGATGCACAGCACTGGGTATGGCATTGAGATGTTTTTTTTGTGTTTTTTTTTTGTATATATATATATTTTTTTTTACAAAGTTATAAAAGCAACATAGTTCAATGTAGCCACCTAGAAAATGCATGCATCTGGATATTAAAATAAAAAGATACAGTTCACTGTTATGAAAAATTAACCTTGCTGTCATTCATTATTTCCTGCAGAATTAGATTGTGCTATCATAAAAAAGTAACATCACTCTATCACTGTAAGTAATATTTTTAGTATTGGTTGATTTTACTTTTGATGTTTTTTTCTGCTGCAGGATGCACTGATTCTGACATATACCATATGCCAATAAATAGACAATATAAAAATTCAACACAATGGGCCAGATTTACTAACAAACCCTCTTTTAGCGTTAAAAAACTACTGTCAGGATTTACTAAAGACACACAGTGAAAAAAAAGGTGTGGACAGAGTTATTTTTGCGGCTGAACTTATTGCATATGCGTTTGTAGGAGTTTCTCTTTCAGGCGCAAAATTGTTGTTTGCGCTATTATTTACCGCCCAAAAAAAGCACGTCTTTAATAATAATAATAATAATAATAATAATAAGCATCATAACTAATGAATATTATTTTAAAAAATCTTCATTTTTGAGATTTGGCAAAGACTACATTTAACAGTGTCATTAAAATATTAGCATTTTAAAAGATCGAAATTATTTGAAGCTTAATTGTTGCTCTGAAGATACTTTGAAGAATGTCAGTAACCCAAAACAGTTGACGGGGCCCCACTGACTTCCATGTTGTTGTTTTTTTTCATACTATAGAAATCAATGGGGTCCGTCAAATCTTTGGTTACCGACATTCTTCAAAATATCTTCGTTTGTGTTCAGCAACTTGAGGGTGAGTAAATGATGACAAAATTTTCATTTTTAAACTATCCCTTTAATTGGGATTAAGGTAGTAATACCATTGTAGTTTTTTTTTTTAAACAGTTTTTAAAAAAAAAATTTTTAAGAAGCAACAATTAAGCTTCAATTAATTTTCCTTGTTCTTTATCTCTAAAAAAAGCTCATAAACGTTGCAATAAGAAGTGACAAGCTATAAAGAAGCGGAAGCAACTTAAGCAAAGTGTTTATGTCTAAGGGGTATGTCATCTATATCATATATCATGGAAGACTATGTTTCATTTATAGTGCTCCGAGAGTGCTAAATGGCTCTACAATTGTCAGTACGCTTAGATTTAGCTTTTGCTATCACACTCAACAAAACCACAAAACAAGATACTACTTCTCTTATGTCAGAGAATGTAGTGGCTAATAACCTTACACAAGGTTCCAGCAGCTCTCTGTATAGGGATTACATGTCTCTCTCTCTCTCATTGATATGTTATTGCATTTAATATTGTCAACATTACAGGTTGGTGAGAGCATGAGGACTATATAGGTCTCCAGCAGGTGCTGAGTGGCTGCTGTCTCAGGTCACACATTGCGACAGACATGTTTCAGATCCCTGGCTGAGAGCTGGGTTGACAGCCCTGGGGTCATGACATCATCATCATCATCATAAAACCTGTGCCAGGGGAATTATCCAATTAAAGTCGAGAGAGGATGCGTGCTCGGCAAAAGGTCCAAAAACGAAGGATGAACGGATGCTAGATAGTAGCTAGAAATACAATATGGTTGACAGGGATTTTTAGCCAAGAATGACATCATGGTCCCACAAAAGGTGCAGCACCCATGCGCGAAAATATCCAGCTTTGATTTACACCCACAGAAATGACAGATGAAGTTTATGGGCAGATTTCTGATCCATCATCAGCTAAAGTGGGAATGGCCATTTCATTAATTAAATATCTAGACACTTTATGTTTACTTAATAATTGGATCAAACATAAAAGCAGTCATAAAGCCAGATAAAACAAATAGTGCAACCTGAAAATGAGTAATTCAGGAGCCACACAGCAAAGGAATACTGTTTAAGTTTGTCATTCTCTGTCAAATTACCAAAGCCTATATGTTCAGAATTCTGCTTTACCACAATGGCCGCCACATCTGTCATTATGTCAGACATCGCATCCCAAATTTAGCCAAGGAACCATGCTTATCCTCATTACAGGTAATAAAAACCATAAAGAAGATTTTAGTGAGATAAATAATTATTTCAGGGCTTAGCTTCAATTTGACACCTTTAAAAAAAAAAAAACTTCTAGGAGACAATAGTCAACTGTAGTTTTTCATTGTGGATATGTGTAGGGTGGGTTTCATTTCTAGTGGTAGCTTCTTTGGAAGCTGTGGGTGGGTGTCTGGTTACTGGGGGAGTTATGCATTCTGCCTGAGGGAGAGGCTGCACTGCGTCCACTTAAACACAGACCAGGCCCCTCGCAGACAGGACGGGGTCAAAAGTCACAGCTTAACAGGGCTGCCCATTGTCTCCTGACAGGTTGGGCACATCCAGCGATGAAAATGCAATCAAAACAAACAGAGCCCTGCAATCTGGGGAGACAAGTGAGAGGGGCTTCTCCACTATCTTCATTAATCAGAGGCCAGGTAACGTTCAAAGGGATCTGCCGACCCCTTCCCTCATCCCTCAAACCCGGGTCTGCAGGATGGACATGGTGGCTTAGACAAAAGAATAGTGGCCCCATGATTTTTCCTCCATTTAGGCGCATGCTTTCATTGTGAAAGGGTCCAAATTCTATTGAATGTGGCAAAGGAGAGAACTGTCCCAATCTCATATGGACTTACTTCACTATGCACTTGTAATTTATTTGTTTTTAAATGTTTAAAAAATGTATGTCTGCTTGCCAATAAGGAAAAGTCATTAAATATTTTGTATACAAGCATAACAGAGTAAACAGGTTTGAGACAATTTGATTTAACTGTTTCGCAACTAAATATAATTTAAAAGTAATTTAATTTAGGTCAATCACAAAATCTACTCAACATTTCACCCCATTTGATTATCACTCCAAGAGGGTCTAATATTTGAGTCTGATTTTGTAGGATTCAGTTGGATGAGATTTGGAGCACTTGACTTCAAAGGAAATGCATGTTCATTTTATTTTAAGAACCTCTGTTGATGTTATTTTTAATCTTTACACGTCTGTTTCTCTTGTTTTGTGGTGTAGATTAGACCTACTGATAGGAGCCAGATTAGTCACAAAAACAACCATCTCTGCAGGTATACCCACATGTGCTCAAGGGCTAAGATCTAACAATATAGTGGTAACGGAGACCGCATGTTGTCACACAGGGCAGTTGTCTCAAGGGATTTATGACAGTAACTATGTCCAATACCACACATGTGATTTGTCTAACAGTAGTTTTGTACGTTGGTTTAAAATATTATTGTCATATATTCTTTGCCTTAGCTGTTAGATAAATAAATTAACACAATAAAATCACACTGGCATTCAGGCAAGTATCAAAACTATTATTAAGGCAGATTTTAACCAAAATGTTGAACTGTGTTCTTTCAGGTAAGGGTTTTGAAACTTGTTAAGTTTCAGTTCCCCTATGTGTTTTACACTTATATGAATGTATTTTATATTTGCAATTTTCATGTTTAATCATTTGACTATCATTTTGCCAATAAATATGGCAGGTTCCCTTGTGACAATCGTCCTCATATAGTGTGACTTTAGTTATGTGCCTTTACAGAAAGGGACAACTAGCTCTTCTAAAGCATAATTTCACATGACTGTACCAATTACATGGCTTTCACCTGAAATTTACGTGTTAGAGTAACAACCTTTTTACATTTAAGTACATTTAAACAATATATTTTTGTTAATTTTACAGGCCTGAAAAATGGTATACTCTCACATGAACAGATTGAAAAGCATTAATTCTTCCACCTTACTCTGTGATTATTGTCAACATACCAAATCACTTGAAGAATATGAGCATCTCATAAAATAAAATATGATAGTGTTCATGTTACATAATCTATCTAACCATAACAATTTATTTAATAGAGAGATTTATATTTAGAGCAGTGAAGGAAACCTGGCATTGGAAAATGTATGTAGTATATGAAATTAATATTTAAATTGCCTTTTTAAAAAGGTGCCAATACTCCATTGAAATGGAATACTACATTAGAACGTCATTAATGGATACAAGCATGAGAATTTAATCCCTAGCTATTAATACAACTGTATTTAGAGTTGAACTCTGTTCAGATCCACAAAAACAAATGTCCAGTAGCGAGTGCATGAAGAGCTAACAAGCAAGCAAGCTGAGGATTTTGAGTATCTAAGACAGTATACCCTAAACTGCACAAAGCACTTTCTTTTGCCATAAGAACACTACACCTATAAATACCATAGCCAGGCAGCAGCTGGAGAACCAGACAAAACTGTTAGCACCTCCAGTACGTCTCAGTCCAGACAGCAACTCTTTAATGTTCTGGACCATAGAAACAACCACATGTTGCTTTGCAATGTGTGCTCATATCTATTTACAAATGAAGCCACTAAATAAAACCATGTGTGCATGTCCAAGTAAGTGGTCAAGATAAACCTGCTGTCCTTAAAATGGCTTTTCAGAATTGGCCAACAAATTGGCACAAACAGTAGCTCCTGTCTTACCGTTGAAAGGCTCGCTCTGGGCAGAATTGTACTGCTGCATAAGGAGAGGTCATACTGCCAGACTGGGGTCTTTACTGAGGTCGTCAAGGTTATCGGCAAGTGGCCCAAGCACATGTATTACAGCAGATCTGGAGTTATAAATAAATGAAAAACATGAAAAAACATAAACAAAAAAGAAATTGTGAGGCAGATTAAAGTGCTAGAAGGTCAAGTGCACAGGAGTGAATCAAGTGTGGAGGATGTTTTAATTTTGGTTTAATCTTTCTACAGCCCACAAGCAAAGGGGCGGCGTCAATGCCAACATGCTGACCAATCCCTGACAACAACTGGACATGGTATCATACCCATTCAGTTGCTAGGATATAGATATTAAGCAACAACCCCCACCCATTCCATTCCTAGCCCATGTCCCCAGCGATGTCTGTCTAAGCACTAACCTGAAAAGCACATTCCGCTGTCCATTCGCTGGCTGCCGTTTCTATCCAGAATCCCAGGAGCTTTCAGCCTGTGTGGTGATTGCATCACACTAGCCGCTATCTTCTATTTTAACCTGACCAGGTGAAATAGATGTCACATCAAATAGCCCTCGGTGACCACGGTGGCTTCCTGACCTGTCAATAGGGCTGAAACTCTGTGTTAGAAGTTTATCACCCTGCATCCCTTCACCCACTAACATGCAGAGCAAGCGCCTGTGACATGACAGACTAATCTTAATTGGCGGATTCCTGCTGTCATTGAATAAGATGAATAAAACCAAAATTATAAACTCTAACGGATGCTCTCCTCTTGATGCTTGTTGGTTGCTACCAATTCTACACTGCAAATTAAATTAGAACTGCTACTGTATGACCTTCAATGTTCTCTAAACACAGCACATAGTTATATTGTAAAAACCAAGCCATCATTATGCACACAGAAATTATTGAAAAATTTCACTTAATTTACGCCTGCCGATGTTATAGTCCAGAGGCTGTAAACTTAGAGGTGTTTTGCAGTTTTTAGGGGTTGAATTGCAGATGAATCAGAGGTCTAAAATAAAGGGGAGGTCACAGAGGGGAGAAGGATAATAAATAGATGCTGGGTATCCAGGGAACACGATCCGGTGTGCCGGACTTTTGTACCTTTAAAGAGAGCCTCAGTCAAGTATCTTCCTTCTTCTATCCTATTCCACCACCCATAATTAACTATAAAGGGAAACCTTATAACATGGACAAAGTGTACTGAACTATTGTGTTCAGGGCATAGGCCGTTTGTACATGAATTATCATTCATAAACCAGTTTACTAATCTGACATTTAACAACAAAAGTGAAAAATGAAGGGCAGGACTCAATTTTATCCATTAGGAATTGACTGGATTCTGAAAACTGGAAGTCCCATACCAGAATAGAACCAGATCCGCTTGTAGATTTGCAGTATTATCCAATAGCCTATGCAAAATGATGTTAGCAAATAAGGAAAGAGCATAATATATTCTGATTAAAGATTACTCATTATAAATTATTTATCCATGCATATCATTATGTTTTTTTAAATTCATGTGCCCTTGTGATTTTAAGTTGGCATGAAACGGAAGTTATGTTCTTTTCTTCGATATTGTGACATATATATCCGAGTGAAATGACTTCTTAAACAAGAAATAAAATGTAGGGTGGGACTCATTTGTCCATCGGGAATTGATTGTAATGTTGGATCGTTGTCGATTGCTATTGCTGTGATCTCCTGCGGGTGAAGGGTTGTCCCGTCCTTGAATATCGTAACTTCCATTTCATGCCAACTTTAACCAAAGCCGCTTTAAGGGAAGCCTTCAATATTAGAAAATAATTTGTAAATGTGGCGAAACGCAGGGAAGACCAGACGTCGTTTTAAAAAAAAAACAATGTCAATGGAGTAGAGACATGAAGAGAAGTCAAACAATTCTGCAACAAGTAGGATTTTGGCTATTATCATGGATCATGTGTGCCTTGATAACCAATCACATTACAGCCTTAATGTCTTGAATTTCTGTAGTTTTATGACATTCAATGACATTAAGGCTGTAATGTGATTGGTTATCACACATGATCCAAATGAACTGTTACACTTTTCCAATGGTAGAGCCACAGACCTAATAAGACAACCTCCCAATCCCATGTCCTTTGGTATATCTTTCCCTACACATGCCAAGCAGCAAGTTATTTTAGACCAACCCCCCTACACACACCCAACACACAGTTAAGCATACACTGCACACACCCAGGCAGATACATTTACAAACATCTGCAAATTGTGTGTCCTCATTTTGCCATTACTGAGCTGAATCCAACTTTAACTAATGATTTGCCCTGCTGTACTTGGCTTTAGTTCATGGATGGTGGCAGATTCCCACATACCCACAACCAAAGTGAAAATACTTTTAACTTAATTGTCACTTGATACAATTCCAGACTTTTTGCTGTTCACTGGATAAATATTAAATAACTAAAAGCATTAGAGGAGTGTTTTTTGCATCTCTTTAAGGAGGTAAAATACTTCAACGCCACGGCAAAATAAATCTTACCCGTGTTGTGAATAAGTTTGCAATCTGAGTTGAATGTGATAAGAAAAACATTTAGTGCAAAATAATTGCAAGAAAATATGCCTGTCTATCGAGTTGTCCTCGACATAGACTGAAAACAAAAACAAACGCAAAAGCGAGTGATGCAACAATTGTAGTCTGATTCACAAATAAAGGATCCGGTTCTTTTAATGAATCGTTCAAGAAGAATCAAAAACTCAAGAATCATCAGGTTTAATCCTTCACTGAATTAACTCATTGGTTGTGTCTGAAATCGCCCCCATACCCTTAAATAAGGCACTATTTGAGGGGACAGCCATTTGTGGTGGTGTCTGAAACCATACTGGACATTATTGAGTGCACTCATTCAAACCCATAATGCACCGCAATAATAAGTGTACAACCACTGTACATTCAAATGCTCTCAAAGGTGCCGAATGAATTCTCGCGTCTCGCCAGAAGATGGCGCAGCGCAGCTGAATCATCCATCCATCCATTTTCCTAGTCCAATGTTGAGCGTACAGCGTAATATAGTAATATAGTTTCCATGACAAATTCAAGAGGAGCTGATAGTTTGCTAATAGTCAAATTATTAAAGGGTTAGTTCAGCTAAAAGTGAAATTTCTGCTATTAATTACTCACCCTTATGTCATTCCAAACCCGTAAGACCTTCGTTTATCTTCAGAACACAAACGTTTTTTGATGAAATCTGAGCGGTTTCTGAACCACCCACAGGCATCAACGTCATTGCAACTTTCAAGGCCCAGAAAGGTAGTGAAGACATCATTAAAATAGTCCATGTGACTACAGTGGTTCAACCTTAATGTTATGAAGCGACGAGAATATTTTTTGTGCGCAAAAAAACAAACAAAAAGAATGACTTTATTTAACAATTTCTTCTCTTCCATGTCAGCCTCCTACGCTGTTCACATAGTAAACACAGTGCAGCGCTTCCGGGTTCTACGTCAGAACTCCGGCTCACTATTGGCCGTCACTGTTCACATGAGCACCACGATGAATGCGTGTGCCGACGTTCTGACGCTGAACCACTGTAGTCACATGGACCACTGTAGTCACATACACTCACCAAAAGGATTATTAGGAACACCATACTAATACTGTGTTTGACCCCCTTTCGCCTTCAGAACTGCCTTAATTCTACGTGGCATTGATTCAACAAGGTGCTGAAAGCATTCTTTAGAAATGTTGGCCCATATTGATAGGATAGCATCTTGCAGTTGATAGAGATTTGTGGGATGCACATCCAGGGCACGAAGCTCCCGTTCCACCACATCCCAAAGATGCTCTATTGGGTTGAGATCTGGTGACTGTGGGGGCCATTTTAGTACAGTAAACTCATTGTCATGTTCAAGAAACCAATTTGAAATGATTCGAGCTTTGTGACATGGTGCATTATCCTGCTGGAAGTAGCCATCAGAGGATGGGTACATTGTGGTCATAAAGGGATGGACATGGTCAGAAACAATGCTCAGGTAGGCCGTGGCATTTAAACGATGCCCAATTGGCACTAAGGGGCCTAAAGTGTGCCAAGAAAACATCCCCCACACCACTACACCACCACCACCAGCCTGCACAGTGGTAACAAGGCATGATGGATCCATGTTCTCCTTCTGTTTACGCCAAATTCTGACTGTACCATCTGAATGTCTCAACAGAAATCGAGACTCATCAGACCAGGCAACATTTTTCCAGTCTTCAACTGTCCAATTTTGGTGAGCTCGTGCAAATTGTAGCCTCTTTTTCCTATTTGTAGTGGAGATGAGTGGTACCCGGTGGGGTCTTCTGCTGTTGTAGCCCATCCGCCTCAAGGTTGTGCGTGTTGTGGCTTCACAAATGCTTTGCTGCATACCTCGGTTGTAACGAGTGGTTATTTCAGTCAAAGTTGCTCTTCTATCAGCTTGAATCAGTCGGCCCATTCTTGTCTTGACCAGGACCACACCCCTAAATGCATTGAAGCAACTGCCATGTGATTGGTTGATTAGATAATTGCATTAATGAGAAATTGAACAGGTGTTCCTAATAATCCTTTAGGTGAGTGTATTTTAAAGATGTCTTTACTACCTTTATGGGCCTTGAAAGTTGCAATGACATTGCTGCCTATGAAGGGTTCAGAAACCTCTCGGATTTCATAAAAAATATCTTAATTTGTGTTCCGAAGATGAACAGGGTTAAGGGTTTGCCTTAAGAATGTTGTTCATCTTGGAACTTCGTAAGACAAATTAAGATATTCCAAACGAATGACATGAGGGTAATTAATGACAGAAAATTCATTCTTGGGTGAACTAACCCAGCAAGCACAAACTATGCAAAAGTGGCAGCCCTTCCAGCACACTCAAGTGTCCAAATGCGTTCACTTGTTTGTCCTCGGACTAGTGGATATATAGGGGGTGATTTTGAACACAGCCTCTGAATCTGTCAGACTAGTTACTGAATCCACATCTGAGTCACTGACTCTATATGTCCATATAAAAATGAAATTTTGTGTACATAAGGTTTGTGAAACTTAAATCAGTAACACATATATAATATAGGCCTACCCAGATCCCATGAAAGACCAGCTTTGTAGATCAGAGAGGTATTATGCAAGTGTTTACCAAGATAATAACATCGTATGTCAACAAATTAGTTTCAGGTAATGATCAAAGTTTTTTTTCTTTTTTTTCTTTCTGCAGTGTCAGCAGGTTACAGTTGCATTTAAGGGAGTTGCAGAATCACATAATTTTTCAAAAAAACACAGCCAATGTTATAACCTTGTGAAGCACAAAACAGAACACTATAGACCTTATCCACCAGAGAAACAAGCGCGCGACCATCCTTAAAATGTTGTTTGATGTTCCGTTTTAGCGGTAGCTTTGTATATTTCTATGGCATCGTTGTTGAAGAGAAATTAGCAGGTGAAGTGGATTTACTTCTTGTAGAGTTAGTGACAGTTATCATGAGCGTTGTTATGTTCTAAGTGGATGTTATAAAAAATTTCAGTAGACCGGGAAGATTTTAAAACGAGTGGATCATTCATAAATCAGTAAGATCTTACCTTCATGCTGTGGAAATACAATCCGGAGGACAAGGGGCAGGGCTACATAAGGTCTATAGCTTACATGATAAAATGTTGGTAATACGTGTGTAACTGTCCATCATTTATTTATTGCCAAACAACAGTAGTTTTCTTCAAATCTGCCAGTTACGGAGGGTTTGGGGTAACCAGATCCACAACGCGAGGTATTCCAGAAAGCAAGGTTAATTACCGTCATATATACCCTGAACTCTCGGTTGATTAACCCAAACCTTGTTTACTTGAGGTATGCAGGTTCCATGTCTCAACTCTCAAAGCACATAACATTATAATAATAATTAACGTAAACAACTTACAGCTCTTTCTTGTACCACCTGACTGCTTCAGATTCATTTCAGCGTCCATAGTGTTGACATAGAAACACATAAATCTCAGTCTGAGGACTTGAACAGTGTCACAGGTTGTCATAATGGTTAGGCGTGAATGCAGCATATGCTCATGGTTTTGGTTCTGGACTCTGGAGGAACTGTAAAAGGCGGTTGCAGTTTGTTTTTGAAGCTCGGTGGCTGTCTGTCTCCCCATAAGCATACACTGCGCGATTTTCGTCTGATTTTCAGCCGAAGTCTGGCTCGTGTTGACTTTTTTTTTTTTGAGTCGGGCCGAATTTCAGCTTTGTCGCGCGTCGTTTGTCGTGCAGAGGGAAACGAGAGGCAGAGGCGATTAACATCCCGACTGGCAATCGGATGGTCTGATACATTTCTGACATGTCAGAAATTTTGATCGCACAGTTGAAGCACAGCTACGAATCGAGAACCGATTGTCCTAAACTCAGTTTTTTTCACTGCGCCTGCGCGAAAAAGAAGTTAAACCATTTTTATCTTTAATGCAGAAAGAAAGAAAACGAAAAGAGCGAGATCTATATGTTCTGTAGTAGCTATCAAACTAACTGCAAATTAACAAACTTGCTTACCTCCAGAGTCCAGACAGTTCACCTGCATAAGCCAGCCGGCTCTTTTATTAATTTACTTGATCATATTTAGTACTTGTTTCACTTTTCACTTTCACTTTACTCATTTATTTAATATTTAATTGTATTGCAATTGTAATAAAAAGAAAATGTTCTGTTTTAAACCATGAAGGCGAGTCAGAGGATAAACAATGTGCAATTTTTGCACGAGAGTTATGCCGGTAAAGTCTTCCCCAGTCAATTATTCACTACAGAAAATAAGCCTAACTGTCTTTATTTCTGAAAATTTTATGAATTTAAAAATGAGAAGAGAAGTATTTAGTTAAATTTGTTTTTGAAATAAAGCTCTTAATTTTCATTGATTACTGATTAGTGTTCAAACATATTATAGACTGTTGATAATTTTAATTATAGGCCTATAATTCATTGTATAAAATACCTAAATGTTTTAAATCATTTTCAATGAGGAGTAGGCCTAAAATAATCTGTCTAATCTTATCCTCCATCATGCGCTGAATACCTCTCTAAAAAAATGCAATATTCGATATGCGTTATGGTATTGCTTTAAGTGTGTAAAATTAATATAAATTATTAAAATATATTTAAAAACAAATGTTTCACATTCTTTTCTGGGACAAGAAAGCATCACTATAACTTCTGAAAAGGAACAGCAGTGATTTAGCATTACATAAAAGGTAGGCTAATGTCACAAATTTGATAATGTCATCTTAACATCAATGTAAACAAGAAAAAAAATATTTAAATACCAACAACTCTTTGCTCAACTTGGTTTTTTTATAGTTGGAGCGGGAGCTGGTAAATTCTATCTCTGGCGATGCACACTTGTATGGAATGACAAGTCTGCCAAAAATAAAAATATATAGATACATAAATAAATATACAAAGAAATAAATAAACATTTCTTTGTCCGTAGGGTAATGAGGAGGGCGTGGTCTACCTCAGACATAGCAATCGAGCTCAGAGTAGGCGAGGGCAAAGCGTTGAGGCAATAGTGACACCTTGGGGTGTGGCCGAAATACAATAAATATAACCTACTGACGTTGATACTGTCTGTGGTGTATGACTTGGATAGGTATATGGCCAAAATCTTATATTATGGGTTAAGTCATATCACCCTAACTGTACTGTGTGACATGGATAGGCTACTCTTTATTCGGGACATGGCCGTAGAACATCGTCTAGTCTGGATTTGTAAAATGTCCTGGGCTAACAAACATGAACAGCAACATCTTCAACAGATCTGATAACAGGGACTTATTTATTTTTAATTTTGATAGACTTGGCATTCCATACCTTGCGCTTCCTCCCATCACAGTTTACGTTCTGAGAAGACATTGCAATCTAGTGGTCGGGCTTAAACCGAATACAAAGCCACTGACATGAATCTTGGATGTAAACAAATAAATATTATTATAGTTTTTTGAGAATCAATACAGTATCGCCAAACATAATATTGCGATATTCACATGTATTGATATTTTCTTACACCCCTAGAGGTCAAGACTGTCCTCATGCAGTGGCACTTAGCATCAGCATCAGTCATGTCGATGGTAGAGAAAGCAGTAGAACCTTTTAGAGTATAGTTCGTCCATGTGTGGCAATGGAAAGGAGTCCATGATCACTTTTTCTGTGTAACAACAATTGGTGACACCCATGCAAAGGCATCGATGCATTCTATTTCCCCAGCTGCTTGTAAGCGATATGATTCCTCTGACACAGCACTACGAACAGAGAGTGGCAGCGAAGCGACAACATTTTTGATGCACAGTTGTGATGGTTTCATCTAGCTTTTCGTGGTGTATAAAGTTTTTAGCACATCCAAACTCAGTTGACTCAGCAACTATGCACTAAAAGACTAGCATGGGAGAAGCAGGCACAGGAAGGGCACAGAGTTGGTAGTTTTCAATCCTCACATACAGTGCAGACATTAGATCCCTCTTTTGTCAACAATGAAGAATGTAGCAGGAACGGAGTGGTCATGTAGGGAAATGTCCGTTGACTACTGCTACCCAACCACCAGAAATAAGGCTTTTTAATACATCACCAGCCTGGCTGTAGGTTGCGACAGCACAAAGTTACTGAAATAGCATGCATAAGTGGTGTAGGGCAGGATAGATACGGAAGACCCACTGTCAACCACCTATTCCACCGCACAAGTCTGTGAGTTAAGCCCAATTTATACTTCTGCGTTGAGTGTACACCGTAGCTACGTCTACGTCTGTGTGTTGCACGTGTAGCCTACGACATACCCTGACGTGCACCTCTCCAAAACTGTAACAACGCGTCAATTCTACGCGGAGCGTAAGCGCTGTGATTGGTCAGAACTCCTCCCTCAGGGGTACACATGCTCCCTCTGCATGTGTAACTGCAGGACACAAAAGTATAAATGAAAATCGACACGTAGCCCACGGCGTAGAGGCTACGGCGCAGGTCCGACATAGAAGTATAAATCAGCCTTCAGAAGTAGATACAGTAACTGTGCTTGTAATGCTGCGAGTATGAGCTAAACATTCCATGTACAGTACAGTAACTTCAGGTAGTTCAATTTCACGGACCTTGAACAAATTTTGATTGCGCTGATCAGCACAGTTTAGCGTAATGTCCAATTTTTTTTTACACTTCCTGCATGTCGAATTGAAGCCGGGCAGTTTTCAGCATTAGCTAAGCGTGCATCCTATCCACAGCAAAAGTACGACTTCCTCTTCCCCACCTGAGCAGAATTAAGAGGTGCATGTGACGTTTTTTCCGTTGTTCTGTGTTCTGTGCTGTGTGGCCAGGCCAGAGTCTCCAGCCGTCATGGCCGCCAGGCGCTTCCTGTGATGGCAGCTGCCATCTTGTGTGTTTGGGCCGCACACATTTCTCCAGGGGCGACGCCGACCGCTAGTGCTCTTCCAGAGGTGACGACAATCTCTACAGCTCTTCCAGAGGCAACAGTGATAGCTCCAGCTCCTCCAGAGGCGACGACGACTGCTGCAGCTCCTCCCGAGGCGGCGGCGATCGCTACTCCTCCTCCTGGGGCAGCAGTGTCCACTGGTGAAAACTCTGCCTGCCCTGGCCTGCCATTGCTCCACGATCCAGGCCTGTCACTGCTTCATGGTCCTGGTCAACAATTGCTCCACAGTCTGCCACTGCACCACAGCTCAGACTCACCATTGCTCCACGGCCCAGGTCCGCCAGTGCTCCACGGCCCAGGCATGCCATTGCTCCATGGCCCAGGCCCAGTTCCCCTTCATGGGCCTGGCCCTCCCTCCCCCTGAACTTTTTGATGGTTTGTTTGGCCATCTGGAGCCGATCATAGAGAGGCGGAAATGTCGCAATTGGTTTTTGGTTTTGTCATCACTTTCATGATTCATGTCTTTTATTTTGAAAATTGTCTTGGTCTTGTTTCCTAGTTTGTCATGTGATTTCCTTGCCCTTATGTGATCCTGTCATGTGCCTCCTTGTTTCATGTGTTATGTTCTCATAATTGGTTCATTGTTTGGATAGTCACAGGTGTTCCTTGTTAGTCATTAGTCCTTGTGTGTAGAGGGTATGCACGTGACGTCACTGTTAGCTGAAGTGACTGCGGTTACGCCCCACTGAGTGGCAAAAACACTGAGAGGCAGCATTGGTTTACAGCGTCACTGCAGCGAAAACACACAAAACAATGCCCGGCGCCAAAGAAGGGTCGAGGGGAGGCTTGACCACGGACCCCGTAGACATCCCTGTGCCGCCCTCCGGACCGAGGGAGACGGACTTGATAATAGCGTTTAATTTTTTCACTAAACCACTGCCACCTGCTGCTGCTTCTGCTACTGATTGCTATTAGAGGGAAAAGCTGCCCAACATTGCTGGTCTAGGGTCTGTTTTCTTCGTAATAATCGCATATTATTAGTGAAAAAGAGTAGGCAAAAGATCCAGTGCGTATCTGTCTTTGCGCTCGTCAAATGATTCAATTTCCAAAGTGTTTTCCCTTCGGTGAGTAATGTAGCCAATCACAGACATGTTTGTTGATTTCTACAAATTGGCCAATCACAGGTGTTGAAGTTAGAATCCACTCACTGCTCAAGTTGTTGTCCAGTGCTGAGAGCTCTGCACGCATGCTAATCCTCTCAAGTGTGGATATTATGTAGATAATAGATTCATTGTGTTGTCAGCTTCACTGATTAATATAACGGAACTGTGTGAGATTGCATTCATTGAATGAGTGACAGCTTTTAGTGATTATAAAGGGAGCACTATTTGCATGCTGTCTAAGCTATATAAAAAAATATACCTATAATATATTCAGAATTTGAATAAAACTTTTGTTTTCCATTCTTGACAAGCGGCCACAAACACGCTTCAATACATAGACCCATATCCGCATATACATGCAGAATTCACTCTTAAAATGACTGACAGTGATAAATATTTGTATCGAAATCAGGCTCATATAAATGTCAGGAAAACACGATTCCTGGCTGCATGTCAATATCCATGGATCACTGGATCTGTGGTAAGTTGTAAAGAACACTATATTGAGCCTAAACTTTAGTTTAAAATAATATTCGTTTGTTTTACTCACGATTTCCCCTATTAACTATTAATGGCGTCGATGCATATCCCCTATATATAGCACTCATGTTTCCATTGTATCTAGCTTTGTTCCCTGTACCGCTGTTTGGTGAGTTTATGGTAATGCTCCAGTTTGTTTCATGTTCATGCTCAAGCATAGTCAAGCCAAGTCTTTGTTTTGTATCTGTTCAAGTTGGATTTGATAAACTGCACATGGGTTCATCAAGCTCGCATTCAGTGGACTTCCTTACACTAATCCTCATTGCCAATTTGTGGGATCTGTTAGGAGTTAGTAAGCAGCAATAAAGCACACAAAACAGGAGTAGCGAAGTTCACCCATCTTGTTTACTCCGTCACTTCCGTTCTCACACACACTACATCATTACACAATTCAAAATAGTCACAACATAATTCACTCATGAACACTTGTAAAAGCTATAAATCATAGACACCTGTGACCTGCGGTAATCAGTAATGAGTTGGGTCTTGTTACAATAGAGTCACAAAGCAACTGTGCTGTAAAAAAATTAGATGGCAAAACATTTTTAAACATGCGTCATCTTTAAACATTTCCTGCCATTTAAAGGTCATTAAAGGTCAAGGCATTATACATAAAATATAAATAATAATATATTATATTTTAAAGAAATATAGCACAAACACACAAGCAAAATATTCCACAAAAAAGAAGTTTGTTATGTTGAAAAGTATAAAGGCCTATTGTGCAAATTTAAAGTTTAATTAAAAATTAAAAATCTTATTTTTTAATAGAATATTGCAGTATTTATTTATTAAATTATTTATTTGTTAAAACCATTAGGTTGTTTTTTAATCATGTGTCCTCATAATCTTTAATCACAACTTCCCCTCCCTATGGTGACCGAGAGAGCTCAACGCACTGTGACAGAGCTCAATGCACTGCAACTGAAGAAAACACCATGCAACTATTTGTACCATGCAAATAGAAAAAAAACCTAACAAATTAAGAAGACATCAGTTTCAGTTTGACAGCACATGTGCTGCAAATACTCACAATGCAACCAAATACAGAAACACGCTGCAGGCACTGATGTTGGACGAGAAGGCCTGGCTTGCAGTCTCCGCTCTAATTTATCCCAAAGGTGCTCTAACAGGTTGAGGTCAGGACTCTGTGCAGGCCAGTCGAGTTCCTCCGCACCAAACTCACTCATCCATGTCTTTGTGGACCTTGCTTTGTGCACTGGTGCGCAGTCATGTTGGAACAGGAAGGGGCTATCCCCAAACTGTTCCCACAAATTTGGGAGCGTGAAATTGTCCAAAATGAGTTCCTTTCACTGGAACTAAGGGGCCAAGCCCAACCCCTGAAAAACAACCCCACACCATAATCCCCCCTCCACCAAACTTTACACTTGGCACAATGCAGTCAGGCAAGTACCATTCTCCTGGCAACCGCCAAACCCAGTCTAGTCCATCGGATTGCTAGACAGAGAAACGTGATTCGTCACTCCAGAGAACGCGTCTCCCACACTCCACCAGTGGCGATGTGCTTTACACCGCTACATCCGATGCTTTGCATTGCACTTGGATGCAGCTGTTCGGCCATGAAAACCCATTCCATGAAGCTCTCTACGCACTGTTCTTGAGCTAATCTGAAGGCCACACAAAGTTTGGAGGTCTGTAGCTATTGACTCTGCAGAAAGTTGGCGACTTCTGTGCACTGTGCGCCTCAGCATGCGCTGACCCCGCTCTGTGATTTTGCATGGCCTACCACTTTGTGGCTGAGTTGCTGTTGTTCCCAATTGCTTCCACTTTGTTATAATACCACTAACAGTTGACCGTGGAATATTTAGTAGTGCGGAAATTTCACGAATGGACTTATTGCACAGATGGCAACCTATCACGGTACCACGCTTGAATTCACTGAGCTCTTGAGAGCGACCCATTCTTTCACAAATGTTTGTAGAAACAGTCTGCATGCCTAGGTGCTTGATTTTATACACTTTGGCCATGGAAGTGATTGGAACACCTGAATTCAATGATTTGTAGGGGTGTTCCAATACTTTTGGCAATATAGTGTATATGACAATAAGAAAGAAAAGACTATCGCAAATTCTGTTTCATGCTGACTTTAAAATAGACAACTTATTTGGTTACCTTCTGGTTATTAAACGTAGTGACCACAGTTAATGTGATGAACTACACATTATGAATTTGGTTACTTTGTTTGGACACCTGTGTGATGGGAACTGACTTCATACATCTACTAAAATCACCTTGAGACGAGTTGGTTTAAAATATCAGCAGATGTTAACAGATGCCACTTGATTTTTTAATTTTTTTTTTTATTAAATGCAATGAAATCCATACATTCCTGTGATTTAAGTGTCCAAAATTTGTCAAACCCTCTTTTGGCCACTGGATATGAAAAGATCATGAGGAATTAGTGTAGTTTTTCCAGTTTTTACCATAAACATCTATATTTGGGAAAATCCTTTCGATTTGGACCATACACTGTACAGTGGTAACCACCCCTGCTCTCCAAGCAAGGACAAAATATCATTACTTCTATGATCTCCAGTTGAGTTCACGTTATATTGCAGATGACACATGAAACCGTTAAATCACTGCAGTGTTAACTGCTCTTAACATGCAGACATTGGATGTTAGTCACTCCATCCCTATTACTTCATATGAAATGATTACATCAGTCTCTACAGTGGGCTGTGGCCTGTGTCCAATCTCACATCTTTAATGCGCTGATTATCTCTTTGCAGTGTCAATCACAGTGTGTTGCTGGCTTGATTTGCAAGGTTAAACCCATGT
This sequence comes from Rhinogobio ventralis, assembly GCA_039654625.1. NCBI lineage: Eukaryota > Metazoa > Chordata > Actinopteri > Cypriniformes > Gobionidae > Rhinogobio > Rhinogobio ventralis. The sequence goes on along the minus strand of CM077205.1, from coordinate 22,897,593 downwards.
TAATCTGTACTTGCATAGATGGGTTAAAAGTAGTTGTTTATAAGGCAATGACTGAAGCACATGCAACTTTAAGTACATCATCCCTCCTAATTCGTCTTTATGCCTTTTATCTTCCTTTATGCATCATGGTACGGCAGTTCACACCGCCTATTACTGTCCTGCGCTTGCATACAGCGCTAAGCAGTTGTCGTGGGGCAGCTGTTGAGGACGCTCTTCAACATGAGGTCAAGCGTACACTGCGTGGGACGAACATACGCCAGCCACTCTCAGGCACTGTGTAGGGGTCAAGCGTATGCGTATGTGTCCGTATTGCCCGCTGTGACTAATGGTGCGGGTATCCATATGAGTCAGAGGGACCCTTGTTCAGTGCAGTGTTTGAGAGGTGATAATTCATGGAACTCCAAAACTGCCCGGCAACTCACCAGTGTTTACATCAGCCTGTCACATTAAACATGAAGAGGGATTATTCCTTTTAAGAACAAAATAAAGGGTGAAATAGTCCACTTGCTATTGATGGAATAATAAATTAACAAACACTACAATTGTGACAATGACAAATAAGAGTGTCTGATAAAGAAATAGAAGTCTCTTTAAAGTGCCCCTATATATGTAATATAGCTGTTAATGTAAACGATTGCAAAGTTGTAAAGTCGAAAGTGCACAATAAATAAAGTTATTGCCTCCCAAAAGAAAGAATCGTATCTGAACCACCTATACGAGTCGTTTGTATTTTGAATCTCACTACGTGATGGTTCTGCGTCACTAGAAAATACATTTGCATAATGCCTGCCTATGTTGTTTGTTGTCCGCCCACAAACAACTTGACCAGCCCTCAATCCGACGACTGCTTCTCAAAGTTCAACGCGGGATTCGCAAAACGCTTGCTCCTGACAGATGGGTCAGTGCCCAGTTTATTTGGACCAGCTTGCTCCTCAGAATCACAACCTTTAAAGGGTTACTTCACCGATTAGCATTAAGCTTTGTATCAGTAGAAACCCGGTAGTATATTCGAATGACCATGCTTCCCTCCCTCATGTCCCCCTGAGACGAGAGATTTCTGTATTTTTCTGTATGAAAGTTAAGCTTCCTTAGGCATGAACTGAAAATGCGCCAGACTGGACACGCACCGTGAATGACTGTGCGGCCATGAATGAATGACAATGATGCCATGAATGAATGCCCCGTGCGGCCGTGCTCATTTTAGTTTCGGTTTAGAATTAGCACCAATTCGGGGGCGGGTTGCTTGAATTGTGGGTTCATTAGCCTATTATTCTTAATGAAAAACACAACAACAAAACGGTACAATGACAAACTCTCTTAAATAGGCGCATTTCGCTTTGAAACCAAATTTTCCGCGATCATCTTGTCTGTCAGCTGTTTGCTCTCGTGATGAATGAAATCTGACTCCTGCTGCTGGTCTGTGCTGTGACTCTCGTCCGGCTCATGCTGTATTGAGCAGACACGTTCAGTTTTTAATTGTAGTGTCTGTTCTCTAACTGAACTAAATTATTTTATTACTATAAAAATAAAAAAGATGGTGGGGGCGGTGCCGTGGTGGGCAAGTGATGTAACCGGTAGACATGGCTTGGGAGTGGCCTCGTAGGGCAGCGAAGCAAGTGCATTCTGGGAGTTGTTGTCTTTCATCCACATGAGCCAAAAATACATTTTCTGGCTTTTCTCAGTCTAGAAGGCACCAACTTCTAAAATAATTTCACATTTCTACTACATAAATGACCCAATTTAAATACACATTCATCTTTCCAGTGGTGAAATATCCCTTTAAGTATGAATATTTTTTAATTATTGATTAATATATTTTCTACCAGGTGTTCAAAATATGTAGTTTTGTGTTTTATATTGTGTAAGTTTCCGGCTAACCGGCTAGCTCACATTATTACTGTCTTACTGAAATACTTCTGCTAAGCAGCTGTGGGACACTATTACCTAAAACTGTGTCTGTTAATGCAGATTGTCTGTCTTTCTTACTACTTTGAGTAAAGATAATGGGTGGCGCAAGATTTGTTTTACAAACGTTTATGTTACATCAGTCATTCACGTTAATGCTCGGCTAACATATGCACTCTTATTGATACAGTTCCTGCATGTGCACCGCAATAAATAGAAATATACACATTGGTTTGTTGATGGACATACACTTGTTAACACTGATGGTGAGGAATTACTGTTGCAACATCTCATAATGTACCTCAAACTAAGTAGCATATCACTGAGAAACGTCCTGTTCAAGACGTCCTTGCGATGGAGGTTTGGGTTGAATAACTAGTTCTTCCAATGTTTCATCATTGGCCTCGCACTCGGATTGATATGGTAAAATCAACATCATCGTTAATGTCTTTACAGTGTGTACAATCGCTGAGTTTTAGGAAGCCTCTGAAGCTGAAGTTCAGTTATGGTAATTAGCATTACCGAAACTCACACTGTACGCGGTAGACCAATCGTAACAGACTGGGCCATCTGGCCAATTAGAGCAGAGTAGGCTCATGGAAAAGAGGGATTTAGAGAGACTGATTTATCCGTTGAGAATTTAAAAATGTAGTGATGTGCAATGTACATGAGAAAATGAAACCCTTTTTTTTGACCTTTGATGCTTTGATGTTTTTTGACATGTGATAGGAGAACTTAAGCCTTTAAACAGCATAATAGGGCTACTTAAAAAAATTTATGCCAAATTCTTAGAAATGTATTGTTGGTTTATGAACAAAAACCTTTGTTCAAGAAAAATGTAAATGTAATTACTCTAAAATGTCAAGTGTCGCAATAACATTTCCATAACCCCTTGAATACAAGTGAGTGTGCACATCTCATTTATCATTTTCAAATATATATAATTATTTTAAAAATCTGTCTTTCATGGTATAAATATCATCATTATGTTTTTGGAGTCATGCCACATTATATTTTACAACCAGAACTAACCTTGCTTTGTCATAAAAATGTCAATACGTTTTTTTTTATATATTATTTTTATATATTATCCTCTGTCCTCTGCCGAAAATAAATACATACATAAAATAAAAATAATACATTTAATTTTAATTCAGAAATTAAACATCTCATCATAAGATGTACTGAAATTATTATATGTAAAATTGCATTTGTAATGTGGTTTTGAGTAAAATAATAGATCCTATTAAAATGACCAAGTAACAAGTTATTCACAATTTTGAAACAATGACATAAAGCATCATATAAAAAAACTCCACTTCTCACATGCTGTCATTAAAGAGATAATACTAGTTTGTGCACCTAGTTATTGTTCTAAGCATAAAACTGTAGACAAAGATGAATACTTTCCCACGTTGTGAATCACACTATACTACTCTCAGCTCACTTTTGTCACAGTGACTTCTCCACCTAAAATCAGTTGTGTCGCCATTCATGGGAAAATTCATGTTGCTGGTGGCAAGGAGTAAAAGGCGAAATGCCAAATTTGAATCATCCTGTAGGACAGCTTTTGGTGGGAACCAGATTTGTTTTCTTTCTTTCTTTTTTTTCTTTTTTTATATCCTCTGTTGCATTATTAATGACAAACTGGTTTGGGATTATTGCTGAATAATTCACATCTAGTAAAAGCTGTTAGTCCACAACCAAAACAAATGATTTGTTTTGTTATTTGTCTTGCAGCTTTGTTGCACCAGTTGCAAAACATGTAACCCTTCCTGAACTGTATAATACTGCTATTTTTGCACAACACACTTCTTCATTTTTCACCTTTGCATTTGTTTTTGTGCATGTGCCAATTTAATTGCAAAAATGCAGTTAATGCTGCAAAGGCTACATGCATGTAAAAAACTAAAGATAATGTGCATGCATCATAGACAATATTCACAGGTTATCTAAGCAACATTTATTCAATTACAGTGCAGTAATCATAATAAGATTATAATAGTTAATTATCAATTGTTGAACAGATGTTTGTTCAAAAAGGTAACAAAGAAAAACACCTTTCAACTGATAATATAAAAAATTTGAGCACACATTATGACACATGGGTAAGCCACTGTTCGTTTAAACAGGTTTTTCTGGACTTTGTTTTTTACCTCTCCAGTACAGAAAAATACTCAGTAAGCATGACACAGTATTCATAGTTCTTAACAACCACTTCAAGCCTCACATCTCATAGTTCACACCACCAGCATCGCGGAATGTTTCAGTCAGTGCTAGTTGGTTGTTAGTAGCCATTGCTTCTGGTTGTAATCATCACCACTACTAAGATGTCATCAAATCAGATTGTATGCCACTAAAAATGAACATTATGTGTCAGTGCATAATATTATATTAGAGACAAAAATCAACACATGCATCATTGTATCAAATGCTCTGCATTTGCTTAAGAGTAACGGCTATAGGAAGAGCTGTGCATGTGAACCTCACTCCCCTGCCCTCAAGTTAGTGCAGCCACCTCCCATGCCAATTAATGTTGGTTCAAATCCCATTTGGAAGGGTGTGAGTAGGCCCAGTAATGTTGGTGCCGTGACCCGGATGGGGCCCAGCAAGCAATAGCCGTCATTTCACCGACTAGGTTGACTATAGACCTGATATAGTCCTGCTATGAGTGACCCACTTCTAGCCAAAATAACCTTGAATTTGGTTACATGTCGTTTTTGCCAAAATAACTTGCAAGATGTATGATATTCCATCATGTAAGCAAAGTCAACAGTGATTACAAGGTGTTTGGTTTCCTTTTTTTGACATGTTCATGTTCAAGATGACTAGTCTATTCCTGGGCTATGGTTAGACATCTAAAAAAATTTCACTGATAGCCCAAATTTCGCCTTTTTTTAGCCTAGACGTCAGGGCTGTGTTTGGACTGCTATTAGATGTCTTTTAAATGCAAAATTGCTTGCTGTGGGTGATGTTTAGGGGGTCTGTGATCTGTAGCATCTTTGTTAAAGTGGCTGCTTCCCATGATGGTTGATGTTGGTTCAAATCCCCCTCTGAATGGTGCAAGTATTAACCGTTACGGTCACTGCAGTCTCAGCCTCAGACGTCACGCCCACGGACCGTTGGTTGAACGTCTGATGCATATGGCACACTTAACTGAAAACACTTCAGGATTTTCAAAGTCACCATCTGATTGGTTGAATTATATAGGAAGTGTTGCGTTCTTTAACGGTCCACCTGGAAACAAAACCATCGGCGCCAAACCCCCTTGTGGAAGAAGAAAGCCATTTTGTTTACAACTGTGACAACAAGCTCTTACCAGGATCAACTAAACGCTGGATTTTCAAAAGTACATGAAGTTCATGGCTCCATTGTTGCAGTAAACTTGCACAACATTCTTGAATGAATAATTTATTAGATGCATGCCGGTCTGTTATTGTAGGGACATTTTACATGTTCTTTATCGACTTTACATTTTCACGCCCCTCAACATGACGCAGAGCAAAACGAACTGTGATTGGTTACATGTCAGTCAAACGTCCTCTTGAGGTGATGATACACAACCGATCAAAGCATCCAGATAGAAATTTGTTGCTCAATCTCAATGGGAAAGTGCCTAAGCAATATTGCTCGACAACATTGCTAAAAAAATTTGCCCCGTGGATCATCACCTTTGTTGGGTGGTCCTTGGCCAATGAAAGCTGCAATAGAGTCCAGACCTTCTGCCGTCAGTCTGAAAGGTCTGGCTATGTGGTCACTATACTAAAGTCCCCATGATTTTGCCAACAAAGAGGTTGATCCAGGAACATGTACTTGGTGAAATCACGTTCGCCGAACCGTTAAATATGGTTGCATTTTCTTAACTTTACTGTGTTGATTAATTTGTCACATCTTGTTGGCAGTGGTCACTGTTGTTTATGTCGCTAGAAGTTCTCATTATGGGATCTGGGATAAAAATAAACCATCTACATCTTCCTGATGCTGGGGTCCTTCTGAAGTCTGTACAGACGCATCAAATCCAGCATTCCTATTGTTGGGAGTAGCTCCTGCAGTACGGGCATATGCCGTATCCAGTGTAGACAGCGTCAGTTATTTTAATGGGTTGTAGGATGTTTTAATGGTACAATGACCACTTATATATCACAAAATCAAGGAACATTTTTATTTCTCATGTCATGATCCCTTTAAATTCAATGTTTGGCCCTTATTGTCAAGTTTGAAATTTTGATTTACAAATATTGTGTCGCATCACCATTGCCCCTATTCTTTATTCTTCTTAAGAGCATAAAATAAGTGACTGCCTCGGACTGCTGACAGAGTTCATGTGTACCCTATGGGTTGTTGCAGTAAGGGGTCGTGTAAAAAGAGATCTCTTTTAACAGCCCTTGTACACATCTGAGCAGGTGTCTCCGGCTCAGCACTTCTGTGAGGTAACCTTATCTTTGATATTCTAACTTTCAGAAAAATAGCTCATGATGTAAAACTTATGGCCTGGTGTTTAGCAACCAGGAGATTGGTATCCAGGCAACTGAGTGACATGTGTGATTGGTTCCCCCGTCAAACCATTAAAATGAATGTATGCGTAGTACATAATGTGGCATCTCAATGATATCTTATCCATGGTCCATGAGCTACTACATATCCATGCGTAATTTGAGAAAGGCTCTAAGGTGTCTTTTGTCACTGGATAGGCTGTAAAAATAAAACGGGGTGAAATGATGTAAAGGTCTGCTTTAATGCAAGCAAATAGATCTCGCTAAGCTCAATAGTTAGCTGAAGGCTACAAGTCATGTATCAATGGCAACTTGTCTGTAAATTACAAGTTATTCTTATAATTTGTCATTGACTCTACATGACTATTAAGGTTATTATGGCAACAGACTTTATTAAATGTAGATAAATACGAGCCAAACAAAATCAGATTTTGGCATATTTGTTGGCCTTTATCCACATATGCAGTTAGATGGATAGAAGCACAATGGCTGCTTTACAGTTAAAGCCATACAGTTCATTTTGTTAAATTTCCACTGTGAGTCATCTCTAAGAAAGCATGTCGATGTGACAGTGTTTAACAATAATAGTGTTTCCATTGGCTCTCAACAATCTTTTCATAAATGCAAAGGGGAGTCATGGGCTCAGTTAGATGCAAAGGCCATGTAATCTGTTTTTCTAATTGGATTGGCTCAAGGAATTTACATTGCCGTGGAAGAGAATGAAAGCCGATCTGGGTGAGAGGGAGGTAATAGTGTGTATGTGTGTGTACATGAACACTCACACTGTAAGGTGGGCCAGGTTCCTATGAGATAACGTCACCTGCCAATCAGGACAACCAGCTGCTAGAGTCTGTGTGTGTGTGTGTGTTCATGTTTTTCTATCCCGGTGGAGACTTCAGCCTGAATGCACACAGATTAATGGGGACACGTGTCACCTTGGGGACCTAAATTGAGGTGCCCATGAGGAAACAAGCTTATAAATCACAAAGAATGAGTTTGTCTGAAAATGTTAAAATGCAGAACTGTGATGGGTATAGGTTTAAGGGTAATGTTAGTAAGAGGGGATAGTTTGTACAGTATAAAAACCATTATGTCTATGGAGAGTGATAGTGAATAGTGATAGTGATACCAGATGTGTGTGTGGATGTTTCCAAGGGACACTGGAGGGGTTGTAAATATATACTCTTCTCAGATTTATATATTATTATATACATTAAGAACCATCTCATATCGCTATCTCCTTCAAATGACCTTCTTTTTAAAAAAATATCATGTGCTGTGTGTTGACGATAGCATTGATTGGTTTTCAGAATGCTAAACCTCTAAGGTGGCATATTGGGAGTTTAGAAGCACTCCAATAAACACTTTATATGGGGAACGCATATTCACTATTAACTTTTGCCTCAATAAGCTCCTAATTTACTGCTTATTAATAGTTAGTAAGGTAGTCTTTGTAGTGTTTAAGTTTAGGTATGATTAAGGGATGTAGAATATGATCATGCAGAATAAGGCATTAATATATGCTTTATAAGTACTAATAAACAGCCAATATCCTAGTAATATGCATGCTAATAAACAACTAGTTAATATCGAGTATTGAACCTTAAAAGTGTTACCAGCACTCCTTAATGGGATATGATAGATTCAGAGTTTAGGGTGAAACACAAGTCAGCAGCTGGATTTACACCAGTCTGGGTCACCATGTACTGTATCTGTCTTAGCATGATCTAATGTGCTAACTACACTTACCCTTTATTATAATTGTTATTTTATTATTATTATTTTATTATTATTTTTTTTTTTACTTAGATGTTAACAAGACACAAACTCACATACAATATATTTAATTATATTATCTGGATTAACATAAATCTGTCTTTGGTTCAAATGTTAGGTGTAATAAATCCTTTTAGGTTTCTCATTGCTGAACATAGCATTCACAAATGAAATTAGCATTACACTACTGGAAATACAAATGGTGGAGATCAAAGAGCAGGAAATTACATGAAAGTTGATGCTGGTTCATTCAGCATTTTTCCCTCTTCTGAAATTATCTTTTTCTTCAGTTGCATTCACGCATTTTCCAAAGTCGTCTTGAATGTTGTTAAATTATCAACACAGCTGTAAATATTGAGAGAACACCATAGAAGGTGACCATGAATTGATGTTGATTGCTTAAATGTTGTCACTTTTTTATCTTTTAAAGTCACTATTATGGTGATTAGGTCTTTGGGTTGGCACTTAAAATATATATTGTATATTTTATTTGAATATAAATCCTCCTCTTCCTATCAGTGTAATGGTGTTAATTATTTGTGCTTTCAAAGGCAGAACAGTAATATAAATGAGTTTCTTTTTAATCTAACTTCAAACTAGATCATACACTAATGCACATTTGGCAGTTATGATCTATTAAAAGTGTATTACTAAAACCTGTTTCATAAAATTCATACTATTGTGAAACATAAAACTATTAATGTGGTAAAGCAAAGCCACTGCTTAATTTATTCATGCTGCAATGCACGCTCTGAGTCAGCATAGTATCAGCTTAGCCCAACATAAAAAAGTGACCACAACACATTTCCTTTTGTTTTAATAACTTTTAATAGTCAGTGTAATTAAAGCTGCAGTCCATAAGTTTTGCCTCTTTGTCGCCATCTCTGTTTGAAACCTGAAATTGCAGTTATTTGTGGAATTATCGTCTTTACGTGGGTTGTGCATTGGCATGGATAAATCTAATGTTTTGAGGAGTATGTGTGGCTGTCAGTCACCGCACCGGTGTGGATACTGTACTTCAGAATATCAGATTCTACGTCTTGGAAGTATGACCAAAATAAGAATTTTCACCGGAAAATGTCATCTGAACAAGTAACATGTCTGCTACTTTTGTTCTGACCAACTGAGAAAAAAAAAGCATTACAATAAATTGTGCTACCAACGGTGATTAAATCTAACGATCGTTTAGCTCATATCACATCAAACCGTGTAAATTATTATTATTGCTATACAATAAATTGTTGATGTTAACATCAGCCTTGCGTGACTACGTGGATTTAGTGTGTATTAGCGTTACCTGTAGATTTCAATTTCCGTACAGTCTAATCCTTTGCTTTTGACTACGGGTGAATCTCAGGTTGTCACTGATGATTGTCATTTGGACCTTTCTGGATTACAATCCGCCATCAAAATGATAAATTTAATTATACCAGCTGCTGTGAGAAAACGCTATAAATGATCCGCCACCTGCAGCATCCTCACATGCGATACTACTACTAGCCGGACTCCTTCTTTAAGTATACAGATGTGACGTAATGACGCAAAGATTAACGGCGCCATGCTCGAATTACCTGTGGAAAGCTAAAAGTACAACTCAAATTATAGCACATTATATATATTACAAGTGTACGTTGTGAATCGGGCTAAGGTAAGGAGATAGTTTTGAACACTGGCTGGTTATGTTGCTCAAAAATTAATGTGTTCATTTAAAATAGATGAGCTGCAAAACAGGTTTGCCTGGCTTCTTCAGCTCTTCTTTAATGGCTGTGCACCCCACAGGGCAAATTCAGCTGACTGGAGACAAACCTGTACACAGAAGACCCACTAGTTTCCACTGTATAGTGACACAGCAAGGACCTTTGCAAGAACAATGTTGTGTGGGAACAAAATGCAATGATCACATATTTTATTTAATAAACAGGAAATAATTGCATTTTGTTATGCCAAATTTGACATTACATCATCTTAACTTGCTTTAAAAGCGAAAGAAAGTTATTTGTCAATGAACCAAAACTAAAGTAAAATTCAAACAGTACAAAAATAAATAAATAATATAAAATATTATATTTAATAGTTTGTAAATCGCAACATTTTCTAAAGCGACATTAAAATATTATAGTATTAGATTCTTGTTGATATAAGACAAATGATGTTCCATAATTTAAACTTAGAAATCATGTCAACAAATGTAAACTAAAACACCCATACTGTATATACACAATATACATAGCTATGATTAAAACATGAGTAATGAACAATGTTTTATGCTTTCTATGCTCCGTGCAGCTTTCTCCATTAAGAACTGTGTCAACGAGGAGTCAGAGGATGTGTCATCATTACCGGCACCCCAGTTGCACTCTTAGTCATGAAGTGCATGCAGTTTGCATATTGTGTCTTTTACAATAGATTTAAAAAACGAATTATTAATCGACAAAAGTCACATGACAGTCACCAGAGCCTGGAATCAACGTCTGCATGTGCTATACTGTGTTGTAATTTCTGGTCTTGATTATATAGACTATTAAAAAAAAAAAAACATATACAGGTGTGTCTCTTAACAGTCTTTTGGTAATGAAAATGTATTTTTGAACTGAGTGGTGTAGTAGCACACTTTTTTAAAAACCAAGTAAATGGGACTCAATTGTAGTGATTTTGCAAAAGCATAAACGCTTGTATGGAACTGAAAAATATTTAAAATAAATCTCATAAATCTCATGAAAAATGAATACTATTTCAAGACAAAAACAACTGTTATTGTTATACTTTTAAATTACAGTCACAATTACAACAAACAACCTTACATTTTGAGATATAAATCACAATTACGAGAAACAAAGTTTAAGTGGGATATGTCACACTGTGAGATTAAAAAAATCACAATTATGATAAAGTTATGACTGATAAATATAGTCACATTGTGACTATCTCCAATAGGATGCTTGCACCATCGGTGATCGGGCCCAAAAAATGTGAGATATAGTCACGATGGCCTTTTTTAAAACTTTTTTTTAAAAAAAATTTTTAAACTTTTTTAGGCTGATCAGCACTTTTAAAATAAAAAAAAATTAAGTGTAAAAACACACAAAAACACAAAAAAATCATACATTGCTGTAGTATTGCTGTAGTTTTTTTATTGATATATCATTGTCGTGTCATTAAGTCACGGATTTTAAAATTCCATTACTATAATAGACTTACAATGATGCCCTATATCAAAGCTACAGATGTGAATCTACTTAAACGAGGCACCCCAGTCTCTCAGCACCACCCATGTTATTAATGTAAATTATGAGACTACTGTCTATCATTTCAGTCTGCAATGTGTCAAGCATTGCGAGTCTCGCCCAAGAGAATTCAGCTCACTTCTCCTCCCATCCGTTCCCCCTGTTATTCTGAACAGAAAGAATATTTACCGTGTATCCCAAATACATCCAGAGCACAAGAGGGAGGAGGGTCCAGAGTGGCTCATGTCTGACCGAGGGTTAGCACCCAGTGGACATCTGGTGAAACTGTAACCCCCCAGCTGTCGCTCTCATCTACTCACTCGAATTCATCTCCCACCACACAGACATCTGCGAGTGGCATGCCAACCATTTCAAGGAGGACATATTTGCATGATTTGCAAGGGGTTGTCGGGGACACAGCAGTAGAGAAACAGTAGCAGTGTGAGAGAGAAAGAGAGAGAGAGGGAGCAAGAGTGATCAAGTACTCAAAACAAGGCTAAAAGTAACAAGGAATAAAGGTGATGAAATGAAATGCGTTGTGATTCTCATTTACAGAGATCCCAATCACAATGCTTTGCTTCAAGAGGTCAAGAAGAGAAAAGCTCCAGGGTACAGGGGGATGGAGGGAGAGTGGAGAGCTTTGGTGTGGGATATGGTGGTGTGCACTTTGGGCGTTAGCGTTCCTGAACTCGTGCACCCGCTGACATCTTAACCCAGCTCATAAACTCTCCCACTTGTCAAGAGGGGTTTGAGGCTTAAGGGCCACAGGGGCTGAGGGGTGAGAGGATGGCCATTGCTCTAGTTCAGGTCACCAATATGCAGCCCGAATGTAAATACCTGAGTTTTAGCTGGCTCAGGTTTTATGAGTTTATGAGTATTTATTTCTATTTTTTTAATTGAGCATACTCAGACCATGAGGCATGTAAGACTGGTGGGGGATTTTTTTTTTTTTTACTGAAGTAAGTGCTTAGCATCATTATAAAGTAAACACACAACATGGCAGAACGATGTGCTTCTTTGTGTGGATGCAGTTTAATGGCACTGTATTAACTGTATTAATGGCAGCATAAGGGTGGAATAACCTGAAGAACCATAAATTAAATAGAATAACTGGGTCAATGATGTGTACATTACGTATATCATGAGTTATTGATTCATAAATAGCATTAGGTTTTGGGGGAGGTGCAGCCCATGAACTTTATGGTGAACATGATTTCACCCAGTACAACGTGTTCCTGGGACAACATTTCAATCAACCAATCAGGTTTGTTTACTGTTTATGTCAAGTTTACAACCAGGTGCTTCCCTCTGTTTTTATGAATAAGTTATGGGTAGGGTTAGGTTTAGGGATAAGGTTAGGACTACATTTCATCAGACAGAATGTTGTTCCAGGAACATGTCTTACTTGGCAAAGTCAGAGTGACCACATTTTACAACATGAACTATCCTTACCTTGTCATAAAAAGGTCAAATTATGTGATATTTTCCCATACAGACACAGTCGTGGATTCTTTGTAAAATAATAATTTCCTGTTTTTTATTTTATTATTTTACAATATGTGCATATTTTTTTTATCCATGGTCGCACCACATGACTTTTATTTAGCGGGCACCATTTAAAAAGAATAACAATAAAATACAATAAAAATATTAATAAGCAATGAGGCAAATTTAGTTAAAATATTTTTGTATGAGAAATGTTAAAATACTATGCTAAATTGCTTCACTGTAAAAAATTGTTTGATCAATAACTTATATCAACATACGTTTTTACATTGCTTTAACTCATCAAAATAAGTTAAGCAGTTTTCAACTTTTTTTTATAAGTTATACAAAATTAAAACTTTTTACATATACCAGTTTTCAAAGTTTTAAAATTTTAAGTTGAATTGACTTAAACATGCAAGTTGATTGTACTTAAACATTTAAGGCAGCAACTTTTTTTTTTACAGTGTTGGTTTTTTCATTCCCAAACAATTGGGAATTATTTTTTATCATTATATTAGGATAGTTAAACCTGACATTTTTAATTTATAAGAAATTATAAGCATACTCTTTTTAATGTTTTTATTGCTAAATATATTATTTGGGGAGGGGGAGGGGTGGTGTCATGGAGTGAGTGTCATTGATCCAACTGCTTGTTTGGTTTTCAGTGACTACAAACTTGCCACAATGCATTGCACTGGATTCCATTCCATTGCATTGGATAAAGGCATGCATTGCCCCCTGTTGGCAAACAATCACATGAAATTTAAATATGTGGTATGCTGACTTCAAGTGGGATAAAAACAGATGATGAATTGCAGGGGTGTCAAAGAAACATGCAGGTGCATTGCATGACAGAACAAGAGGTAATTAAATATCTGATATGTTCAACTCTACAATTCTTACACTATATTTACCACACAGAACTTCAGCAAAAATGTTAGAGATTGTGGTGGAATGCATTTGCATTGCAGCCTGCTTGCTAGCTGTGGTATCCTAAACGCTCAAACCAGCGAGGCACGTAGGGGTTTTTTGTGGGTGCATTTTTGGGGCTTCGGTTACACTGGGGGGCATAAAGATCGAGATTCCTTGGAGTCACAGGAGGGATGGAGTGTGCACTAACGCACCTTCAGGGCTTAGGGTGGGCCCCAGAACAGCGTCTGCTCTTTCTCTTATTGATCTGCTCCCTTAAAGTGCCTGTCAGCAGGCCTCACGCTGGACCCCTGCAGTCAACAGCTTTGATATCAGCAAATATTAGTACGGTCTATAAAACTGTATTAATCTGCCGAAATGACTGTTCGGAGGTTACTTGGAATTTTTGTGCAATAAGCTATGCATAAATATGCCAAATCTAAGATTAATTCATTCGAGAGTCATAAGCAAATATGGATTTTTCTTTTTTCTTTTTCAGGGCTAAAGGAAACATACATCTATTAATGACAAGCTTTCCTTGTCCCAAGAATACTTAGGGGAGCTTAAGAGGACATACATATGTGGGTTCTTCATGAGAAAAATTACAGAAGAAAACTCTCGTTTGTCATCTTCTTGTAAATGCAGTGACTAATGTCTTTCTGGATCAAAGATCTTTATCGTATCACGGTGTATTGTTTTTCTTTCCTCTTTCCCTCTTCTTGCTAAAATAACAGGTTGCGCAAGTGGCCATTATTCATGGGATGGGCTGTCTCCTCGTGGGTATTGATTACAAGATGATTTCTGTGAAGTCCCATGGGACTCTAGTTTAATCGCACACTGTAAAAAATGTTTTGAATTCCTGTGAAAGTTACTAGCAAAATGTAAATGTAAATCCTACACCATTTCTTTCCAGTGCAGTTATAATTTAAATAAACAGAGCAATTCCAATAGGGTCCTCACACCATCGGTGCTCGGGCCCTAATGATAGAAAATGTCCTGAAACGGTAAAGTGAATAAATATAGAAAACAAATCAACAAAAGTGTAGCCAATTTATAATACAGGACACTGTAACACAGTGGGGAAAAATGTATCAATATTTTTTTTTTCTTTTTGATATGCTAGGGTTTGTTCACCCCAAAATTAAAATTCTGTCATAATTCTTCATCTTCAAGCCATTGTAAACTATTATGACTTTTTATGAATTTTTGAATAATATTGTGGTCATTCTTTTTCATGCAAATACAATAAATGGGAACCTAAGATTACAACTTTCAAAAATGATGCAAAAACCATAATAAAGTACTCTGCCTGACTCATGCGCTATATTCCTAATCTACTGAAGTCATAGATTTGTGTGATGAGCAGACCCAAATTTTTTGTCATTATTCACTGAAAATCTCTCTCTTCAGTGGCCTGATAAATGCTGTGACCAAATCATTGAGATAGTGAGTTTAACTTGAGAAACATATCAGTATGAATCATAAAAAAATCATTCAGTTGTTTTGTGAACTGGATCATTCGATTCATTAAAAAAATCTAGCTTAAAATAATTATTGTTCAGACATCAATACTTCCTGGTTTCTCACATGGCTTCAGAAGTCTTGAAAAGTTAGAAATATAGCACTCGGGTAATGTGGCATTTTGGACGTTGACAGCACCAGTTTTTGTTCACTTTCATTATACTGAAAAGAAAATAGATAATATTATTTTTAAAATTACCTTTTGTGTTCACCAGAAGAAAGACAGTCATACAGGTTTAGAATTATGGGTGAGTAAACCCAATAGATTTCCATATATTTTGGGCAATTTTCTCCTTAAAGGGATAGTTCACCCAAAAATGATCCCATAATTTACTCACCCTCAAGACATCCTAATGTATATGACATTCTTCTTTCAGACGAATACAATTGGAGTTATATTTAAAAAAGTCCTGGCTAATCCAAGCATTACAATGGCAGTAAATGGCAGCCCAAAATTTGAAGCCCACAAAAGTGCATCCATCCATTATAAAAGTAATTCACACGGCTCCAGGTGGGTGGGGGTTATAAAGGCCTTCTGAAGTGAATCGATGGGTTTGTGTAAGAAAAATATAAATTTTGAAAACTTTATAAAGTAAAATAAAAGTAAAAGTAAAACTTCCTGTGGACCGCATTCCGTATTCAACTTATGAAGAAAATGTAATGCCTCTCGCAGTTCAAAACGCTTACACTACGTCCGACGTCATTGTTGTGCCAGTTACGCTTTTTCCGTAAGTTGAATATGGAAGCCGGTTCGCTGGAAGCTAGATATTTTACATTATAACGTAGGAGATTTTTTAATATAATACACCAAGGATGTCTTGATGGTGAGGTTTCATGGGGTAATTTTCATTTTTGGGTTTTTTTGAAAAAAAAACTGGTATGTAATCTTAAATCATCTTTTAACATTTAGAGATTAATCAAAATAAATCATGGTTGTAAACAAAATGACAGGGGCGTTTATTTTGCAGTGATGACGCCAAACCAGCAACTCAGCAATGGTGTCCTGACATTTTTGCCATAGCTATTGTTTTCCAGGATCTGAATCCAGGGCGTGCTCCTCTCTCCCCTCTACATTCTGCATAGCTGAGAGGGCTAGCAAAGTTGAGTCTTTTCCAAGTGTCCCATTCCCCGCTACGTTTGACACCACACTCCAGACACAACACTGACAGCTGAGGCAGAATCGGGGGGGGTGAGGACGAGATAAATAAAAACAAACTATCCCTATCTGCGTCGCCCGCCCTGGTACATGCTAACACACAGCTGTATGGCTGACAGATGGAAAGAGTAGAAAGCGAAAAGGAAAAGGTGGCTGGGGTCATTAGGCATAATAAATGCCACTGGACTGGTCTAGTTGGCAACCCGAATTCCGCAAACAGGTGCCTCGTGTTTACTGAACAAACAAGCAATGCTCAGAGACACTGAGACGGAGTGGTACTAGTCTGACCTGAGGCACTGCATCTTAGAACACTTAACACTGTGACTTTAAATTCACCATGAAATCAAAATGGACAATTCTTATTTTTTATTTAATATTGCAGTATTTCTTATAGATTATATATCCATGCACACCTTTTTTTTAAAATTAATTTGCCCTTGTAATCTTTAATCAAAATAAATTCCTCTCCCTTATACACCACGAAGGCGGGACAACCTGTCACTCCCAAGAGATCACAGCAATAGCAAACCACAGCGATCCAATGATCCAATCATTTCCCAATGGACAAAATCAAGTCACACCCAGCATTTTTTTCTTTAAACAGCCATTTTACATCAGAATAAGGAGGAAAAGACTGTCACAACTTAACATAATTTCTTCTCTAGAACCTCAAATGTGACCTGAGTAAGTGTTTGCTGGAGACTGGGAAGCTACAGGCAATGTGCAACGTCAGGCTGGCGATTGACTGTTTGTATAGTATTACTCGCTCCAGGCATGCTATGTTGCGCTGGTGTTAGACGGGTCATGTGGGGTCATGGGTGTCTTGAAAGTTTCTCAACTCTTCTCCACCCTCGGCCACTTTGCCAATCAAATTCCACTCAAGGGCAATGGGGAGTCTCTCTTCATATCACAACAAAAACCTAAAGCAGCTGTCTAAAGGACAAGATTTGCCTTTCCGCTGATGCTTGACCTATGAGAAGAAAACCCTCCAAGGCAATACATATACCACACAAACACACTGTCTCTCATCTTAAAATATATATACAAACTATCATTCAAAGGTTGGGGGCTTCAGTAAGATTGAAAGAAATTAATACTTGTATTGAGGAAGGACACAGTACATTAATCAAAAGTGAAACTAAAGACTTTTTCATTTACAAATAAATGCTGTTCTTTTGAACTCTTGATTCATCAAAGAACTTTCAGTTTGATTAATTCAGTGTGTCCTTGTTCAATACAAGTATTAGGCTAATTATCACAGTTTCCATTAAAATATTAAGCAGCACAAATGTTTTCAACAATGATAATAATAAGAAATGTTGCTTGAGCACCAAATCAGCATATTAGAATGATTTCTAAGATCTTGTGACACTGAAGACTGGAGTAATAATGCTAAAAATTCAGAAATAAGTTACATTTTAAAATATATATTAAAATGGCGAACGGTTATTGCTGCACTATTTCACAATATTTCTGTATTTACAGTATTTTTGATCAAATAACAAAAACAGCCTTGGTGAGCACATCACTCAAAAACTTTCAAAAATCTTACAGACCCAAAACTTTTTGAAAAAAGAAAAGAAAAATGTCTTATGGTCACCAAGGTCACTCAAGGCAGACAGAAAGCAAAATAAAGCCTTTCTGTGTCAACTTTTACCCATTTACTAAACATGGAAAAGGTTTGTCAGAGGCTGTGCAAAGAATGATGGGAAGGAAAAGATTCTATAGCCATGGGCAACGTCTTACCTTTTCACAGAAGAATGCAGCTTGAACCTCTCTCATTATGAACTTCATGGCGATTAACTGAGGAACTCTGTGTGCTTACTGTTACCCGTAAAGTACCTCACACCTAAGCACAGGGATTACTGCGGATGTTTATTCATCCAGCATCTTCACCTCCAAAACTATCATTCTGTATTATTCAAATACATATAGAGTTACTACTTTTTCATGAATCATACTGATGTTTCTTGATAAGGTTATATAAGGCCAGTTAAGGGCTACACTGATGGCCTCAAGCTACAATAATAACTTATTTATCAAATGTCTTTAATAGATGTAAAAGTTCAAAGTTGCATAGACTTTACAATTTAGCTTGAAGCAACAAGATAATTTAAAAGTTATTAAATATTTACAACTTTTAGAAGTGTTTAAATCCACAGAAATTAGTTCATGCATGAATAATATACTACTTTTCATTTTCTCAAATCAGCCTAGGTTATGCAACAGGCTAGATATGTAAATTGTTTCTTGTAGATGTCACATTCACCGCTCTTGTTTATTGGCTGAATTTTGCAGCAAAAGACACCTGAAAGAGAGCAATTATTGTTCAGCCTCATGGAAACTGCTTTACAACAAAACACCGCAATTACAGGGATGACATAAATGTGCTTACAAAATGTACGAAGAAACACAGAAAGCAGACCGCAAAGAGCTCAATTTGCTGAAGTCAATCTGTGAAAATGGCACTTATGGAAAGCGGTATGGTACAATACTGGTCGGTCTGCTTTATCTCGTCATTCCCAAGTAGATTCTGCACACTGCAGTGAAGATAAGATGATATCTTGCCACCATGACAACAATAATAACAAGGTTCATTGCTAATACGGACACTCCCATCAAAAAGAGCAATATTATTTTATCTTTCACTTAACCTCTTGTGAAATCCAACTCATACAGAACAGTGTCATCACTCTGTTTTATTCCGTTTCGTTTTAAATGGTCTTAGTTTATTTGGCATATGATCCAAGGTTTACTCTGTAGATCTTTTACGAGCATAGGTGGAGATACCATGGATAAGAAGCCATGGCCTGAGGGGACAGCAGTGCCTGATCCTGGATTGCGAGACACGTCCCCACTTTCGTAGGAAAAGCATTAACCCTTTGAGACTGTAAAGGCACAATATGTAAGATTTTTGGATTAAAATATCCAAAAACCACTAGAACAATGTTATATATTTTGTTGGCTTGCGTACTTACATTATCCCAAACGTTTCCAACAATGTTTAAATCCAGAGAAATCAGCAATTTTAACCAGTGTTACGGAGTGTGACTGTCAATTACGTCATATCCGCACTACCCTTGATTTCCGTAGAAACCACGAAAACACAAAAGACGCTTTAATATAGTATATGTATTTTATTAGACAGACAAGCAACTTTTTGGATACATTTGTCAACAGAAAACGAATCATTGATATACAGCACAACACGGTTAGTCTTATTGTTTGAATCGCTGTTTACCATGCCTCATCGCTTGTTTACCTTGCCTCAGAGACAACACTATTTTGTCAAGTGGCTAACATAGCATAATCAGAGAGAGCTTTCTCCATCATACAATATATTTAAAAATAAATTGCATGACATTTAGCAACAGTCATTTAGTCATCCTGTTTTTATTAATATGATATTCTAATATGGATCTAAATTACTGCAAAGTGCAACACATCTCTCATACCAGCCACTGAGCAAACGTTATAACATAACTTTCAACACACTCAAATGTATTTAGTATGATTGTTTCAATCATGTAAAACAGTGCTGTGTTACCCCACATACGCAGCGGAAAAAACGGAATCGGCTGACTGCTGCATAAGCATAATACAATCTCTGAGACCGGTGTTTCACGCAGGTTTCTCTCATTAGCATTACCTCCCAAGGGCTCTCTGCGCGTCCTGCTTTATACCACCTTAACATTATTAAAGCTTTAATACATTCGCTCATTCATGAACATGATTTCTGCCCGAGTCTGTCGAATTCCTTTCCATCGGCTGTGGAGGTGAAGAGTCAAGACTACAACTCTCATGATTCCACGCTTATTCACGACGTCATCAAGCTAAGCCTTTGTTTTGAATAAGCGAACTCTAGCAGCGAAACTTACATTCTGTGCCTTTAAAGACAAAAATATAAACTTTCATGGTGAGAACCCGGCATCATTACATGAGAAAAGGTTGGTATCATGTACAAAACTAACAGTGTAGTGTAGATAACAGGTTGAGAAGCAAGCCATAAGCTTGTTCAGTTGTAAATGGATATTGTGGGAGGTTGATGAATGCAAAGAATGCACATATTCACAGAGCTTCTGGTTTGAGATCTGGTAGCAGACTCACTGTGCCATTGTGCAGCCTACAGAAATATAATCAGATAAACAAGAGATTAACATGCCGACTTTAAGGAAAGACACCACAGCTGAATAAGGTAAAAAAAACAACAAAAAACAAACAATTAATATCAATATAAAAAATTAATACCAGTTGTTTTGTATTACAAGTTTTCTGTAATGCTATGTTTAAATATGTAAACAAGGAATTATCTTAGTAAATATGCACTGATTTGCATATATTTCATGACCAGAAATCTGAACACTGGATAAAACCAAAATTCTTGTTTCATTTTGCTGACATATTAGAGTTAAAGGTTTTTACAAATTGGATTTTGGAAATCTCTTTTTATCACTCCATGAAACAAGACAAGGAATAGAAGCAAAATTGCCAAAAATCTAAAAATTGACCAGTGCGACTGCAATTCTACGACTGTTTTCTTAAAGGACCTGTAATTAGGAGCCAAGCACGGAAGGTGCGTAGGCACCTATTATAGTCATTGGTGTTCTTATTATACAGTTATACTATAACTGCTTGTGGGAAAGTTATGAGATTTGGCACACAGATAGAGGACAGTCTGAACTATCACCATAGCAAATTTGGAGTCTCAAACTCAATTCCTCTAGCGCCACCAACTGTCCAAAGTTGCACTCACTCACTCACGATTCATTGAACCAGATCATCTTCAGACCATGCCAAAAAAAGAGTTATGGAATTCAAGTCGATTCGTCATACCGTTCTCGAATAATGCGCAAACGAATTTGAGGAAGTGCCCGCCAAAATGAATGTGAGGCTACAACTTTGCAGCGCTTTAGCGTATTTTGACCAAACTTGGTGTGTGTTATGACAACCAATGACCTGAGGATACCTGCACAGTTTCGCCGTTGGTCAAGAGCGTTGCTTATAACTTCTGAACGCTTTGGCCAAAATTTACAAAACAGGGGCCTCATTTATAAAGCGTGCATAAGCACATATTTGATCTTAGTGCGTGCGTACACTAAAATCCACGCACTTTCCAAACGTTTTTCCATCTTTGACATGGAAAAGTGCTTAGAGCCACGTCAGGGTCTGAGTAGACGTACGCACTTGTCCTTGTCGGGTACTGCAGGGTTTTGGAAATCTAAGCTATTCTTGCAGCTCGCCATTTTAAATGAAAGGATTTGGACAATGATGGTGCTCTTTTCATCCAGGTAAAGCTTTAAGTGACATTAATTAGGTGTTGTTTTACTGAAACCATTTAGTTTTAATTAAATTTAATTTCAAGATCATTTGTGATTTATAGATTTCACATCTGAAAGAGAGGCGTACGCGCGTTTTCTGTGCGTACATTCATTCAATGATTTACACATGTGAATCACATTTTTCAGAAAATTATCGTAAGATCAAATTTAGGATGGTTTCTACGCACCATTTTATAAATGAGGCCCCTGGTCTCTTTAGATTCGGTGCAGCATGCAGAGTTGAATGATACCCAATTTGTCGGCCATTTTGAATTTTGTCGCAAAATGCTGTATTTTAAGAACACATTGATGTATTGTTATGAAACTCGGTATGTGCCTTTGGCACCATGCCCCGAAGGTTTGGTGTAGTGACACCTTGTGGTCAATTTGAGTCAAGAACATAGATACCTATTTTGCCATATTTGACCAAACCTCCTATCCACCATTTTGATTCTCTTTCAAAACATACTTTTTCTAACTCCTCATAGTCCGTTTGTCCGATTTTCACCAAAAGCGAATCGTATCATCTTCAGACTGTGCCGACAAAAAGTTATGGATTTCTTGCTGATAGATGAAACTGTTTTCGTATTCTGCAGCAACAAAGTTGAGGCATGATGCCAAAATGACTCTGCGGCTGTATCTCTGCAATACTTTGACATATTGACACCAAACTTTGTATGTGTCGTTGTCACCTTACTCTGACCACACCACATCAATATGGCCACAGCCACCTATTGGTCAAAAGTGATAAACCATTAAATCAAATTACTAATTATTGCCATTTTGTCTAAAATGATCTTAATATGTCTTTAATTGCTCATTGTTTCAGTTGGTCCGATGCTCCCAGCCTTGTTGGCATGACATATGTTGTGCTTTTTCTTGGCACCGATAATTGCTGCTTGCAGCTATATTTTCATTTCCAATTTTCCCCAGGGGCTCAATAAAGTTTTATCATACTTATCTTTTATTGTATACATAATATTATATATTTCCCAAACCATTCATTCAGTTCTCAAAACAGACACATTTCTGAAGACATTTACAGTTTTTTATGATTGCTTACACACTAAAATTAAAAATTAACACACAGTTAGTGAAACCTGACACTCAAGGAGCAAAACCTCAGCCCAGATCTGCACAACTACAAGCACATTATCAGCCTCACACTTTTTGCAAAACACTAAACACACTTCTCCACATTAGACACAGAAATCTAACACAAGTGTTCACCTGTCTTCAAAATGAAAATGAATGGCAATGTTACAGTAAGAGGAAGAGGGAGAAACACCATTGGCCACAGAGCTATTTTGAATACTGTGCGCTGCAATCAATGGGGTCCTTAGGAACTTAGGTCCATTCAACACAGTCCACATACTCACATTTTTAGACTGACTTCACAACATCGTCACAGCAGTCCACCAAATGAATGCATTCTTATGAATGCAGATACATTCTCATCTGGGACAATGCATCTTTCCACCGATCTGCATGCACAATTTTCCCTCCAATACCTCCCACCATACTTTCCCTTCCTTAACCCCATTGAGGGAGGTTTTTTCGGCATTGCGGTGGAAGGTTTACGATCTCCAGTCCAATGTCAGGATATCCCTCATTCACGCCATGTAGGAGACCTAACTGATGCAGTGACCTAACTGATGCAGTCTGTGCAAGGATGGATTTGCTATTCAAGAAGATTCTTCCCTCGCTGTCTTGTGAGAGAGGACATTGTTTATGATGTGGATTAAGTGCTATGGATTAAGTGGTATTTTTTTTAGCTTTCTTTTTGTACTATACTATATTGTATTTAGAATATGTTCTGATTTTCAGTACAAAATGCCACTTTTGGAAATGCTTGGATGTATTTTACAATGTGGAGAGAAATAAATATTTTCATCATTGTGCAGTACTGGGGGGTATTCCAGAAAGCAGGTTATGTGACATACCCAGGTATGTTTACGAGTAAGTTAGTGGATAACCTCAACTTTCGGTTCCATAAACGGAGGTAACTTTCAGGGTATGTAAGTAACCATGGCAACTCACTCTCTGAACATAACCTGCTCCGGAGCAGGTTATGTTCCAGGGTTAGTTTGCATAAGAGGTATTCAGATGTGTTTTATATAATTAATATAGTTATTAATATAACCAAATTTGTTTGTTATATAATATAATTCTAAAGAATTACAATAAAACAATTTATTTTATTGTCATCTCACACATGGATCTGCATTCAATTAATTAGCATCAAACAAACAATATAATCCTTATTCTCAGTGAATAAAGATTACTTATTAAACGAAGACATTGAAAAAGTGATTGCACAACCACCAAATAGGTGGCGATGTGCACTAAGTAGGTTATGTAAATCGCCATTAAACAAAAGAAGAAGAGGAAGTAGAATGGCGCGCTGTCTGTTTCCATGGTGAATCATCAATTTGTCGCTCTGTTGAGAATGTCTTGTGTGTTAAACGGGAACATACTCTGAGTTGGCTGAACTTACTCCCGGACTCGTTTTTGGAACCAGCATACCTCGAGTAAGCAAGGTTTAAGGTATATGTGACGGTAAGTTAACCTTGCTTTCTGGAATACCCCCCTGGTCTTGTGTTGTGTTTGGTCGATATACAGGTGCTGGTCATATAATTAGAATATCATCAAAAAGTTGATTTATTTCACTAATTCCATTCAAAAAGTGAAACTTGTATATTATATTCATTCATTACACACAGACTGATACATTTCAAATGTTTATTTCTTTTAATTTTGATGATTATAACTGACAACTAAGGAAAATCCCAAATTCAGTATCTCAGAAAATTAGAATAGTACTTAAGACCAATACAAAGAAAGGATTTTTAGAAATCTTGGCCAACTGAAAAGTATGCACTCAATACTTAGTTGGGGCTCCTTTTGCCTGAATTACTGCAGCAATGCGGCGTGGCATGGAGTCGATCAGTCTGTGGCACTGCTCAGGTGCTATGAGAGCCCAGGTTGCTCTGATAGTGGCCTTCAGCTCTTCTGCATTGTTGGGTCTGGCATATCGCATCTTCCTCTTGACAATACCCCATAGATTTTCTATGGGGTTAAGGTCAGGCGAGTTTGCTGGCCAATTAAGAACAGGGATACCATGGTCCTTAAACCAGGTACTGGTTGCTTTGGCACTGTGTGCAGGTGCCAAGTTCTGTTGGAAAATGAAATCTGCATCTCCATAAAGTTGGTCAGCAGCAGGAAGCATGAAGTGCTCTAAAACTTCCTGGTATACGGCTGCGTTGACCTTGGACCTCAGAAAACACAGTGGACCAACACCAACAGATGACATGGCACCCCAAACCATCACTGACTGTGGAAACTTTACACTGGACCTCAAGCAATGTGGATTGTGTGCCTCTCCTCTCTTCCTCCAGACTCTGGGACCCTGATTTTCAAAGGAAATGCTAAATTTACTTTCATCAGAGAACATAACTTTGGACCACTCAGCATCAGTCCATTCCTTTTTGTCTTTAGCCCAGGCGAGACGCTTCTGACGCTGTCTGTTGTTCAAGAGTGGCTTGACACAAAGAATGCGACAGCTGAAACCCATGTCTTGCATACGTCTGTGCGTAGTGGTTCTTGAAGCACTGACTCCAGCTGCAGTCCACTCTTTGTGAATCTCCCCCACATTATTGAATGGGTTTTTTTTCACAGTCCTCTCCAGGGTGCGGTTATCCCTATTGTTTGTACACTTTTTTTCTACCACATCTTTTCCTTCCCTTCGCCTCTCTATTAATGTGCTTGGACACAGAGCTCTGTGAACAGCCAGCCTCTTTTGCAATGACCTTT
Source organism: Rhinogobio ventralis (assembly GCA_039654625.1). Classification (NCBI taxonomy): domain Eukaryota; kingdom Metazoa; phylum Chordata; class Actinopteri; order Cypriniformes; family Gobionidae; genus Rhinogobio; species Rhinogobio ventralis. The sequence continues at coordinate 22,871,990 of CM077205.1, read as the reverse complement.
TGTGTCTTGCCCTCCTTGTGCAAGGTGTCAATGGTCGTCTTTTGGACAACTGTCAAGTCAGCAGTCTTCCCCATGATTGTGTAGCCTACAGAACTAGACTGAGAGACCATTTAAAGGCCTTTGCAGGTGTTTTGAGTTAATTAGCTGATTAGAGTGTGGCACCAGGTGTCTTCAATATTGAACCTTTTCACAATATTCAAATTTTCTGAGATACTGAATTTGGGATTTTCCTTAGTTGTCAGTTATAATCATCAAAATTAAAAGAAATAAACATTTGAAATATATCAGTCTGTGTATAATGAATGCATGAATATAATATACAAGTTTCACTTTTTTAATGGAATTAGTGAAATAAATCAACTTTTTGATGATTCTAATTATATGACCAGCACCTGTATGTACTTTACTATAAAAATATCTCTGGAAAAAAAAATCTAACCCAGACTATATCATTAGAAAAGTAGAAATGTTAAAAGTGTTTAAGATTGAGCACAGCAGTGTGTAAGAGGTTCAAACAGAATCAGATTGTATGAACCATGTGTGTGCCATACAGTGACAAAATTGGGTTTTGTTAAATTATTGTGAAGTTTTGAAAGGAGTGTTTCGTTTTGCAAAAGAACTGAGGTGTTCTGCTACTTGTAGTGTAGTGTGTAGTGTTTTGACAAAATGAGTGCTTTAAAAAAAATCAAAACTGTGCTTAAAATAGTAAAAAACTAACACATTTAACCTGTTTTCACAAACATTCAAATTATCATTCATAAAACACATAATATAATTAATTCAAGAATCAACTCAAATAACACATTTATCCATGAGTAAATATTATAGCAAAACTGATCAGAATCTCAGGATAGTATAAATAGGAGCACAGGTGATTATGTGCTTTAGTAAATGCTCCTAACACTGAGAGCTGAAGAAATCATCTACACGGTTTTTATACTACTTACACATACAGTATAATTACAGTACTTTAGATGAGGGAAATTTCATTTTGTACAGTAAACTGTAGAACATTGTCCACCAATTCTTTTTTACGTGTATTGTATTTTTGCAGAAATGAGAGACGACTGTCTAAGGGAAGTTGTCAGAAGACCAAGAAACTGCTATAGTACTGTGTACTGTAATGAAATGTGTCCAAAGGTGCAGAGGATGCTGAATATATTGATTTATTTTCTAGAGTACTGTAATTGACAGTATGCTCTATTGTGTTGCATACAGAGTTCATATTCAATCCTTTGGTATTTGAAATTTTCTTTTCATCTACTGTAAGATCACTTTACAGTAGTGTAATTAAAATATTTTTTTCCTGAAGCTCATTGTTGTATTTTACTGTCTACACTCTTTCATTTTTGTTGTATACTGTAATAGGCTTTGAGCTGCAAAATCATTGCTGAATCCCAAGAGGTTTTTGTTACAGTGTTATGAATTGATCTCACTAGTGTTCACTGGGCAGGGAAGTAGTCTGTGTATTTGTTAGGTTTTGTGTGTCATCTGAGGCCAAGGTTTGATTCTGACAAAGTATTTGTTTTTGACTGAAATATTTGAGTTTGATGTGGAAGTTTGAGGTTTGTACAAATTGGTGTGTAGTTACAAGCTTGTGTTTATAGTTGTGAGAAAATGGTGAATTGTGTGTTAGCAACTGAGAATTTTTTTTATGAAACAACTGAAAAGCATCTACATTCAGTGACTGTTGTCAACCATGTCAACTGGGGTGGCCACACTGGTGCCAGTTGTTAAGGAACAATTTGCATTACCTTAAATGTAAAATGTACATGTTTTATACTTGTTTAAAGCTTGTTAACATGGGGGAACTGGCCCCACCTTAGAAATGCCTAATACATCAAAACAGTGCAAACTACTCAGATAAATAAAGCACAGCTAAGGCACAATTTAGTTTGAATTACTTCTAATTGCAAAAATGACTGTTTCAGCACTAATGAAGCATGTTTTTTGTTTTAGCATTTATTTTATAAAGGCTTTACAGTTTGTTTGAAACATATCAAGGCCACTGAGTGAATGTAGTAATTACACAATCAGGGGAAATCCAGTACTGCATTCTGCTGTAATAATAAAACCATAAAACAAAAATGACACATAGCGAAGTTTCCGCAAAGAAATAACATACCAAACAAGATATTTATACACAGGAAGTCGTAGGAAGAGGAACAACATACTTTGTATGCTATGACACAACCTAAAGGAAATTAATGATTGACATTGTTATTTAAAAAGATTTTGGGGCTAATGTAACTAGATTTAACTAGGACATTAGTATAGATAAATTTATTTTAATAGAAATTATACATTCCTCTCGTATATTTAAAATATACTCAATTATCTAAAATAAGTATAAATTACACATGCTCAGCTGGTGCAAGAGAATCACTTAGTGTAAACAATAATCGGAAGACTCAAAGTGCCCTCAGAAACCAATATTGCCCCGTGCTAAGCAATAGCCCAGCTTGTTTTGGTTGCCTATGACAGACATCAGACCCACGTATGCTTCGATTAGAATGGGTTGACTCAGCACAAGAACCCCATTGGCTTTCCCAGGTACAGGATTCTTACTGTGGGCTTTCTGCGCTGCCAAAGTCAGCTCGTCCCTGAAGTTCTGAATCTAAATAAAGAAAGAAAAAATATGGAGAAGTCATTTATTCAGTACTAAAAAACACAGCAAAAACATATTTTAAATGTTTACCAACTCATGTTTGCCAAGTTGGCGGTTTCTGCTTGTCAAAACATTCTTGTTTATGTTTTCTCTTTTTTTATTAACCGTTCTTCATTTTTGTTGAACCTGGTGTTCACCTCAGTAGGTGGGGTGGAATGTGAGGAATGAGAATGAGGCTGTGGGATTAGACACCCTCATAGTCCAAATGACTGGTTATGCGATCTGTGAGGTCACCTGCATAAGACCCTTCGCTCACACCTTGAACTACATATATACTTAAAGGGCAGCAGTTTGTCCTGGGCCCCCCACAGCCACGATGAGTGAGCCAGGGACCAACAAAAACATTTTTGAAAGTGATCTTTCTATACCAACTTGGATTTTATTTCTTGTTGATTGTCTTATTAAATTATACAGCCTTAAATCAGGATTTCTGTTTATAAAAATTTGTGACATTTTCTAAACCTCAAACTGTCCACGGGCCCCCAAGATGATCATGACAAAATATAAGGCAGGGGTTACTTCCATAATTAGCAATGACAACAAAAAAATAATAAAATATCAGTTTATCTATCTCCATATCCCTTGTGAAAAAGAAGAGCTTAGATGTATTGAATGCAGTAGCAGCATTTCACAAAAACCTAGGGTATGGCATGAGTCCTTCTGGCCATACAACAACGACATTAAAAAATAATCACATTATATCGAAACAAAAGGTGGACAAAAATCCACTAAAAGAACAACAGTCTTAACAACAATACAAAATCAATGCAAATAGCTACTGAAACCCTACAAGCTTTAGATCTTTTCCATGTTAATCAGAGTTTTTTGTACTAATCAGACACAACATACAAAGTATGACAAGTGCAGATTATGTGCTTTATTTAATGTAAAAAGAATTTAAAGTGATTTTGAATATAATTTTTCGTGACCTTTATAGACTTACTGAAAGCAACAACGGATAATACACCTCATATCTTGAAAATAAATTAAAGGAAACAACTATGTTCAAACTGTCAACTCAAGGTGAACAAACAAGTGTATTCTATGATAGTTTCAGTCACTCAGTATGCACTTTTAATCATGCTAAAATAAAATGGTGTAAGATTTAGGAATTCGATATTGTACTTATATTTCGTTGTGAATGCAGTCAGTACGCTAGCAGAGAGCCCACCCACACGCTCTTCTGATTGGCTGTGATTTTTGATTGACTGATCTTGGGTCGAGTGAGTCTGGTTCGCTGCTGAAAATCGTGTCACATCACGTCGGGTTAGGACACGGTGTTAGGCTGTTTAAATTTGCTATTCAACGCTGCAACAGAACTAACTAGCAGCATCATAAGCTCTTTATTTCCCCTGCTTGTCTGAATGCCAGCATACGTGAACGCCGCCCCTTGATTAAATGTGCACTTGTAGTAAACATCAAATTGTAAAAAAAGGTTTAAAAAAATTATCCTTGCTGATAATGTAATAAAATTTTAAAGGATTATAATTTTAAATCAATATGTTTTAGTAAAGTTGGCATGTTTTAAAGAAGTGCACTTATTTTAATGTTACTAATGTTTTAATGTAACAGTAACTGTGTTATTCAATATATTTAAAGTTAATATATTTAAAAATGTACTAAATTGCAAATTCATCATTACAATTACAAATGTACCATTAATTATATTTAAATACATAACATACAAGTTTCAATACAAATGACATCAAAGCATATTTTAGTTTTCCATAAATGCTTGTCAGTACTTTCAGCAGTAAACTTTAAATATATTTCAAAGACAATAGAGAAATTATGAAATTACATATAAAGATGTACTTAAGTCCTAGTTAAGTGGGTCAAAAAAAGCACTCTAGTTCAGCTAATTGCAGTTAATATAAATTTAAGTTATAACATATTTAAGCATCTATTGCAATTAACATATAATTAAGTGTCTGAAAACATTACGTTCTGTTCGCACTAAAGTATATTCTTTTAAAGTGTATTACTTTAAGTACTCTTTTTAAAAAAAATTCTAAAGTGTACTACTTTTCCGCAAGGGAAAGACAGACATAAAAGCTTTTATATGCATACAGAAATAAAAATAAAAAATAACACCAAAATACTTGCACAATAAAAATTAAAAGGTATTTGGTAAGCAGATGCTAAAAAAAAAAACGATAGGCTGATTTTTTTTTGCATTGGCATATAAACTATAATTATTGCCATACTGACATCTAAATTAACAACTTTCAGCGCTTGGCCTCTTAAAACCTGGATTATGAGTGTTTTTATTGTCAGGAAATTACTTAATAGCATGAATATAGACAGATAAACTATAAACTTGAATTTGGCTCACCCAAGTTTAATACGTCACTGCCGATGCATCACTAAGCCCCTTTGTAAAAGTGTCCAGGTGGAACTAGTGACCCTTTCATACATTAATACTTATAGTCAGTAACTTAAGTCAATTTATTTATGCAGGAAATTTCCACTGAACCCATTTGTTTGACCCCAGTTTGAGAAACGCTGCCTTAAGTAACCTCGCCTCAAGCCTCAAGTAGTTTAAAATCTTTATCATGTAGTGAAATAAATATTGCGCAATTAATGTTAACTGAACACGTCATTTCTTCCTTAGACGACTTCCAAGAAATTCTTTCTTCACCTCTTCAAGTCCTCTGGCAGCTTCTTTAACACTCGTGAATAACAACATTTGAGAATGGCTAAGTGAGCTAATTTAATGGTAGGGTTTTGCTGTTAAGTCTGATAGTTTGACTAAAAAAGGAGAAGATCTTATAGAAATATGTCAGAGGTAAGGAATGAGACCTGACTGTGATAAACGTGTTCTGTGTGTTGCATTGTAATACTCACCTCACACAGGCGACCCAGCTGCTCATTGGTACTCTTGACAGGGTGATAGGTGAATGTAGAGAAAGGATAGTCAACAGAAAAAGGATTCCAACGGGACGTGAAAGATGGTTCTCTGAGTTTATCCCAAAACACCCGCACACCCTCACCTTCTCTCCTGAAAAACACACACATATTGTAATGCTTGTATGCTGGAAAACAATGACAGATAAACGATAGCATTGCTAGAGAAATCTACATTTACACTAAACTCTATAGGGGACTTTACTAGGAAATGCTATAGTGGTCCACATAAAAGTTTAGAGAAAATAAATAAAAATAATAAATAAATAAATAAATATATATTTTTTCTATTTATTTATTTTTCTTTATTTATTTAATTTCATTTCCATTTATCTATTCTATTTTATCTATATTTATTTATAAAATTTTTCTATTTCTAGTTATTTATTTGTTTATACTATTTATTATTTCTCAGTATAGAAACAAATAAATAAAAACTAAAGAAATAACTAGAAAAATAGAAATGAATAAATAAATAGAACTAGAAAAAAATAGAATGAATGACTGACTGCCTGCCTGCCTGCCTGAATGAATGAATGAATGAGTCACAGTATAATTACATGAAAATATTCTTTTTTTTTTATTTTTATTTTAGCACGAGGTAATCATCACATTTGGGTGTCCCTGAAAAACCCCTGACATACTCAATGGAAGTGTAGTGGGAGGTCTAGTGGGAGAATTCGATGAATAGAGAAAAACACAATGAAAATGCAGATACGCAGATTTTTTTTGTTGAAAAATGCATTACAAAAAAAAAAAAGTAAATTAGTTGCTGCATCTGTAAGCCCTTACTACTAACAAGTGCATTATCTGCTCATTGATTCACAATTTCATGCTTTCAATTAGGTCAGCTTGACCCCAGAACCCCTAGCTTCCCTCCCTGCCAAAACTGTCACCATTTCTCTTCAGGTCGCCTCCTTTATGCACAGGCCAATGTAATGTTTGCTGAGCTTAGAGGCAATTCCCTCCGCTCATCAGATTTTCTTTCATCCCCTCTGCCTTTCTCTTTTGCCATTTTAAGTAAATAGATTTTAATGAAAAGCCTAGAGGGGATGTCTTTATTTTCCAGGCTGATGAAACCTCAGAAGACGAGAGTGCCTGGCAGCAAACACAGGGCTTTAAAACCTCCAAACATTCGCTCTTTGAAATGTGTTGGCACCCTTCCATATTTTACAAGCATCTTTCACAATAGACAATGTACTGTTTCTCCATCAGTCATGGAATGAAAGGCTGTGATTTCTACAACTGTAAGTTTTTTTTTGTAAGTATTGCATCATGTATATCATGTATATTGGTGCAACAAAATAAAATCAACAAGAAATAATGTTAATTTGAGTTTTTGTCCTGCTTGGTTTCTATTTCTGTGCCATTGCTCTGGGTAGCCCCGCCCACAGTGAAATGTTATTGGTTTAAAATCACATTCCTTGTAAATGTATATGAAACATTGAATATGTTCTGATTGGCTGTTACTGTGCCGTATCACAGCGTTTTTTGCATTTTCACCAGAAATGTGACATCATACCTGGCTACAATATTCTTAATGAGGAAGTATAAAAAAAACATTACAAAGTTTTTTGCTTGTTTAGAGAATAACCAGACAGATATGTGAAATCTAAGAAGTTTCCTTAACTTCATGAAAGCTAGCTTGGTATAAATTCTACTTCAGGAACTTTCTATCCTAGATAAAGTTTTCGAAATGGAAGTAAAAGAAGTTACGTTTCGTTAGTGACATTTGATAAACGTGTGGCCTGAGAAAAACACTTCTCGTGTGTCTCGCTGTGACTGATATGCCCTTCAGCACAACACCATGGCCATTAAACCTACGTAACCTCATAACCAGTGACCTAGCGTTCCTTTTTCACTCTCATACAGACAGACTGGGCTCCAGGTAAAGTCAAGCATCTACTGTAATCACTACAAAGCATTCAGTGTTTAACCGCAGGAGGTATTTTTTTTGTTTTTCTAAGCTGACAGATGGATACATCCTTTTCTCTGCATTCACTGTCCCCTCCACTTAAATGAAATATTTCAAAATGATGACAGTTCTTGCATTCTGAAAAAATGGTCACAATATTTATGGGCTAAATCATGTAGAAATAGCTCTTTACAGAAACAATTGCAGGTTATCATTTTTTTGCAGTTTAGTAACCACAGTCATAATCATATGATTTTAAGATATGATAATATATGTTGCACATATATTAAGGGAAGATACATGAGAAGGAAACGCAATACAACCATTATTTACTGACAGCATGCATTCTAGACATTTTTAAATCCATTATTATTCACAAATATTATAATAATTTTCATCATGCTTTCGCCAAAACCATAAACGGTTACCTTTTTTGTTTTATTCTAAATGTTATATTCTAAAGATATTGTATGCAGGGCTTGACGTTAACTTTTTTGCTCACCAGCCACAGTGGCTAGTGGTTTTCCAAAGTTACTAGCCACTCAGTATTTTCACTGGCTACAATTTTGACATCGATACCATGTGGAAAAACTGCCATATAGCTTTTTTTCTAATAGTATCTCATAATTTGGCAGCAGGTATATTAGGCCCTGATCAGACAGAACACGTTTTTCAGGTTTGAAAACGCGAGGCGCACGCCTTTTTTGGTTGACATTTTTTAATTTAGAAAACAGCAGTGCGCTGCACTTTTTTTTATGTTGCTAGGCAACCCCCAAATCAGCTGTCCTGTCAGTCTAACCAAGGTAACTGTCACCACAACGGAAGGCCCGCCTCTTCATTCATTTGATTGGACAATGGAAGAAAATTTTTTTTTTTTTCAACTTCAAGTGCTGAGCGATCCTTTGTGCAGGGCGCACAAACAGCGTGCAAAGCGCTCACTGTCAATAGAAAATTAAAAAAGGCATCTCTTACTGCAATAAATGCGTTCTAAGGCTGCTGTCACTTTAAGACCTGCATTTTTTTTACACGTGCATTTTCTCTCAACTGTTTACGTTCACTTAAAACATAACTGACTATTTACATGAATACTCGCCAAGACCAGCATTTTCACATTATTTTGTGTGTACTTGACTGTTTAAGTGCAATAAGGCAGCGAAAATGAACTCAAGATGGCTTTATGTGCGCACTTTGGGCCACTGCGTGTAATGCAGTCACTGCTTCTACAAACCTTTGTGAAAGAATGGGTCGCTCTCAGGAGCTCAGTGAATTCAAGCGTGGTACCGTGATAAGTTGCCACCTGTGCAATAAGTCCATTTGTGAAATTTCCTCACTACTAAATATTCCATGCTCAACTGTTAGTGGTATTATAACAAACCTCCAAACTTTGTGTGGCCTTCAGATTAGCTCAATAACAGTGCGTAGAGTGCTTCATGGAATGGGTTTCCATGGCCGAGCAGCTGCATTCCAAGCCTTACGTCAAGCCGTGGTGTAAAGCACGCCGCCACTGGACTCTAGGGCAGTAGAAACGTGTTCTCTGGAGTGATGAATCACTCTTCTCTGCCTGGCAATCCGATGGACTAGTCTGGGTTTGGCAGTTGCCAAGAGAATGGACTTGCCTGACTGCATTGTGCCAAGTGTAAAGTTTGGTGGTGGGGGGATTATGGTGTGGGGTTGATTTTCAGGGGTTGGGCGTGGCCCCTTAGTTCCAGTGAAAGGAACTCTTAATGCTTCAGCATACCAAGACATTTTGGACAATTTCATGCTCCCAACTTTGTGGGTTGGCCCCTTCCTAATCTAACATGACTATGCACTAGGTCCATAAAGACATGGATGAGCGAGTTTGGTGTGGATAAACTTGACTGGCCTGCACAGAGTCCTGACCTCAACCCGACAGAACACCTTTGGGATGAATTATAGCGGAGACTGCGAGCCAGGCCATCTCGTCCAACATCAGTGCCTGACCTCACAAATGCGCTTCTAGAAGAATAGTCAAAAATTCCCATAAACACTTGTGTGTTTAAACCTAAACCTTGTGGAAAGCCTTCCCAGAAGAGTTGAAGCTGTTATAGCTGCAAAGGATGGGTCAGCTCCATAATAAACCCTATGGATTAAGAATGGGATGTCATTAAAGTTCAAAGTTCATGTCAATGCATTTAACTTTTAAATGTTTAAAGTAGTTAATTGTTTGGCATGATGTTTATATTTTTATTCTTATTTGGACACCCATGGATAACAGTTTAAAACGACATGAGGGCGAGCGAATAAATTCATTTTCATTAATCCTTTAAAGGTGCTGTACGTAAGAATGACTAGTGGTTGAAATGGGTACTGCAGTCCAAATTCAAAATATTGTTTGCCCCACACCCTCCTCCTCAGACTCGATTCTCACGCCAGTTTGAGGACACGCAACAGGAACGAGCGCAATTAACAATGGAAGACGATGAGACTTACATACTAAGTTGATGAGTTGATTTATCCGTGTTTTAATGTGCTTCCATTCATAGAGATTTCCTAGAGATCTTCTGTAGAGATGGATGCTGAGGCTTTTTAGGTCGGGTGGAATCTGTGATCTCTGACCCAGTTTGTTTGCTGGCTTCCACGGCAGCCATATGCAATATGTGTTTTCCGCCAACCTGTGGTGTTGAAATACTAACCAAAACAAAAACAGACATTCCGACACGGAACGCACATTTCAAAGTAAAATAACTGGCTGTAGCATTATTTTTCAGAGAAACGATTATGTGAACTCAGCATGTTTCCTAAATATCTGCAAATATATTATGTTTTTTTTATACTTTAGTACAGTCAAAAACTTACATACAGCACCTTTAACATTCCAAACAATTAATTATTGACTGAAAATCTTCCACTGCAGCTCTTAGTTGCCATTTTTCTTCAAACTGGCATGTCGTGATTGGTTATGACACAAACCAAAGGCATTCCTATTTTAAGGAAACTATAGAGCACAAATATGGACTACAACATGGTAGTAAGAACTATCATCAATATCCTGCTACTTTGTACCACAGAAACAAAAAATGAAAGGCTTACAGGTTTGGAATGAAATTAGAGTGGGTTACATAAAATAGTTACTAAAATATTGAGTATATAAATGATAAAAAAACAACATGTATGTTTTTTTTGGGTGGGTGATTCTTTTAAGTATGTGTCATTTGTGATTTTTCATTTGAGCATATGACCCTTTGTTTTCAGTGTACACAGAGGTGTCAGTGCTTGGAATCTTTACATAAATATATAAAGCATTTTATGAATTCAGATGCACATCTTCAACACGAGACAATCAATCCAAACATGTGCACAGTTGCTTAAAACGTGCGTGTTGCATTTCCAGGTGTGTCATATTTTGGCAAAAACCAACAGACTCCAGAACACACCTTAAGTAGGACCAGTTCCTGCCAAACACACATACCTTAAAGCTACAGAGAAAGATAGAAAAAAACATAACTACAGGGCAAGGCTGTGTCTACAGCTCTCCCGATGCTGCCTATGTTTACACTAACACTCTCAGACCTTGACAATGGCTGCTGAGGTCTCGCGGGCTACACCCTGCTGAATAAACTGTTGTGTTGAGAGAAAAAGAGAGGAAAGGTGATTATGGGGCGGCACAAATCCCGACTCAGAAAAAAGGTTGAAAATTTGACTGTTTGTTGAGTATGTAAGGTTTTTGTATGTTTGCTTAAAAGCGTTAAGTGTGCTTTGTGTGTACATGAGCAAGTACACATGCATACACTGTTTGTGCCAAAACAGTTGTGTATTTTACTGTGTGTGTGAGAGTTGATCCAGATGATTCTAGAGGTAAGCTATCAGTACACGAGGGCCAGTTGAGACAGGCAGAGGGCTGGGCTGTAGCAGCGAACGGGCTGGGACATTCACTGTTTATGGTACAGGCTTGAGCTTTCACTGATCATTGCCACTCACTCTCTTACACACACACTCACACACACACACATATGCAGAGACAATTTCATTCCATCACTCTACATGATTGAGAAAGATTGAAAAGGGGAGGGAAAGGGAGGGATAAAAAGAAAAGGTGAAAAAGAGAAGGTGAAAAATGGATGCTAAGATCCGTCATGCATGACGCACAAGCTTCCCCGAGACGCGTTACACACAGAAGTGCATTCCTTGAAATAAAGTCACACTGAATTTGATGTTTCCTGCTGGCTATAAAATTGGAATAATAGCCAGCAGGAAACATTACATTTATTGTACAGAACGTGTGTACAGTACACTTAACGTACAGTACTTGTAGGAACATTTCTCAAACATAAAGATGCAAAATTGTGATTTTTAAAAATGTCAACTTAAAAAAAAAAAGACATACAAAATACAAAAATATTTTAAAACACTTAGGATAGTACATATAATCTTATAAATAATATCTAATTGCATTAATATTTTTGTATTATTATTCGATTGTATAACATTATTTGGTAACACATTCACAATTAACTACGACTTTTGCCTCAATAAACTTCTAATTTACTGCTTATTAATAGTTAGTAAGGTAGTTTTTGTAGCGTTTAGGTTTAGGTATTGGGTAGGATTAAGGGATGCAGAATAAGGCATTAATATGTGCTTTATAAGTACTAATAAACATCCAATATCCTAATATACATGCTAATAAGCAACTAGTTAATAGTGAGCATTGAACCCTAATATGTTACCCATTATTTTAATTTTGAAAGTTATTTTAAGCATGCAAATTTGTTATTGTTCTATACTGTTTAAAGTAATAAACAGATTTGTTCTAAAATATAAAATTTTTGTAAAAAAGTAAAATATTTGTTTATTTTTCATATTTACATAAAAGCAACTGTCACTCATTTTAATGTCAGTAGCGCTTTTATGTAAATATGAAAAATTCCTCATCATATCAGTGCCATTGCACGAACAATGAGTTACATATTTTGTGAGAACTCAAAGTTGCTATTAGCTTTAATAAGGAGCAATTTTACTGACAAGAACATGGCAAGCAATGGTAATATGTTTTTTCTATATCAATTTATCATAACCTCGAATGACACAAGAAAGAAGATAAAGTTATTCAAATAGCAGAGTTGGTTTAATTTAGTTACATTTTTTAACAATTTCCAGGTTGAAATGTCACTGCAATTGTAGAATGACTCAAAAATAAACAACAAGAAACACACACACTCAATGTATTCTTAGTTAATCTTTGGTGCAGCGTCTTGAAATTCCTGTAGCGGTCGACTGCACTTATGTATGGCTGAGGACTGGTAAATCAACACACGAGATGAACATCAGTGGTCTGCTACAGCTGTCAGAGCAAGTGAGTCGCAGAGTGCCAGAGCCAACAAACAAATCCCCAGATTGCTCAATAGATCATACAATTGGGCAGCATGGCCACTCACTGCAGTGGGCCATCCATGAGCCAGTTTTTTACTTAACATGATAGAAAAACAAAATCCATGCACAAATATCAGAGCAAGAGAATAAGGGCGAGAGGAAGAAATAGGTGGGGTGTTTTTCCTGTGACTAATTTCCTTCAGGAGGTGAAGATCCAGGAAATTAAATGCCAAGAAATGATGCATCATAATGCTTCTGTTTCATATAGGCAATATTTTATTGCAATCAGGCACAAATCAGCGCTCCACATATATAACGCCACAAGATTTAGAGATTTAGCACTATGCTTCCTGACAATGACAAATCAGCCCAGAGTCTCTCAGGTCCAAACAGTGCTGACACTTTATTCTACATGAGCGCAGTGGACACAGTCAATACAGTAAATGACCTGGCAAGCTCTAGCATGTTGACACATAGTTAAGAAATGGTTAACAAATCCCTACGTAAACTTTAGCTAATCCTTCCCAGGAAGTCAATCACAATGAATGCTGCAATACAGTTCTGTTGTTTGCGCAGTTTTTACCCCACCCAGAGCACTTAATGGAAACAGCTCAGATTGATTGCAAGGTCTAGGAAATGCAAAAATAAAAAAGCTTAAAGTAATTCAGAAGTTATTAGCAATGCTGTTCTTAATCAGGTAATGTGTGCAAGGTGGTTTTGGTTACAGTGCAGTTGTGGGAGGATATGTATTGAATGTGGACGCTGTGCACAGCTGGTCTAAATGTGTGAAATTGCCCCCTCTGCTGACCAAACTGCAAAATTATTCATAATCAAGTGTCCAGTAATGTGATGGTGTGGATTAGTTCAGATACTGGGAAAGTTTGGAAACTTAAGGTTTTTTAATGTTTTTGAAAGTAATCTCACCAAGGCTGCATTTATTTAATCAAAACACAGTAAAAACAGTAATACTGTGAAATATTATTACAATTTATTTCTGTTGTAATATATTTTAAAATGTAATTTATTCCTGTGATGGCAAAGCTGAATTTTCAGTGTCACATGACCTCTCAGAAATCATTCTAAGATAATTTCTTATTATATATTGAAAACAGTTTTAGCTGCTTATTTAAAAAAAATATATATAAATCATGATACACTGCCATTCAAAAGTTTGGGGTAAGATTTAAAAAATAAATTCATACTTTTATTTAGCAAAGGCACATTAAATTAATAAAAAAAATAAAAAAAAACTGTAAAGACATTTATGAAATTTTACACATACTACAAAAAAGTTCTATTTGTAATAAATGCTGTTCTTCTGACCTTTCTATTCATCAATGAACCCTGAAATTTTTTTTTTCAAAGAATCCACAAAACATATTAAGCAGTACAACTGTGTCTAACATTATTATTATTAATAATAATAATACATTTTTCTTTAGCACCAAATCAGCATGAATCTGGAGATCATGTGACAATGAAGACTAAAGTAATGGCTGTTGAAAATTCAGCTTAGCCATGACAGGAATAAATTACATTTTAAAATATATTAAAACAGAAACCAATACATTTAAATTGTAATAATATTTCACATTTGTATTACTGTTTTTACTGTATTTTTGATCAAATAAATGCAGCCTTGGTGAGATTAAGGGACTACTTTCAAAACACATACATATATAGCAATTTGGTATTTCATTTAATTTTGAAGTTATATTATATAATGCATAATGTGCATGTACACTACCATTCTAAAGCTTGGTTTATTTTATTTTTATTTTTTTAAGAAATTTATAATTTTATTCAGCAAGGACATAACAGTACAGGCATTTATAATGTTCCGAAATTTCCAAAATTTCTATTTCAAATAAATGCTGTTCTTTTGAACTTTCTATTCATCAAATAATCCTGTTAAAACTGATCACGGTTTCCACAGAAGTATGTGAAGAAATGTATATTAAATAACAAGAAATCTTTCTTCAGCATCAAATCAGCATATTAGAAAAACTTTATGTGACACTGAAGACTGGAGTAATGACTGCTGAAAATTCAGCTTTGCCATCACAGAAAACTAGTTGTTCTCTATGTCTTCTCTGTGGCAATCACTTTGCCTATCCAAGTTTTCTAATGACAATCTTCCATGCTTAATTGAATATTTCATACTTTTATGTTTTCATTTGACAGAAAGCTGAAAAATTGCCTCCAAGTCTGACACATTTTGATGATTTATAAACATCCTCTTAACACTCGAAATGCTGAATATATTTTTTATAGCAACATTCCGTAAAAATGTAAAAAAAAAGCAGCACGAGCTACTGAAGACACATGAGTGATGTGCAGGGTAGATGGGTAATTACCTTGTCTAGACAGTCTGGGTAAAAAGCACTTTTTGAAAACATTGCACACTTCTTCATCCAGCCACAGTGAATGAACTCTCTTTGCACCACACTGGGGCTAAGACTCATTCAAAACCACCATGAACCATTCTCACTGCAGTTAAGGGAAGTTATCTGTGGCCTACAGACATCTGGAGTAAACCCTTACTATAACCCATGATATAACTTGGCCATGGTTGAACAACTTTTTTTGGCTGCACTGTAAATACATCTGATTATCATGCAAAAAAAAAAGACTGGAGAGGACTGTATGAATATCCATCCAATGCTCGCTCTTTGAAGCTTAGAAATTAAAAACAGAAAGGGTAGAGAGGCTCAAAAAGAATTGTCTTAGTAAAGGCAGTAGTCCAATCATTAATCACTGTAATGACTCATGGCAAAAGCCCACACACAGTCAGCATACTTTTTTCTTTCTACGCTGATTGTTGGAAAATTCTGTGGAAATCTGATGGTTTTATATATGACAAAATGAGCTGAGAATATAGGAACACACTTTCAAATTCTGGCTGATAACATTGTTATCAGCCAGAATTTGAAAGTGTGTTCCTATATTCTCAGCTCATTTTGTCATATATATTAATTATTGTTATTAATTAAATTCTATACTATTTTGAAAAAACAAAACAAAAAAAACTAATACTATAACTACAGTATACACTAAATCAATAGTTTTAAATTCTACATCTGAATTTAGGCATCACAACATTATGATGTACAATATGAAAAATTAATATTCATATTGAGATCTTCTAAAACATTATACGGCACATAAAATACTAGTACAGATGACAATAAAGGTAATTTAAATGTGAAAACAGGTGGACATAAATATACAATATTGGCAGATCTATCATACTACCATTTAAAAGTTTGGGGTCACTATGATTTTTAAAAGAAATTAATACCTTTATTCAGCAAGGATACATTAAACTGATCAAAAGTGAACAAAAAATTCTGTCAAATAAATGGCACTCTTTTGAACATTCTATTAATCAAAGAATCCTGAAAGAAAGATCACGGTTTGCATTGATAATAATAAGAAATGTTTCTAAAGCACCAAATCAGAATGATTTCTGAAGGATCATGTCCCACTGGAGTAATGATGCTGAAAATTCAGCTTTGCCATCACAGTAATAAATTACATTTTAAAACATGCTAAAAAAAGCTGTTTTAAATTGTAATATTTAAATATGTAATATCCCAATATTACTTGGTGAGCATAAGAGACATCTTTCAAAAACATTAAAAAATCGTACAGACCCAAAACTTCTGAATGGTAGTATATCTAATCTTGACTGATAATAATAAATTATTAAAGAGCAATTATATCAGTAACAAAATGGTAATATATTCCAGTAATATGTTCATAGTGGAAGCAGAAAATTAGACAGATCATACAAAACCCCTAGGGTCCTGATCACCCTGTCTGTGGTATTACAGTAATACTCAGCTGATACTTTATCCCCATTATTTTTTATACAAACATTAAATAAAAAAAAATTAAAACATTATTCTCAACATTATTTATGCATTTGTAATTTACCAATTCAGATGCATCTTCTGTACCACCACCAGTGCAAAGATGAATTTTGTTGTTAATGATTTCATTTGATTGGTATAACAGCTCTATATATAGTGTCTTATTCTAATTATGTTTATTGATTAAAAATAAGTAATTTCTCAGGCAGTAATGTGGATCTTTATGAATTTAATGAGTGCTGGTCTGGTCTTGGTCTCAACACACATTGGTCTTGGTCTCGACTCTGTCTCGGATTAGGTGGTCTTGACTAAAACACTAGTACCTACTCATACAGTATGCAATTTGGACAAAGCTCTGTTTTTTTTTTCAACATAGGAGCTATGTTGCCCATTACAGTTCAGTACAGGCACCGGAAAGGCCATCTCCTTGCAGCAGATCTTTGTTTGTGTGTGTGATGAAGGAATTCCTGGTGCTGTTTTGACACCTTTACACATTTCATAAGCTCTTCACGAGTTCTCAGCTGATAAAAAAAAAAAAAATTTACACACTTACAACTAGCGCATTTAGCACAGCAAACAGCATTGTTCTGGATGTTCGGTAAGTTCCGTCTCAAAATATGTCATAAAATATGTTTTTTTTGTTTTGTATCTTTAGATTCTGCCTTAAAAATGACAGTGTGAACGCTAAGCAAACCAACATTAAATGTATAATTTTCTTTGACCAACAGAACCAAGTATGAACACGTCCTAAGTTTCCTTGGAATGCATGCAAATATTATGATGTGGGGCATCACAATTTATACATGCTGACATGAAGATCATACTTCATATGGAGCACAGAGCTGTTCCATTCACTCAATATTCACTAATTCATCAGACTGATGCTGTACAATGGTGTTAGGTAATTATTGAGGTTAGCCTTTTTGAGTTTGTTAGTATTCTGCTGTCCCACTACTGTACTGTAAATAGGGTTCTGTACAGAAACATCAGAGGTGCCATCAAACAGGTGACTGATCATAACAGAATGAAGGACTCATCAACTGGAGTGATTAAAGTTGAAGGGTCAAAAGAAATGTAGTGGAAATGACAGCCTGGATGTCAATAAGAATCATTTTTAAGTGGTGTGTTGTGAGTAAAATGAGAGCATGAGAGGAGAACTGCATGCACAGTTGTTTAAAAGAGTTAAGTGCAGACAGCTTGAGCATGAGATTAAGAGTGAGAAAAGACAAAATAATGAGGGAGATGGAAAGAAGTTATTAAGCAAAAATGGAAGGAGAAGGAAAAAGAAAGAGAGTGGCTTTAAAGCTTGCCTTTCTCCTCCAGCACTCTAGGGTGGTTTTCAGTGGCGTTTTATTTATAATTGAATGTAATGTGGGGAGATAAAGTCAGCCCAATACGGCCTGCCTCTCCTAAGCACTTCATGCCACATTACGTTTTATTCATCAAATTAGTTTTACTTGGGTTGGTGTCCCCTGAGCCAGCTTTAAAAGGTTTGGATGAAAGGACTACATTCATTTCCACCACTAATCGGTTACACAAGAGCTATACTGACAGCTCTCCCCTCCCTGCGTTATAAAGTCCTCCTTACATCCCATTTCTATTCACATAATCCCTCCACATAAAAAATTAAAAGAAGAAAAGAGGCTCTGGCCTCCTTCCCCTTTGATACCATTTGTTAAATCCTGCTGCATTGTGGGTATTATCACCCTGTAAAACTGCTAATACGGTTAGGAAAAATGACTCATGGTCTCAGATTTTCCTCATTTGTTCTTGTGGAGAAAAGTATAGAAATTAATGAGTCAAAAGCCATTAGCTAAAATATTCACAAACAAACAACGTGCTTTAATGTGAGAATATTACAGGTTACTGATCCCAGTTGGAACACCTGGGCACTTTAGTGGCAATTCAAAGTTATGAGTCTTATGACATAAATCCAATAACTTATTCAGTAATTAATTAATTTTGAGGTGCAATAACAGTATAACAAACAATAATATAAGTTTGGGATAATGTACATCCAGCCGGTTGTTATTGCAGAATAAACCCTGACAGGGTGATCAGGACCCGACCTCTTATGCTCATCATTTTTGCATTTAATACAGTAAAAACTGTAATATTGTGAAATGTTATCAAAGTTGTTCGATGTTATACATATAGTGAAAACTGTTGTTTTAAATTGTACTAACATTTCACAATATTACAGTTTTTACTGTATTTTTGATTTTTACTGTTTTAAAATGTAATTTATGGTACAGCTGTATTTTCAGCAGCCGTTACTCCAGTCTTCAGTGTCACATGATCCTTCAGAAATCATTCTAATGTATTGATTTGGTGCTCATGATTTTTTTTTTTATTATTATTATCATCATCGATGTTCAAAATGGTTAACATTTTGTGGAAACCGTGATACATGTTTTTATTTATTTATTTTTTGTAACAATGCAAAAGTCAATTTAATGCATCCTTGCTGAATAGAAGTATTATTTAAAAAATAAATAAATAAATAAATAAATCTTACTGATCCCAAACTTTTGAACAGTAGTGTGTCTTCTATTCATATATCTTTTCAAATTACTATTTTCAACCAGCTGTCCAGCTATTAAAACCACCAAGCAGTTACGGTAACACTGGCTTCTCCTCGTGTTTACTTGTGGTTATCACATCTACAATGTTCTTACTGAAGCAGAACAAGAGTCCATCTCTCATTCTCGACAAGCCCTGCCAGGTTGTCATCTACATAGGGAGCACTTCTTTGTGCTGTATCTCTCCCCAGACTTTGCTCTTATCATGCAATTAAGCATGACATGCAAGAGGTGGGGAGGAATTTACAACTGATTAACAGAACTGGCAATAAGCCAGCATGGCTACTGATTGTTATTGAAGGCTTCATTACACATGGCAACAGGTGGCACAATAACAATCAGTGGAGTGTAGAAAATTATTCATGCTTATATTTTTGGTTCTGATGGTCACAGTTGATCAGAAACTACGATGTACAGTTAAAAGTTGAGGAACTTCTGGAAAATTAATAACATTCATAGACTTTGTTGCATTAGGGAGTTGTGACCTTTTCAACAAGGAATAAACTGATACTGATAAAGAAAAGGGTGTTACTCACTTCAGGAGGGAATGTGGTGGAAAGCAGAAGGTACCATGGCAGATGCGGTCAATGAAGTTGAGTGGAACCTTCTGGATCTGCTCACAGTTAAGCATGACGAAGTCATACTTGCAGATGAGGAGGGTGTTCTCTGTGATGAGCACCAAACGCTCTTTCTCATTGTTCCAATGATCGACCCTACACAGGAAAAGGGAGAGAGCATTAAAAAAATGGGTACTACTAGTAAAGATGCACAAAATTAAAATTCTGGCCAATGTCAGAGCCAAAGCCTTGTGGGGAGTACTCTGATATATGATGCTGTAGCACCATGGACAATCTCATTCCCCTCTCTTATTGCTTCCTGTCTCTACTTCACTCTAATAAAAGGCAAAAAAATGCCAAAAATGCCACAAAAATAAACTCTGGCTGAGTGATATGTTATATACTGATAATTACTTTTTATGTTATGGCCAATACAATTCAATTGTCTTAAATGCTATAACTTAATTGCATTGTAACATTATAATGTACAGTGTGAAAAATTGATATTTATTTTGAAATTTGAGGTTTACCAACGTTATTATTTTTTTCATATTTTTAACGAATAACATCATTACATGATGGTAAAGGTAATCTGAATCTATACACATATTGGAAAGGAGCATACCACTACTGTACATATCCAATACTGACTGACATTGATAAATAAATAAAAAATCTCTCAATTAGTATGATACAGATACCCTATATTGCCAAAAGTTTTGGGACACCTGCCTTTACATGCACATGAACTTTAATGACATCCCATTCTTAATTCATAGGGTTTAATATGGAGTTTGCCCACCCTTTGCAGCTATAACAGCTTTAACTCTTCTGGGAAGGCTTTTCACAAGGTTTATGAGTGTGTTTGTGGGAATGTTTGACCATTCTTTTAGAAGCGCATTTGTGAGGTCAGGCACTGATGTTGGACGAGAAGGCCTGGCTTGCAGTCTCCACTCTAATTCATCCCAAAGGTGTTCTATCGGGTTGAGGTTGCAGGCCAGTCAAGTTCCTCCACACCAAACTCGCTCATCCATGTCTTTATGGACCTTGCTTTGTGCTCTGGTGTGCAGTCATCTTAGAACAGGAAGGGGCCATCCCCAAACTGTTCCTACAAAGTTGGGAGCATGAAATTGTTCAAAATGTCTTGGTATACTGAAGCATTAAGAGTTCTTTTCACTGGAACTAAGGGGCCAAGCCCAACGCCTGAAAAATAACTCCACACCATAATCCCCCCTCCACCAAACTTTACACTTGGCACAATGCAGTCAGGCAAGTACCGTTAAAAGAGAAGAGAAGTGTGATTCGTCAATCCAGAGACACGTCTCCACTGCTCTAGAGTCCAGTGGTGGTGTGCTTTACACCACTGCATCCTACACTTTGCATTGCACTTGGTGATATAAGGCTTGGATGCAGCTGCTCGGCCATGGAAACCCATTCCATGAGCTAATCTGAAGGCCACACAAAGTTTAGAGGTCTGTAGCCATTGCCTCAGCATGCGCTGAGCCCACTCTGTGATTTTTACATGGCCTACCACTTCGTGGATGAGTTGCTGTTGTTCCCAATTGCTTCCACTTTGTTATAATACCACTAACAGTTGACCGTGGAATATTTAGTAGTGCGGAAATTTCACGAATGGACTTATTGCACAGGTGGCAACCTATCACGGTACCACGCTTGAATTCACTGAGCTCCTGAGAGCGACCCATTCTTTCACAAATGTTTGTAGAAGCAGTCTGCATGCCTAGGTGCTTGATTTTATACACTTTGGCCATGGAACTGATTGGAACACCTGAATTCAATGATTTGGAGGGGTGTCCCAATACTTTTGGCAATATAGTGTATATTGTGCATCTTTACTTCGGTGTTAGAGTATTTAAATTTTTTTAATTGCTATTTAATCTTCGTTTTTAAAGTGTTCTGAAATATCACCTGGTAGATGAATTAATCGTTCAAGCGCCATACTCAACTTCATAAGCAGTTGTTAGTTTTTTACAGAAAGAAAGCTTTTCTGCTACGGTTGCTTTTGAATACTTTGAAACAAGTCAAGTCGAGTCAACTTTATTTATATAGCGCTTTTTACAATGCAGATTGTTTCAAAGCAGCTTCACAGAATTTGATTCGGCTGTACAGCCGCTCTGGAGAAAACGTTGATGTCATCAGCTCATTTCAATTATCATATACATTCAAGTAATGTAGTTGATATAGTTAATTTAGTTTAGTAATTAAATTTATTTGGATATTTATTTGAAAATGTAGTGTCCCCAACTGAGCAAGCTAAAAGCGACAGTGGCAAGGAACCAAAACTCCATCAGGTGGCATAATAGAGAAAAATAAACCTTGGGAGAAACCAGGCTCAGTCGGGGTGCCAGTTCTCCTCTGGCCAATTAACAAACAGTGTATGTTTATTATTTTGGCAGCCTTATAGGTCAGAAGTAATATTAGATCGGAATATTCGAAAGATCGGAGGCATCACGCCGGAGACGGGTTTATTGAGGATGGCGTGTCGATTAAACAATTATTAAATAGGAATACTCGAAATATCGGAGTCATTACGCCGGAGATGGATCCATTGAGGATGCCATGTCGATGAGCAATTTCAGAGGGTAGACTAATTGACACGGTCTCTGCAGACACTTCAGGGATGCGTTGGTAATGACTGAGATGACGTGCTACTGCTTTCCTGCTTCACACCAAAATAATGTTTAAATGGTATGTTTGTGGCAGTCTGGCAGGTACTTTGCTGTGGCTAATCGTTTACAGCATGAGTTTAATTCTTTGGAACATGTAAGCATGGGTCCCCTACTGGGCCCGACTGCAGACCTCTGCTGTGTTGCATACAGTACATCAATGTAACTACACCAGCACTGGCCTACATTCTCATAAATCTGTCACTCACAATCCTTCCACAGCTCTGATCAAGCAGAGAAGGATTCTAAAACAAGTTTTTGGACATATGTTAATTTAGAGTTTGACAGATTAGTTTAGCACATGTAGATGAATGAATCTCTTGTCACAGTATTGTATGATGATCCTCTTGTGAAGCACTCCTTGCCTAAAATGTAAACAGCTTTTTTCATTTTCATATATAAAGAAGACCCATTTATACTGTTTAAAATAATTGCCAAAAATGTTTTTATATTGTCACTGTCATCTACAGCCTATTCAGTAAGAAAAAGTAACCAAATTATTTTATTTTAAGTTCCTCCACACAAAAATGTCTATAAGCATGTGGGTGTTGTCAATTATGTAGGCCTACATATTCTAAAAGCTTCACAATTTCTGCAATTGCCTTTGGCAAACTTCTTGATAAATGCATGCCCACATTTTTAGATCCCAGATGTAGTGTCAAAACAAAGATATGTGCTTGAAAAATTCATAACTGATACATAAACTACTTTTTATATGAAGTAATTTTTTACTTGTGTGTGTGGCCAAAACACCAAAGCACATGTTCTTTGTCAGTGCTTTCGCCCCAAATGGCCAGTGAAAAGTGCATATATGGAGGGCTCCTACCCATGAGACCGAGACAGGCTGTGCATGTTCTCCATTTCTAAAAACCTTTTCTCAGCAAGGAACTGTGAAACTTACTCAGTGATGACAAGGTAAAAACACACAAGACTTGTATCCAGATGTGTATACTTATATGTGCATGTTTCTCTTACAACATCAGATCTTGACAGTGACAGAAACAAAACATTAGAATCTTACTAAAATACAGGGTCTTTATACACCTAGGTGTCTTATTTAGGTACTTTCTAAAAACTTTCTAACTTTCTAATCATTTCTAACTAGGCTAATGGAATAATTTCAGTATGTGGGCCTGGGGACATACAGTAGGTGTGAAAGACCACAAACATTTACACACCACATAGACATCTCTGGCTCTCAGCGGTGCCCCAGGGCCTTTGGATGTAATACTGTAAGCATAGTGTCAGAGTTGCCCTTGACATCACAAGACTTGTTAAACTCTACAGTCTTCCTTTACCATTAATGGCTGTTCACATACGAAGCTCTGTGATTAAGCCTCAAATAATGATTTTGTATATTTTTTTAATTAAAAATGCAATGAAATGTTATTACTTCAAGAGGAAATAACAGTAACGATTTTTAGTAATTCAAATTTTTACATGGTACTGTAAAGAGCATATTTTACATTTATTTTAAATTATGCGCATAATGTGAGGGCATGCACAGGGCAAGATAATGCATTTAATGTCTTTGATAATGAACACGTAGAATACAAGACTATTTAAAGCTAATTTAACGCTAATAACCTATACATTATTCGTTTCAAGTGTCTTTGTTTTGACAGCACAAAAACACATGGTACAGCTAAAGTTATTTCCTACAACGTCTTCCATTAGACATTAATAGCAGTCAAAAAGAATGAATTTTCATGAAAAATCCATGAACTTCATCTTTTGTTTCAGGCCTAAGCTCAAACCACAGAGCTGCTCAGGCATTGCTGAAAATAAGCGTTTGTGATTGTGAGTGCGCAATTCTGGGTACCAGTCCAGAGCATTGGAAATATAATATATTATTAATTATCACTGAGCAAGTCATGTTTCCTAAAAGACTGCTCACAGACAGATAGAAGTTGACATCTGCCAACACATTTATCAAAATGTATTTTAGCAGCCCAATTCTGCTGCCTGTTTATTTCACTTTATTTCCTGTACATTTTACGGAACACAGAGTGAGATAATGGATTGCAGCATGAAGTGAGCGCCATGTGATGGAAGAACTAAATTAGATTCTCTTATTCCAACGTGAATGTTGCACATTAGCAGAAAAGTCAATATATGGTCACTTCAAAAGTGCTCTTAAACTAGGGTGTTTTCTTTTAGAGAAAGAAAAAAACACTTACTCAGCCATGAGCCAAACACTCTTGACAGCACCATCTTCTGTGGGATCCACCAGAGCTTTAACATCTTCAATGCCTTGGTCCAATGTTCCAGGCTAAAAAGTGACATAGCACAATAATTCAACTTCATCGAGTCATATTACAACCAGTGGCATCTGTACATTAGGGGCCGGTGGTACCACTAAAGGGTACTCTAATTAAAATATTTTTTTCCACAAACTGAACTTCTGAGTTCCTTAAACAAGACAGCTGGATTTTTTTTGTTAAACTCTTTTATGTTATTGACTTATAAACAACGTCTGTGATGTTGAAGCCATATAATGTCAGGGATAACCGGGTAGAAAAGCAAGCGAGGACTCATTTGCAGGAAGGGTAGATTTATTGCAAAAATAAACACAAACATAAACAAAACACCGGCAAGAGGGAAAACTAAACTAAACTAAACTAAACTAAACTAAACTAAACACTAGGAGCAGGAACGTGAAGCATGACAGGGAACAGAAGACATCAAACAACGATCCAGCACAGGACTAAAGACACAAGGAGATTATAAAGGGAACAAACAAGGCAGGTAATGAGGGAGAACAGGTGGGGCAAATTAACCAATAATCAGATAACAAGAAGGGCGGGATTGACAATAGACCGGAGACATGACATCAGACCAAACATGACAAACACAAGCACATGGCTAGAAATGACAAAAACACAACATGTGCTACACAAGACAAGACAGACATGTGACATACACTCACCTAAAGGATTATTAGGAACACCTGTTCAATTTCTCATTAATGCAATTATCTAATCAACCAATCACATGGCAGTTGCTTCAATGCATTTAGGGGTGTGGTCCTGGTCAAGACAATCTCCTGAACTCCAAACTGAATGTCAGAATGGGAAAGAAAGGTGATTTAAGCAATTTTGAGCGTGGCATGGTTGATGGTGCCAGACGGGCCGGTCTGAGTATTTCACAATCTGCTCAGTTACTGGGATTTTCACGCACAACCATTTCTAGAGTTTACAAAGAATGGTGTGAAAAGGGAAAAACATCCAGTATGCGGCAGTCCTGTGGGCGAAAATGCCTTGTTGATGCTAGAGGTCAGAGGAGAATGGGCCGACTGATTCAAGCTGATAGAAGAGCAACTTTGACTGAAATAACCACTCGTTACAACCGAGGTATGCAGCAAAGCATTTGTGAAGCCACAACACGCACAACCTTGAGGCGGATGGGCTACAACAGCAGAAGACCCCACCGGGTACCACTTGCACGAGCTCACCAAAATTGGACAGTTGAAGACTGGAAAAATGTTGCCTGGTCTGATGAGTCTCGATTTCTGTTGAGACATTCAGATGGTAGAGTCAGAATTTGGCGTAAACAGAATGAGAACATCGATCCATCATGCCTTGTTACCACTGTGCAGGCTGCTGGTGGTGGTGTAATGGTGTGGGGGATGTTTTCTTGGCACACTTTAGGCCCCTTAGTGCCAATTGGGCATCGTTTAAATGCCACGGCCTACCTGAGCATTGTTTCTGACCATGTCCATCCCTTTATGACCACCATGTACCCATCCTCTGATGGCTACTTCCAGCAGGATAATGCACCATGTCACAAAGCTCGAATCATTTCAAATTGGTTTCTTGAACATGACAATGAGTTCACTGTACTAAAATGGCCCCCACAGTCACCAGATCTCAACCCAATAGAGCATCTTTGGGATGTGGTGGAACGGGAGCTTCGTGCCCTGGATGTGCATCCCACAAATCTCCATCAACTGCAAGATGCTATCCTATCAATATGGGCCAACATTTCTAAAGAATGCTTTCAGCACCTTGTTGAATCAATGCCACGTAGAATTAAGGCAGTTCTGAAGGCGAAAGGGGGTCAAACACAGTATTAGTATGGTGTTCCTAATAATCCTTTAGGTGAGTGTATAACTGATAAACAATTTTTTTGTGGTAAATCATTGCAGAAGTGGAGAATGTCACATCCCTTTCTTCCGATGTTCACATACACTGACCAAATATTAGCATTTCATAATGTTCTTGTGCACATTGAGTGATCTTGTCCAAATGAAAGAAACATCGCAATGGACTAAAACATTTTTTTTTTTAAGGAAGCCTTGATGTGCTTTCAAATGAAAATGTATTATTGTATGCCAGATGTATACCGAAAGTTCCACTTTCACAAAACAAAGTCTGGTCTTTGAGCTGGCCAACATATTTGCTAATCAAATGTCCTCAGGTAGACTGAGGAAACAGAAAACAGGAAGACAACTTTCAGTGATCTCTGTGGGTGAGAAACATATATTTGACTCTGTATACTGGCAGACAATAGTCAGTACTAGACGGGTGAAGAGTATTAGGACTATCATTGTTTACTAAATAGGTGATTGAGGATGTTCGTATTTATAAAAGTTGTTGCTAGCAGCACTCTATTGTACTGCAGAGCAACCATGGTTTGTTTGCACCACACCACTCAACATTCAAAAGAAGTGTAGATTATGTGTCAGAATGATTACAAAAACATTTTACTTATGCGGCCAATGTTTTATGTATGCGGTTTATGTGGACATGCAGTCAAACCAGAAAACAGAGACATCAATGAGACTTATAAAAAAGTATATACGTTACCCTGAGGACAAAAAATCTCTTGACTTTAAACTGTTCTGCAGATGATTTCCATTTAGCTTTGACTGCTGAGGCGCATGGAGAGGGAGTGGTTTCTGCCTTGGCCTCTGCAGGTGTACTAGGTTTATCTGTTTCACTGGGAGATTGTGGAGGATGGATGTCTGGTTCTGGAGATTTTTGAGTTTGCTGCTCCAAGTCCACGGACTTGAATGTCTCCTCGTCTTTTTCTGACATAGTGAACTAAAAAGAGTAGTTCGTTTGAAAAGATCCATCAAATTAAGCTGTCATTAAAAACATCCATAAAGCACAAACGATAAATAAATAAGAATGTATACGTTTAAGAAGCAAAACTTTTCGTAACCGAAAAAAGCGCGTCATGAAACATGCAGTTCGATTCCCAAACAATTCATATTTTTTGTCTGTTCTTTTTAGTGAATAAGCAAGTGTAGTCAGATATTCAAACTCTTATGAGCTGATTCTTTATAATGACTCAAATCACTTATGAATCAATTTCGTCATGTCTGAAATATAAATAAACCAAGAACTGTGTGATGTCATGCTGTTAAAACCCATTAAACGTCTAGGTACACAAATCCTTTGCAAGAGCTACATTACTTTTATTTCCGTTTTGTTGTTAATTCTGTTGAAATGATCTCATAATTTGGCAACAGCTGCAAGAATCGTTATGGTTCGCAGTCGAAACCAGTAAACTAATTCTTATAATTTCCATCTCTGTTCTGTAACAACAAAATATTTATCGAAGTATGACACTGCTTAAGTTACTATATAGATTTATTATAAAATGCGGCCAAGAAATGTTGTACCTTACCGATGACTGCAAGAATGAACCCAACCTGCTATGTTTTTACTAGACGGTTTGACTCCGCGTCAGGTGCACCAGAAACTATTTCCTGCTTCCGTGATATTTCGTGTTGATCTGAAGAAATGGGCGTTGAACAGAAAACGGAACCTCCTACGACCACAGCAACTGCCTTGCTATTCAGTATGTAGGCTAAAGCATATTAATTCAAACCACAAGTAACAGGATTTTTATGTAGAACCAATTAGTTCATAAATCTCTTCATCTCAATATCTAAATCTGGACACCTTGAATAACCAATCAGACTGTGGGAACACAGGCTTTTTCTTTCCTATCTTTGACATCAATAATTCAACTAGCCCAAACCACCCACATTTCTCCAGATACACAATAAGACATAACTGGCAACTGTATTTTTCTCGACAGCATTTAGGATTTCACACTTATGCTTAATCTTCTGGCATGGGTTGTGCATGGGTACAATTTGTCCCGCATGCTTTTCACACACACTGGCCTCAGATACATTGTGCAGTTTACTCTTGTTTTACGCTTATGTTCCACCTTAAACGTGTCCTACCAAAAATACCAATTCAAGAAGCCGATCGAAGCCGATATTCAGTCAAACAATTATTTGAGTGGGATGTTTGTGGTTTGCTTTCTTGAGCATTAGAGCCTCCCATAATGCATCAAAAGGCTTCACCATTCAGGTGTCATTTTCCATTCCTGCTAATCGCTTTTGACGTGACATGCTTCGTGGCCACACGCCGCTCTTTAACTGGCCTGTTAGAGAAAGCTATTCAACTTGCTGGATGGGAATTTGAAAAAAAAGGAAAAAAGAAAATGAAATCTGTGCAGTAACAATTCCCTTTCAAAAGCATATTAACTGTGTGCATGTGAGAGAGACACTTTGTAGTGTTTTTTTTTTTACTCCCCCGCATGATACAATAAGATTCTATTTTCAAATGCAAGTAAATACACTCAGCAGCCACCACAGAGCAGCTTATGCATTCAGCTCAAATCCAAATAGCTTTGTCACAAACTCTTATTACCTGGCAAACTAAATATTGTGTCAGTAATTATCTTATTACTCTAATATAATAGAATCTGAGTCTTCTAAGGCAGGTGGCTTTCTAGAAAGGCACATTCTTCAAACATCTGTGGTGATCAAACAGCATCTTGTATTATTCTTGTTGTGTTCCTATAACACAGATCTTATGGGTCACTGAGAACTAGGGTATTCACATCTACCCCTGCTTTGGCATATTATGTTATTTGAATCCTGATATTTGGGATATTTTCTGATCTGTATTTTGTGTATCCACAATGCGCATCCTCCATATGCGTGATGTTAAAACGAATAAGATCTGATGACCCATAAAGCTATGAAATTTCCCCAGGAGCTAGGAATAAAATAATGTTATTAACCATGGAGAAATATTATAAATTATACTTATTTGGTCAAGTAAACGACAGCAGCTTAAACAGCACGCAAGAGGGAACTTGAGGAAATGTGACATCTCATTCTGAATTGTAAATTCAGTTTAATTGAAATGAACAGGCTCAGTGCAGCTGAATAATAATCTCTAACAAAAACACTGAACCATGTTTTACCATCTGCTCAACACAGTTGTTAATTTTCCTATATACAACATTGCAGCATCATTATTTACATCAAACCTGTTTGTATATAGACAAATGAGGCTGTAGAGTTTCAGAGCAGAAAACAATGGAACCTCATATGTCTCTTTACCTGTCAAAAAAGACATTCGCATGATTGCATGACCCCTTTATGTGCCCTTTAGATGCTGCGGAATCATTTATATGTGTGCACACTGCACATGTTTTGTGTTGTGTTCACTGTGCACAGCTGCTGTTTTGGCAATAGCAAACCTTTGCAAAAGCCATGAGTTAACTTGCTGCTCAAATGCCTCGTTGCACAGTTTAAGCATGTGGCGATCTTCTGTCTTCCCTGTACGGGCGGAGACGCTGTAATTCAATTATATGACTGCATGTTTATCTTTGTTGGGCCAAATGCCAGTGAAGCTTAAATGAAGTTCAGGACAGTGCGCCTGATCAGCAGATGCTGTACAACCTTAAATGCCCCGGGGAGTCCACAGCTGTGTTTACGAAGAAAGAATGAGCTGAACTCGGTGTGTATTCCTGGGCATTCATGAGTGTGGTGGGAATGTGTGTTGTTTGCATTTGTGCAACTGTATTTATTTTTTGATATAAAGATTATAAGCTTGTGTGTGTGTGTGTGTACAGGGTTTCTGAGGCAGAGTGACCCTTGCTACTGCTTATGTTGTGCAGGGGTGTAAAGACATGGTTATGAGGCCTCATAAACTTTGCAGTTGATCACTCAGTTGGATGACATCCAGCAATAACACAATGCGCAATGCAGTAATCAGTCCCTCTTTAGCCGTATGTCACCTTTTTTTCTCTGTGATGCAGCTCTACCTGTAATCCTTGCTCTGCCTATGCTTATGATTTAGGAGGTGCTGTTTTATTTCTGACATTCTTCTGGGTTCCCAATTGAGAGTGCATTCCAACATGATTCAACATTAACTGCCTCCACAGGATAGGTTGCTTTTAGGAAAAGTAGCCTACTTAAGTAAAGTAGTAACCTTGAAAGGCTGTGATTACAGGAAAGTGCTTTACAGGAAACATATAAATGGGCAACGAACGAACACGGTGTGATTATGATTGTGTAATTATGTGATTATTAGTCCACATAGGCCTATACAACATTGGCATACTTAATGATTTTAATAATATAATATAATATAATATAATATAATATAATATTATATTATATTATATTATATTAAAATCATTAAGTGTGCCAGTGTTGTGTAGGCCTATGTGGACTATTAACCAAAAAGCAGACAATATGGAATTGAGTATAAGGGAACAAAACTGCATGTGGATTAATTTTCAGAACAATTTCGGAACAATTTTCTAACTCAGAGCTAATTATTCTACTACTTTATCATCACTGCTCCCAGGATTCTGACCGTGCAGTAACCTGCCTCTTCAGCACCTTGCTCTTGCCCTGATATGTCTGGAGGGTATGGTTTCATGCTCATCCATCTGTATTTCACTATCACGTCATCAACACTAGAGCGGAAGGGGCAGACATATAAGGGGCAGACAAGCTACCGTGCACAGCGGTAGTATCCCTGTACATTGAGAGGCAGAACATTTGACCAGAGCCCATAGAGACCTCTTCCAAATGACTGCTGACAGATACCTCTCCTGAAAGTAGCTCCTCAGAGTCAGCCAGTATGTCCAGGAAGGTAAACAATGTTGCACAAGCTGATGTGACGGCACTTAGTCTGCTGCACTGTGACAGAATGTGACAAATGATTGCAAATGAACAACAAATCTTTAAAATGTGAATCACCGGTGACATTTTATAAATAATAGACAGCAATTAATCACCATTTTTTATTTATGAATTAAGGTTATGTAATTTATTTCTATTGTTCATTGTCGCTTGCTCGGTTGAGGTTTAAAAGACTATTATATTACTAATATTCAGTAAAATTATCGATTTAACTGAGTTGATTAATGACACTAACTTCGACACTGTTATTGAACTAAATTGAATTAACACTGATACTATTGCCTTCTGTAGAGCTGCTTATTAAACTTGTTTCATTATTTGCAACATTGAGACAGATATCGAACTGAATTGAAACAACACCGAACTAAATAGAGCTGAAAAATGACACTTATCTTCTGTAGAGCTTCTTTACAGCTGAAATGGAATACATTTACTAATTGATAAATTTTACAACACTAACAATGTTATTTTTTACTATTGTATAAAGTGCTAAATAAATTTATGTGACTTGACTTGAAGTCATATTCATTCATAATACAGTACATTCAAATGTTAATTTATGCAACTATGTATAGTATGAGCATATAGAAATTAGCATTAACCTAGATTAATAAATGCTGTAAAATTATAGTTTATGATACCTAATGCATTAACTAAAGTTAAAGAACCAAACCGTATTGTAAAGTGTTGTAGAATCTTTAAATTAACTGTAATAATTCTATATTCTTGAATTCTATATTTTTAATAAAGAGGAAACTGTCAAAACTAAACCGCCTTAGAAGGCATTAAGCTGTTAAAAGAACCATCTGTTACTATTTATACCATTAAAGAATAGAAAACCCGGACATACTTTTCCTCACTCAGCATTTCCATAGATAGAAACCGAAAACATGAGTGGTGAATAAACCCAGACTTCAAGGTTTTTATTATTTATTGTTGTCTAAACGCTGACCTCTAGCCAAAACCCCAGTAAGCCAGCACTCATCAAAGACAAAATATGTGTAGTGTCAGAAAACTGCAGCTGCATGGTCTCAATTCTAACTCACATTAGAAGCAGATCTAAGAGTTGTTTCTGCATTGTGCACAGGGTGGCAGTGTTCTCTCAAGTTTGATTCGTACACCATCCAGACACTGGAGATGGAGCGCTCCGCTCGAGCTGCCTCTGAGAGAGGAACAGTGCTTCTACTAATATACTGTTGACTCTCATTGACCTGAATGGATCAGGCCTCCGCTGAGATTACCTGCTCTGATTACTATTAGAAGTTTGGAATGGACTCTGCTGTGGGGAACATGGGTCAAATAAATCTATCCACGATATCTTTACATTCCTAATGAAAATCCCTCATGACGATTAATCCCTGCCCTTAAAAATATCCGATGATGAAAATAAGCTTTTATGAGGCAGAAAAATTACAAAGAACATCTCATCCTCCAAATGCTGATCTGTTATGAACTGATTTAATATCATAGGCCTGTTTTGACCTTAGAGGCTGTGCACCTTGTGCTGAACATCAGGCAGATTCTGT
The DNA here is from genome assembly GCA_039654625.1 of Rhinogobio ventralis. Classification (NCBI taxonomy): domain Eukaryota; kingdom Metazoa; phylum Chordata; class Actinopteri; order Cypriniformes; family Gobionidae; genus Rhinogobio; species Rhinogobio ventralis. Next base: position 22,838,971 of record CM077205.1, on the reverse strand, counting down.
CCCAAAAGTCCACAAGAAAATGAAGCTATGTTGTACGGTATATCTGATTCGTTTGAAACACATCATTGCTGTAACCCTGGCCTGTTTTAAGGTGACATTTTGGCCTTTTTCAAGAAGTCCAGAATCTTTGATCGGATCTGCTCTAATCTGTCTCAAAGTTTTGCATTTCTGCCTCATTTCACTCAGGCTGCCTCCTTATTGCACTGCCCCACTTCACTTGACTTTTTTGGCCTGAAGTAAACAAACAAACCAAAAAAAAGAAAAAGAAAAGAAAAAATCCCTCTTGCTTATCAGGTGTTGTAAACTGGTCACATTGAGGCGCAGAGTAATTAACAACAGTGTTTTTGGAAGGATTTTGAGGGAAGTTTTTTTTCTTTTTTTTAAAATGACTTCTTCTTTCACGAGTGATCTGCTGTGACAGTACACGCAGATACCTCAAGGTAAATACACCTCACAGCCTGTGAGGTGTATTTACCTTGAGGTATCTGCGTGTACTGACCCTCTTTTCCATGTCCAAATGGTCCCATACACCTCTGCACTTGTCTTGCTGTTCAACTCTGTAAATGTGCGCGCACATCCCTTTGGGCAGCGGTGGCAAACTACAAAAATACCTGCACCTGCTCTTTGTGGAGCGTGTGAACAACATGCAAATCACCAGTTTTCTCTACGCTCGCTGCTTCATCTGAGGTGATCTGTGTGTAAATAATGGTGAAAAGAACAATGTTCTGCTTTATTGAAGTCAAATATTCATTTCCCCAAAACATGAGGAAGTCGACATAGACACATGTAAATGTAAATGCTCAGCAGTCCAAGAAATTCTCCAAATGGTTAGAATAAGGCTAATTCGGCATCTCTGGAGTTAACGGCAGATGCTTGTGTTGTAGGCCGTACAATGCCTATAGGATTACAGTACATTTTCAGCCTGGTTGCCCACTTGCATTCCGCTCTACTGGGCCTGGGCTCCTTATGTGTTTGGAGCGCCGGAGTATGTAACTGCGTAGGGTTGCAGACGGTGTGCTGGATGACTAGATAGGTTGCAGTAACGCACTGTATAACAAAGTGATCCTCTCACAAGTAGGCCCATATATATTTCTGAAAGTGTGGCCTAACTGCATTTGGGCAGCCAAATTGTAGGGTATGTCTCCCCGATTCATTCCTGTGTCATCCTTAATCAGTCAGCTAAAAACCTGACAGTAAACATGAGAGCGTATCCTTCTAAAGCAAAGTGAAAGTACAACACCTCAGCAGGAAAAGAGCCGAAAGGCTGATGAAACAGGGGTCCACTTTGAGGGTTTAACAAATCCTACACGTCCCTCGACCATCAAAGACAATCCACGCAGCTCTCCCCTCACACACACATGCACGCGCTTCTATGCTCTGACATGGCCTCTCATCCCCGCAGGAGGGCATTAAAGTTTGAAACCGGATTAATAGCTAACTCGACTTGCCGGCAAATTGAAAATCTCGACTCTGTGTATGTTCGCCTGATATATTCGACTGATGTCTCGTACAGAAACTCCGCATCTGCAGTTGCCCATTTGTAAGGAGTGTGTGTTAGGCTCTAAAAATAACCTTCCAGTGACCTACTTTTCCTTTAGGATTCATGTGTATTGTTTGCTTGAAATGAACAGAAAGGCGAGAAAAGCTTCAAAATTGTTCAGAGTGTTTATTTGGGAAATCAGATTGGGTACTTAAAACTTGTTTTGCTCATGATGAAGAATCACAGGAGGCAGAGTGGTTTTGTGACAGGTGTAAGGAGGGTATATCAGCTAGGGTTGTGTTTGTTGACTGTTGTTGTGTTTCCACATCTTTTTGCCCTCTGGGACCTGATGCGCAGTGAGACACGGAGCAGGGCAGCAGTAAAAGGGAAGTCAGATATATCGGCACTGAGGAGATTGCTCTGACATGCTTGTCGGATTCTGTTCTGACCGATGAGGTTACCTCGGGCGATGAAAAATGACACCTCCTGCGGTCTCCTCCGTCCTCCACACACTTTCTTAGTTCTGTTGTTAATAAATGCAACCTGTCAACCTGAGCGACTCAGGATGTGGAGATGAAGAAGGACCCTAAGAAATTAGGAATCAGTCGTGGGCTTATGTAACGTAACCCTGCATTTTAAATGACTCGAGCATGAAATGATCTTCTTATTTGAGGAATCTCCAAGAAGATGGACTGTTTCCTGTTGTAGATTTCCTTCTTCTGCTCGCTCATGTGATTTGATAGTGAAACCAGTAAATTCAACAGGCAGGTCAGGAAAGCTGGAGACTCATTGCCCCTCTGGGCTTAGATACTCTGACATGTGTGTGTTTACACACAGCCCCAAGGGTACGTTCAATGCCTCTCAGTAACACAACTGCAGTGTTTGCTGGGACTTGCAGGTACTGTCTTATTCATGAAACATAAACAATGAATTTCTGTGGAAATTAAGAAATCCATTATCTTTCATAAATTGTGCCATTTAATTAAAGGCAAAATGTACAAACAGACATGTTTCAAGCATTTCAGGAATAAGGCCCAGAGGTTTTAACATACACAAAGCACATTAGAAATTTGCAAACATTTAAGAAACAGTAGCCTTATAGAACAGTTCCGCAAATGTGTTTGGCCACTTGGTGTTTACAAGACGCTAATACACAGTCCAACAACACTAGAAATAATGTAGGGCGGGATTTGCTGCGATCTCTTGTGACAGGGTTGTGTCCGAAATCGCATCGGTACTTATTTTGATAATTACTTCACTACCACTAAAAAAGTATGTTCTATATGGTATGAATGTGTGTAGTATGAATGTAATCTGGACGTAGCCTACTACATTCACCATGTTGTCATTATCATGTGACCTACCAGTGTCAGTTACGTCGTTTCACTACCATTTTTTTTAACTGTTGTATAAAAGAAACATTACACTCGCATTTGTGCTGCTTGTCCTAAATCATAGCAGCTGTGACTTAATGATTACATGCTGATATTCCTGAAAACAACACTTTTTCTTGTGCAATATTCCTTAAGCATAGCTATTGTTTAGTTTACTATTTGTATTTTGTTCTTCAATGAATGTCATCCATAAGACAAGGGATGAAGACACACACACACCTGACGTTAATGATCATTTTTAATTAATTCAGCAGCACAACATAATTATCTATGGGTAAAGTTGAACGTTTTGCGTCTGATGAGAGGACTACAGAAAGCAAAGTGAAGTACACTATATTGCCAAAAGTATTGGGACACCCCTCCAAATCATTGACTTCAGGTGTTCCACTCACTTCTATGGTCAAAGGTGTATAAAATCAAGCACCTAGGCATGCAAACTGCTTCTACAAACATTTGTGAAAGAATGGGTCGCTCTCAGGAGCTCAGTGAATTCAAGTGTGTTACAGTAATAGGTTGCCACCTGTGCAATAAGTCCATTCGTGAAATTTCCGTAATTCGTACTAAATATTCCACGGTCAACTGTTAGTGGTATTATAACAAAGTGGAAGCAATTGGGAACAACAGCACCTCAGTCACAAAGTGGTAGGCCACGTAAAAATCACAGAGCGGGGTCAGCGACCTCCAAACTTTGTGTGGCCTTCAGATTAGCTCAAGAACAGTGAGTAGAGAGCTTCATGGAATGGGTTTCCATGGCCGAGCAGCTGCATCCAAGCGTCACCAAGTGCAATGCACAGCGTCCGATGCAGTGGTGTAAAGCACCCCGCCACTGGAGCAGTGGAGACGTGTTCTCTGGAGTGACAAATCACACTTCTCTGTCTGGCAGTCCGATGGACGAGTCTGGGTTTGGCAGTTGACAGGACAACGGTACTTGCCTGACTGCATTGTGCCAAGTGTAAAGTTTGGTGGAGGGGGGAATATGGTGTGGGGTTGTTTTTCAGGGGTTGGGCTTTCCAGTGAAAGGAACTCTTAATAATTCAGCATACCAAGACATTTTGGACAATGTCATGCTCCCAACATATGTGGGAACAGTTTGGGGATGGTCCCTTCCTGTTCTAACATGACTGCACACCATGCAGTGCACAAAGCAAGGTCCGTAAAGACATGGATGAGTGAGTTTGGTGTGGAGGAACTTGACTGGCCTGCAAACTCAACCCGATAGAACACCTTTGGGATGAATTAGAGCGGAGACTGCAAGCCAGGCCTTCTCGTCCAACATCAGTGCCTGACCTCACAAATGTGCTTCTAGAAGAATGGTAAAAAATTCCCACAAACACACTCCTAAACCTTGTGGACAGCCTTCCCAGGAGAGCTGAAGCTGTTATAGCTGCAAAGGGTGGGCCAACTCCATATTAAACAATACAGATTAAAAATAGGATGTCATTAAAGGTCATGTGCATGTAAAGGCAGGCGTCCCAAAACTTTATCAATAGTGTATTTTCATTTCACCATGTTGTATTTTGCCAATAGTATTCAAGTCTGCTTGATTCAGAAAATACAGTAGCTACATACAACAAAAAACACGTATCCTACATTTTATTCAATAGGAGTCATAAGATATCAAAGCAAACCCTAAATCAAAATATGACTGCAATACACCAAGAATCTGCTCATGTTGCTATATTTGAAACCATCTGCTGACCAGTTTCTGCCCTTTGGGAGGAGATAAAGGACTGGGAAATTCCTGAAGCATAATTCATTATTAATTCAAGATTTCAGAGAGTCCCAGGAATGACACCCTGTGAAATTAGAGCAATCTTACTAAGTTGTAAACACAAATAAAGAGACATTACAAGTAAAACATAAAGCCTGATTTCTGTTTAATTATAGCAACAGCAATCAACTGATTAAAGCAGGTTAAATTATGCGATTGTGAGCTGATCCGCGTTTCCATGGATAGCTGGCACTATATTATACAGACTTAGTTTGATTTAATGAGACATTAACAGAGAAATGACTATACACATAAGGATAAGTCATATCATATCAAGGCCTAGGATTGTGTGTCTGTGGATCTGTAGCAGACACATTCCAGTACTGGAAAGCTGAGCCAATCCTTTAATTCAACCCAAGGTTCACATTTTATGGCTTATCATTTCAGCCTTAAACAGGTAATTAATCTTCATTACCCCTAGGTCACTGGCTATTAACCAGTTAATATTGCATAAAAACATAGGACAAGTACTGAACCAGAATTAATTCATACCTGTTTCCAACAACAAGGATGCTTTGAGGTGCAGCAAATCCATTTCATAAAAGGGTAAAAAAGGAAGCATGTTTCCATAGCAACCGAAAAAAATACAGTTTAAATGATGACAAACAGTAGGTCTCTGAACCTCCACCTACGTGTGTACTTGAAAAATACAACCTCTCAGAACCTCTCAACATAGCAACTTAGTGAATTCTCACAACACTAATGGCTGGTAGCAGTCTTGGCTTAAATAGGTCACGGCAGGGGAATAATTGTATTAAGTCTGCTGCAAATAGACTAGGAATTGAACAGGAAAGAAGGTTTTCTACACACACACAAACTCATAAAGATGTTTAAAACAGTTACAGAGATGACAGAGTTGCTAAAAAGCTTCACATGTTAAAAAAAACAAACAAACAAAAGAACCTGAGTTCTCAAGAATTTCAGGAAGAAAAAAAGTAGCCTATCTATATCTATATCATCTATATCTATATCTATATATAACCTTTTTGAGATAGACTTTAAGACAAATTGACACTTAGCAGCCCCTGTTATAGCCCCGCATGCAGTTTGGCTAATGAATAAGCATCAAATAAAGCATTTATAAATAATAAAGCATCGAATAGCAAACCATGTGATGCATAATTTTTGCAAGAATGTCCCCAACTTCCAGCACTGGCCAGCTGCAAAAAAGAGGAGGAAGAGATGAGTCATTAAACGATGACAGAAATTTCATTCTCGGGTGAAGCATTCTTTTAACTTACTGTTCTCATTTTATTTTGGCTGGGTGGTGTGTGTGTGTGTCTGTGTGTGTGTTTTATAGATGTCATAGTTTGGCCATCGTTTGAAGCCAAGTACAAGTTGTACCCTGGAGCAAGGCCAGAACTGAACACAGTAACATTAAAAGGGGACAACTGGGAGGAATTAGCACTCTGACAATAACAACAGGTATATAATCAACAACACAAAATATACACATAAATGTATGGAAACAGAACAGTGCATTGGCATAGAAACTGATTCACAAAAATTAAGCATTAAGAAAGCATGATTTCTTCTTTATTATTTTAACTTTTAGACTGTCCACAACAGCAACAGTTTTTCTCTCTTTTCTTTAACTTCTGAAAACTTAAAGATGTCTGTGCAGATTGCTAAATGCTAAGACCAAAAATTAAGATGCCAGGACTCTCAAGACAGTATACAAACACGTGTATAAGCGTGTGTTGGAATACACCCCTTACTTAAATCCTCCTCCGGGCTGGGAGTCTGAAGCACTTTTCTCATCCTGTTGGACAAAATGCAACTTCAAACAGAAAACACAACTTTGAGTTCACATCAGAAACATTCTGCAAAACCCTTACATGAAAACAAAGGCTGTGTAACATTAAAGCACTCATGATCAAAATCGGTTAGACAAATAGACAAATAGGTTTGGTGAGAGATTAAACTGTAAGTCAATACTCTCAGAAAAGACAGATTAACATCAGACAAATACACATACAGTTCCAATGGTGGAACTACACCAATGAGCCATTACATTATGACTATATCAATGAGCACGCCTGGCAAGGTGATGTTCACAGAGCAGTATATACAGTGCCCTCCACTAATATTGGCACCCTTGGTAAATATGAGCAAAGGCAGCTTTGAAAATAAATCTGCATTGTTTATCCTTTTGATCTTTCATTCAAAAAAATTCACAAAATTCTAACCTTTCTTTGAAGTAAAACAATTGAAAGTGGGGGGAAACTCACATTATGAAATACATGTTTTTCTCCAATGCATGTTTGCCAAAATTATTGGCACCCCTAGAAATTCTCATATATCTCTGAAGTATATTCCCATTCATATTTTCTTAGCACACCAGGGTGACTAGGTGCATGAAATTGTCCACCCATGACTTCTTGTTTCACAGGATTATAAATATGAGGAAACACAAAGGCCAAATTCCCTTAATCATTAATCACAATGAGTAAAACCAAAATATATAGTTCTGGTGTGCAGCAAAAGATTGTTGAGTATCACAAAATAGAAAATAGCTAAATACCCATTTGCACCATCAAGGGCAATAATTAAGAAGCTCCAATCAACTAAAGATGTTACAAATCTGCCTGAAAGAGGACTTGTGTCTATATCGTCCCAATGCACAGTGGGGAAAGTGGCCAAAGACTCTCCAAGGAACACAACTGAAGAATTCCAGAGATTAGTTGAGTCTTGGGGATAGAAAGCCTAAAAAAATTAATCAAACAGCACCTACATTACTACAGGTTGTTTGGGAGGGTTTCAAGAAAAATCCCCCTCATAAAAGGATATGTTTTTAAGAATGCTGGCAATTAAACAGTACTGGTGACCATTAGCTTACATTGTATGGACAAAAAAACAAACAACCCCTTCAACTGATAACAGAATTTAAATTTTCTGAACTATTACATTAAATGTGAAATGCCATATGCAACCAAATATACCTCTATAATTTGATGGATTTCGGAGAGAAACTCTTTGAAAATATTCAATGAGAAAAAAAGGGGGGCTGTGTGGAGTTCCGGCCAGCTGTGAATGCATGAGTTTTGGATCTGTTTGGAACTTTGGATATGTTGAAATACTATATCAATTTGTGCAACTACACAGAAGACAACCTTCTGAACAGATGTGATATATTCCTTACATCTATGTGCATGAGCTGAGAGTTTTAATATTTATTAAATATTTTTGTCTGACTTTGTGAAACATCTGTTATTTCTGTAGAATGAATGTTTATGAACAACGTGAAAAATAATTACTAACTGTAATCTTGTGCAACCCATGACATGTTACTTTCTAAATACATTACCTAAAGAGAAAGAGACTGTAAAACAATATTCAATGAGAAAAAAGGGTGGGACTTTTACTTTATTCTTTGGGAACTGATTGGAAAAAGTGGGCATTATATTTCAGGATTGAGCCAGACCAAAATGTGATTTAGCTAAATTTTGTATTTAGAAAAATTATGCCACAAATAGTTTTGGAGGAAACACATCAAGGGTTGCCCAAGACTACAGTAAGAAAAAAAAGAGTTAAAGATGTACAGTACTTCCAAGGTGTAATGTAGAGATTAATCCACACCATTGGTTTTTAAGTATGGAGTCTGCCACACGGCTGGGAAAAGGGAGGAACGAAACACTTTACTGCACACCCCCTAAAACGCCATCTTCAGATGTCTTTGATCATGTAGCTTCTGAATGATTTACCATGAAGATGAGGAGCATTCCAAACATGCATGGCCAGCATGGGATACGAGTAACCAGCACAACACGGAAATCAGAATCGCCCCCAGAGACACCATTAAACTTTAACAGGGCAAAGGATTCAGGGGGCTTATGACTGCCAAGTCGATTTTGAGCAGTGAATGTCCAATTAAACCATCACATGATCCATCTACACTCGAGAAACAACTTCATGTGTAATCTAATTACATAAAAGACAGAAGTGACAAACCTTTGCTCACGTGACGCATGGATGAAGGTAACTGAAAAAATTACGGAAAGATATGAGGACAGAGATGACGCTGTTTCACTCGTCAGCTGAATAATTAACAAGACTTGACAAGATCTGATGTGTTCCCACAAAGCCGATGTAACGCATCTGAAGCTAGCCTTTTAGAACATAGAGATGCACTCTATTCTGGAGGATAAAAGGTGTCAGGAATATTTAAGCATTTCTTTTCTGAAATGTTGACAGCGTGACCCCCAAGGCATGAAGCGATTTAGATCTTTTAAAGCTGTGTCACTGAAGGGGCTCAGTCAAGATTCCAATATTAAACACGCACACTCTTTCATCTTTTTTACTCACTATCATTGGTGTGCATTCAGTTTTAAAGCGTCGAGACCTAAAAACAATCAAGATTTGTGGCTAGAATTTCTGCTCCTGAATGGATCCCCCATACAGCCTATTGATTGGTGTATGAGCATTTTGGAAAAATAAAAGGATGGCACTTGTGTAGCCGAATAATAGGACCGAACCAATCACAAGCTGTGCCTCTGATTGCTGCAGAAAACATCCTTCAGATAATGTGTGTGATAAGCAGAAAAGCAAGCCACTGCTAAGTGATGACTTGCCTGGCTCTGTGTGCGTGTTTGTATGTGAGGCAGTGTGAATGAAAATAAAATGAAGAACCCAGAGGTTAAGCCAGGGCACATTTACGAACAACGTGCTATCGATTTGGCCAGTGCGTCATAGCAGCTCACAGAGGTGGGGGTTGTCATAGTTACATATTAGAATTAACAGTGCACCCTAGCAACTGAAAGGTCAAGGCAATTCATGTCCGGATGAGATTTCTTGTAGGAACATGTTTTCTCGTTTATAACCACATTCCCCCAGCACACCTGACTGCTGTTCGACATAGAGGGGGCTTTAACTTGCACAGTTTGTGTTCACAATTACTGACTGTTATGTGCAGCCACATAAGGATTTATGAAATTAAAAGCAATAATGAGTGTGAATGGGTCTGTGGCAAAAACAAGCAAGACTAATTACACCGTAATGTGGCCTCTGCATCTGTCTATGCTCACCAGCTGATCTGACGTTAAAAATAGCATTTTTCAAATGCAAATATTCTCTGAACTGGTGAGACTTGTGTATAATCAGTGCTATGAGCCCATTTACCAGATATCATTTTATAGATAGATAACCACTATATGACCAAAAGTACTGCCTGTGGATACCAAAACACCATCCTTATTCCCAATAATTAGCATTAATAATTGGCATGTTGATGTTGTGCAGGAACGGTGGGGGCCAAAAATATTGATATCCTTTTTTGTGCCCCTGATGCTAGTACGTGGATCTCAACAACACCTGGGACATGTGTGGGGAAGTTTCTGCAAAGGACAGACACGATGCTGGATTTATGGCAGTGGTGAGTGGTGACGAAGCAGAACAAGCATCAGGTGCACAGGTGCACTGTGCTGTTGTCACATCCCTGCTTGGCCATCTGCTTGTGTCTTGAACCTGGAAATGGAGGGCCAGGTATGTCCAATCCACCAGTTGTGCCCTGCAAAGTGGAATTCACAGGGTATTTGGTCATTTTAGGTGGCATTTTTAGTCACCATGAAATCAAAATGTACAATTCTTTTTTAAATTTGTTTTATTATTTATCCATGCACATTATTATTTTGTTTAAATTTGCGTGCACTCGTAATCTTTAACCAAAAATTAACCTCCCTCCCCCTCAAAACGACATCTGGGTTGCATCTGAAAAATTTGGAGAATGTATTACATACACATTCCTACAAGGTAGGAAGGCATCAAGGCATGTCTGAATCCTGTCTCCTGATACCTTCATCTGATCGATTTTTGAAGGCATCCTTTGCTTCCTTTGGTATCTCACAATCCTGTGCTTTCCAAAAAATAAAAAATGAAGATGGCATCTGAAAGTTCAATTCAATTCACATTTATTTGTATAGCGCTTTTCACAATACATATCATCTCAAAGCAGCTTTACAGAAAATGCATGCGTCTGCATTACAATTTAAAGTGATTTGTTATCAGAGGAGACTGTGTCCAAGTTATGGATTTCAGAAAATATACAATCACACAATTAGCTAACAATGTATTAATAAACAATGTAATTTAAGGCAGAAACAATGGGCTCATTGAAGTAAAGAATGCATGTTGTTAACAATGTTGTTAACATTGCATCCTCAATGGATCCATCTCCGGCGTGATACCTCCGATCTTTTGAATATTCCGATCTAATATTACTTCTGACCTGTAAGGCTGCCAAAATAATAATCACACATTGTTTGTTAATTGGCCAGAGGAGAACTGGCACCCCGACTGAGCCTGGTTTCTCCCAAGGTTGATTTTTCTCCATTATGCCACCTGATAGAGTTTTGGTTCCTTGCCACTGTCGCCTTTGGCTTGCTCAGTTGGGGACACTACATTTTCAAATAAATATCCAAATAAATTTAATTACTAAACTAAATTAACTATATCAACTACATTACTTGAATATATATGAGCTAGATGACATCAACGTTTTCTCCAGAGCGGCTGTACAGCCGAATCAAATTCGGTTGCATTATTTTCCTTTTTAACACTGTGAAGCTGCTTTGAAACAATATGCATTGTAAAGAGCGCTATATAAATAAAGTTGACTTGACTTAATGATTAGGGTATATAGTTGCGGTTGGTGCTCAGTTTGTGCAAATGTATGTTTTTGACCAACGGTTTCCACTTTTGATGTCATTTCTAGCGAGAAATTACTATTGTAGCAATTAAATATTCGTTTAGTCATCACCAAATCTCGCTCGGTTTTGCTGTAGATCATTAAACCGTTACACTGCATCAGAAGTCATGTCCGAAATCAGTTTCGTGAAGTACAAACGCTGCCTGATGCAAAGTCATTTTCTGATAGGGCAGTGAGGCAACAAGTCAGCTGCCTAGGTTTTCGGACGCCCTGTTCTCTTCATAATGTATGGGGCTAAATATCCTCCACAACTGTTTGCAAACTGACATTTAGTTCTGCCTCCATTTAGGTAGCAATGCCCAACTTCCTACAATCCAATTAATTCCTGAGGACAAAATCCAATCCTGCCCTACATTTTATCGAATTCCACAAGCTGTTTCACTTATATATACACGTCACAATAGAGAAGAAAAGACTATCGAAACATCCGTTTCATGCCGACTTTAATCAGAGGGAGAATTTACGCTCAGTCCAAAGGGCACTGTAAATGGCACAGTGAAGAAATGTACCTGTATTTATATATGAATATTTTATATATTTATATTATATATTATCTATTTAAATAACTATTTGTTTTATAAAATACTGTTTAAAAGTTTGGGGTCAGTAAGATTTTTTCAGGGGTCATGAACTGAGAAATCAAATTTTCCTTGAGCTTTTGACATATAAGAGATCATCATACTATAAGAATATCCTGTAAGGTTCAGAACTGAAAACTTCCTTGTTACTCCAATAAAAGCTTTTATATGGGGAAATTATCAGGAAATTATACAGGCAATAGAAGAAGAAGAAAAAAACCCCATCTTAAATGTCAATTGCGGTTAACGTTATTCCTTCATTTTTATTTACAGATCTACGCTTGAAGATGAATGTGATCCCTTCCATCCAGGTCAAAAGCCATCTACAACATGTCCTAGCCTACATAACCTAATGTGAAATAAAGAAAAACGTTTCTGTTCAAGTGTTAATGACCATGATTTATTAGCCAAAACTACATGATTTAACACCTAGCTCACAATTCTTTATATATTGGAATAGTATGGTCAAATGTTTTACGTGAAGATATAAAATCATGTAGAAAAATGAGGAATTTTAAGAGACTATTTAAAATTAATATATTGAAATGACTCGAGGGGATAGTATTGTATGGTTCCTGGGCTTATAAGTCTGTTTTAGATGGGTTATTATTCGGTTTGATGTAGATAGAAGGAAACGAAGAAGATACTGTAGATGGGGAAGGAAAAACAATTGTAAAAGTTGCTCCTGCTCACGCTCTCCGTCTCTGCAAGATTCGGTGATTGATTTCACTTTGCACAACTACTAGAAGACTTACAACTGTCAGACAGGTTGCTCACGTCACATCTACGTCGTCAAGCTCAGTCTGAGGCTGCGCAGTACGCTCAGCCATCAGGAAGTGAGTGCTTATAATTGACTTCACTTTTCTCTGTTGAAGTCTATGGGGTCGCTGTGTCCATTTCTTTTACTGTCTATGAATAGAATAGGTAGCCTAAGTAACAGATCAAGCTAAACCAGATCGAGCTACAAAGCAATAAACATGCAGTTGAGGATTACAAAATATTGTGCAGTTCCTGGGCTCGACAGTAATGTAACATGAAAGTAACTGTGTTAATTCTAATGCCTGATCTAAAATGTAATGATTCATGCACAGTCGGATGTTCTTTGTCTGTGTGTCAGTAAATCAAACCAGTGACTAAACGTCAACTTGCGTTGTTTCTCTTAGTAGGATGAAAATAATCTGTAATTCTATAAAGAAAGCGATCAAAGAAAGCTCCCTTTGCAATCTTTTGAGCAGCACGCGCTGAACCTGTCAATGAGTTTATCAGTGGCGCGTTTATCAGCGACTCCCGTTTTATTCAACAAACCTCTTAACTATATCACGTTTGCACTGTTAGTGAAGATGAAAGCATTCATTAGTGTACAGAAACTGAGTTGCAATGACGAGATCACTGCTTTCACCCGCTCAACATGTCTGTGATTGGCTACAATTATCATCTCTGCAACTTTTCATGCCACGATCTTAATATAATGCCATAGATATAAATGTAATGCAACACTTTTCAAGATTAGTTAACCATGAGAGCTATAATAGTAAAAATGCACTAAAAGAGAGAGTAATAATACTTAGCTATTTCAAATGGAAAGACGTTAGCCAATCACAGCAGTGGGTGTTTACACTGAAGTCTCACAGCAGACACGCCCCTTAAAACAGAGCATTCAAACAAGAGGGCTAAAATCAGGATAGGAAAAATGCCTTTTATTTATAAATTATGAAACTTTTTGATGTAAAAAGCATTCTAACATTATAAGTGCACCCCAGGAAACATCATAAAACAATAAAACAACGCAGTTCATGACCCCTTTAAAAGAAATTAATTATTTTATTCAGTAAGGATGCATTAAAATTGATCAGTGACTGTGAGGACTTTCACATTGTTACAAAAAAAATAATTTTAAATAAATGCTGTTCTTTTAAACTTTCTATTCAAAGAATTCTGAAAAAAGTATGGTTTCCACAAAAATATTAAGCAGCACAACTGTTTTCAACATTGATAATAATAATAAATGTTTCTTGAGTACCATTAGCATATTAGAATGATTTCTGAAAGATCATGTGACACTGAAGACTGGAGTAATGATGCTGAAAATAAATTACAGAAAATAATAATAATAATAATAATATTTAAAAATTTCAGTGGTTTTATTACATTTTTATGAAATAAATGCAGCCTTATGTGAGCAGAAAAGAAAGTTGTTTTAGAAACATTAAAAAAATTAACTGACCCCAATTTTTTTAAACCGCAATATATAAATGACCATACTTTAATATACAGTATAATCAATTTATATTTATTTCTACAAATATTATGCCATTATACTCAAAACCCTACCTTTTTTCTGTTACTGTTACCGTCAATGAACAAATTTTGTCAAGTCATGTGAACTAGTACAGACATCCCCTGCTTATTGTGTAGGGAGCTGTGTACACAGTGTAGAGATGCTGTGAATCGGAGCGCATCTAATTATTTTAGAGAGGGTAGATCCTCTTTCACAGGGAAGACTGACAAACACATGGACTAGAAGCATGAAGATTTTATCAGACAGGATTGATACAGTATTGTGACAAAGTAGTTCAGATGGACTGAAGGATTGGAGGTTAATGGTCTGTGCTTAAAATGCAATTTTAAAATGAGATCAGAAAAGAAAAATCATATGAAATATGCAAACATAAATGTCCTTCATTTAAAAAAAAACTAGCAGCCCAATCATCCGCAAATTCAAATTTCAAAAGAGACTTCCAGAAGCAAACAAGAGTTTGAGTTTGAGTGTTTCATAAGGCTAGAGAGTTAAACATTAATGTGAAACTATAAAAAGCATCACCTCTACGGCTTGGTATTTAATGACTACATATAAAGGTGCTAGTGCCAGGAAGTGTTTGTATGGATTATATTGCAAATTAATAAAGTACAATCATAAACAGACAGACTTTCATGCATGCATCTGAATCTTATAAGAATGAGGAAAAAGAGGGAAAACAACCCAATGCTCTCTAGACTTTGAAGAACGAAGCCTTTGTAAAACACAGCTGATTTATATATCCTCAGGAAAAGATTCCTTTGTAACAAAGCCACAGGCAACTCCCTCACACAAGCAGAAGAGGGTCATGAAACAGACAATCTTACAATCCTGTCTTGCATATATAACAATTGTCTTATGAAAGGCTGGGAGAAAAAGATTTTGATGAAAATTGCAGCTGAAAATACCTTTGAACAAATTGCTGGTGGGTTGGCATAACCAGATGTTCATCTTCTGAACTCACTCATCATGTTTCACATCTTCTCTAAACAGCAAGTGAAAAACACTGCAAGAGCTGTTACACCAAACAAAAGCGAAGAAGGTTGACTTGGTTAAAAAAAAAATTCTGGTTACACTTATTTTAAGGTGTCCATGTTACAGTGTAATTATACATTGAAGTACTGAATAATATTAATGAACAACATGTACAAATAGTGCATTCAAGTCATGCCCACGATCTGTATAAGTTAGGGGCGTGTTTGCGAGAAACATGGCGGAATACTACAATACTTATAGGTATTTAGCAGTTACATTGTCAGGCTTTTGTATTTACAACAAAATAAGCTAATTGCCCACACTAAATATGATAGTATTGTAATATAACAATATGATAAAGTTTCCTAAATTAATGAAAAACATAAAAAGCAAAACATTCCTGATTGTTCTTCATTTTCTCAAAGTAGAGTTAAAAAAACAAACATTTTGTGTAGTTAATTAAGAGAAGGTACACTGGCGTCTTGCTCTGATGAAAGTGTCTTAAACACACCTGACGACGTAAATATGAACTTCCCAACTCGTAAATATGAACTTCCCAAGAGGTCTTGAACGCAGCATTACTACATAATTAGGGTTAGGGTTTGGCAGGTTAGTTGCTTGTAATCATGCATCATTTACTGTTAATACTATAGTAAGTGCATGTAAGATGTGCAACAAGGACACTGTAAAATAAAGTGTTACAAAGAAACCTCTTGGCAGAGACATATTAGAAAACTAGCTTCCACTTGATAGTCTCCATTGTGAGTTTTGGTTGATCTACCATGTATTCCCACTTTGTTCGCTTGTACTAACAGTTCAATAAGGCATTTGGGTGCAGGGAAGAGCCACTGTACTTGAACTAGCTGATAAATCAGCCAAGGATTTGATGTCAAACTGGCCAGAGTTGTATCTCCCGAGATTGTTTATATCCTTCGCCTAAAACTCTTTATAACTGGGGCGACCACCCATACAGAAACTGTACCTTGTACTTTCATGATGCAATGATAAGGCAATATACTGTACTTAGCACTTTCCCCACAGCCTTTATTTCATAAGCCTTAAAAACAGGATATGTGCTAAAAAAAAAAAAAAAAGACAATGAAAGTACCACCAGTCAGCATGTTCTTATTAATTAATTGATTAGTGCCTCTTGGTTAATCCATCCAGCTGATTTCAAGTCAGGATCTGAAGAACTGAAATTCCACTGTTTATTTACAAATGTCAGAGCAGTAATCTGCCAAATCCCACAATCCCCTTAAGCAGGACCACTTAATCCTTGACAAAATTGTTAGCAAGACTGTCACTGTTCGGTGTAGGAGGAAACCAGAGGCACAGGGAAGACATACATTTTTGTTATTGATCCAATTTAGGTTGAGTATTATTATTAAAATTTCCATTATATATACATACATACACACCGATCAGGCATAACATTATGACCACTGACAGGTGAAGTGAATAACACTGATTATCTCGTCATCACGGCACTTGTTAGTGGGTGGGATATATTAGGCTGCAAGTAAACATTTTGTCCTCAAAGTTGATGTGCTAGAAGCTGGAAAAATGGGCAAGCGTAAGGATTTGAGCGAGTTTTACAAGGGCCAAATTGTGATGATATATATAAAAAACTATTCTTTCTGGTTCTCAAATCTGCGATATTCCCCCAGTATCAGCACTGGAACCATTTCACCACTTGCAACATTTCTCAAAGAGAGTGTCATGGTAGGCGAGCAAATTATGTTATAATTTATAAGGTTCATTTAGCACGATAAAAATGAAAATGAACCAATCTGGCCAAATGCAAATATTAATTGTGATCCTCGGCATGTTGTTCTCAAAAGTCTCTGCATATGCACAGTATTAACAACAAAGCTCTCTTTAGGGATTACAATGTGCATCACCCTAAATGACGTGCAATTGGGCAGACAGTGTTTATATGAGACAAAGAGAAGGGAGGAGAATAAGAGTTTGAAGCATCTCTGCACAATGCACTTTCAAACATGGGGTGGGAGAAAAGTTCGACAAGTTTGATCTGAATAATTTATCACGCCTGTGTTTCGACGCGCTTTGTTCTCTATCCAAAGGATATGCATTTTAAGCTTTAATACCATTTATGGCTGAAGTTATTATGCGTGATCAAATAATTCTCAGTCCAGGGATTTTCAAAGAAGGCTTCTTGTTTTAGTACTCTCAGCAGTCAGAACTTACACAAGCCACATGGGCATGCTATCTTTTAGCTCCTTATCCCTTCCTCATTTCAAAATTACAAATATATAACTATGTTCTGGGTGTTTAAAAACGTAGCTCTTCATAAGAAAGGCCTAAATTATTTATAGCGTTAAACATTTATTTTGTTAGAATTTCACATTATCAAAGCGAACATTCTCCCAACAATAAATGCATGCATCCGATCGTACTACAGTGGCACGGCCTAAAATAATCTCGCTCTGTGATTTATTTAAGGTTATTTGATAAAGGGTCTCCAGGAACCTGGCCTAGATTTAATCACACACTTTGTTCATGAATTACATGCATATTGAAAGGCACTGTAATTTTAAAAAGACTGAATTTAAGTGATCAAATGCATGTTAATGTTTTGAAAAATAGTACAGTGCTACGGTGAATAATAACTAATATGTCTGCTCAGAGCTAAATAGGCTCTATGATCTCATTACTTATACACAAACATATAAGTATCTAGAATTTTGAGTTAATTGCACTTCATGGAAGGGATGAATATTTCAGCAGCAACCAGCATCCTCACATGGGTGTCGTGAACCTCATCAGCGAATGACTGAGTTCATCTAAATCAAGCGTGCGTGCCATGCGGCCGCGCTAAATTATTCACCATATTTATCTGTGGTCATTCAATATTCATATGCTTAATAAATGTTGATTTTCAAGAGGGGGGTGGGAAATCTATGAAGCACTACATACACTGAGCTGCACAGCTGTCTTTAAAGGTTAGAAGGTCATGGAGTGAAGGATCTCTTTAAACTTACGAAGACTCTATTAGCTTTAGATGGGGCTGGAGCGGAGGCCCCTGGTGCTTTGGTGGGTAAAGTCAATGGACTTAGCAGGATCTAAGGGGCGGTTTGAGATGCATATAAAACAGGCAGTGTCCAAGACCGGCTTACTAGTTAAGGTTACACAAAGACCGCACTGATCCAGGAAGAGAGCGAGGAACTGCTCACGAACTCCTGTCATTGTAAAAGGCTGGGATTTTTTTTACCGATTGTATCTCATCAAGCGAAATAAAGTAAATGCTTGAGAATATATTTTAACAGTGCAGTGCAGGCCGCTGCTGAAAGTGGATGATGTGATTAAGGATCAAAGGTAAGGACATAACTGAGTGACACGGGAAAGCACACTGAGCTGCTTTGAAGGGCAGAGGCATTTCTTTTCTGAGCAGGTCAGGTTAGAAGAGAAAGCTGTCAAACACATTTCACTGAATAAGAAGCAGTGACTAAGGATTAATGCCTTCACATAAATGGTCTGCTATCCTTTCTTACACAGCAAAGAAGATAAAAAAGTCGATCTACTCTTCTGGAAAAGAAATAAATAAAATGACAAACCCAGCTTAAAGGAAGAGTTCATCACAAAATAGATATTTTGTTATTATTTACTCATCCTCATGTTTTTCCAAACCCATGTTACCTTTTTTTAAAAAATGTGAACGGGAACTGGGGCTTTCAAAAAGAATGCAAAAATGCCATAAAACAGTCCATACCACTTATGCACCATATTCCAACTAAGCTTGGATGAAGTTTAAGTCAATCTGCACGGATAATGTAACACTGTGGTGGGCTGTTAAGACCAAATTGCGTCAAGAACTGAATAATTTATCTGATTCATGAATGAATCAATCAAGTTGTTGTGAACTGGTTCAACTAATTCATTGATTAGAATGACATGAGGTTGTGTCACAATCTTTGAAAAAACTGTTTGTTTGTGGCTGGTTTCACAGTGTTTCTCAATGGTATACGCTGGTCGATCAAATGAACGACCAGCTGATGGAGCTAGATTTGACCTAATAGACCACCTTGGACCAACATTAAACCAGCTTTCATGGTCAAAAAAACAACTTGACCACCTTAAGCTGCCATGACCTGGATTTTCCCAGTGTAGTATGATATTCTATAGAACATCGTTAAGATGAACTCAGGAAAGTTGTCAGGGCTTGCATGACTAAAACGGCAAGGGTGAAAAGCTGACAAGGTGCTTCAGCATTGACCTTAAGTTCTACCAAAGGAAACCTAAATTAGACCTTCAAATTTTAAGGATACCAATCAGAACACCAGCCATTAAATTTAACTGAAGGACATTGTTACATTAATGTAGAGGTTCTCACAGGGTGGCAAACTGTTTTTATGAAAGCATGGAAAACAACATTTCTTAGCATATCTCAACCTCTAATGGTCCCTGACTCAGTGGGTGCTTCTCTGTTGCTTTGTTTTGAGTTTTGGGAAAAGAGTTTGAAGTTACTGAGAATCCATAAAACTAAGAGCTCTTGCTTTCATTGGACGCTGATGTTAGAGTGTGCAGCCAGACTGAATTAAATGAACATGAGGTAGTAAATCTTTATGAGGGGCACTAGCAGGGCTCATAATTGATTAATGGTTGTCAATGCGGAGCAGACAGCTTGAACTTCTAAAATAGCTAGTGAGAGCAAACACTCATGTGCTTATTACTCATAAGCGCCAAGAGATGGAAACTGATGAGAGAAATCACATCGTTTTCTTTGGGCCTTGTTCCCAGTGTAGTGGCCTGGGTTCTCAATTGCATCAGGGACATTTGTAGGTTTTTGAGTCTTTTTTGTTTTGTCAAGCATTAAATGTATCTGCTGACAGCAACATCCTTAATATAGCCAAGACATAATAATTTTAGACAGTTCTTGAGATACATTTAGTAAATCTCTCTAGATACCCCATGGGTAGCTGTAAGCTACTTGTTCAGACATGCATAAATATGTTACGTCTATTACAATTTGGAATATGAAAAGTTTTACCAAGAGATTGACAAAAAATTCAGTGGAACAAAATAACATATAAAACACTTCTTCACAAATGAATTCTTAATTCACAAATAAAATTCTATCATTATTTAATTATCCTTGTGTTGCTCTGGTGGCTATTTCCATTAAAAAATACAGTGAAATAAAACTCAAACTTCACAAAAGCACCATAAACTCACAAGCACAAAGTCATGCATTTGACTTCAACATTTCAATTTCAAATCTTCTTAAGTAATACAATAGATTTCTGTAAAGAATAGACCAATATTTAAAGTGACAGTTCACCCCAAAACAATTCTGTCATAATTTACTCACCCTGATGTTATTTCAAACAAGTATGGCTATCCTTTTTTTCTGCAAAACACATAAGAAGATACACTATATTGCCAAAAGTATTGGGACACCCCTCCAAATCATCGAATTCAGGTGTTTGTGATGAGTATCCTGAGTACACTTCAGCATCGCCCTATAATTACTTCTTGTCATTCAATCAGCAGCCAGGAGCAGGCGCTGATCGGCCACACCTGTGCTTCATTAAGAAGAGAGAATATAAGCAGAGGAAGAGAAAGAAAGGGTGAGCTAGTTCTCCACTGCAAGAGATGTTGATAGTGTGTTCTTTTTGTCTCTGCTTCTCTCCAGATTCAAGTGAGGATTGACCGATCAGGACTGCCCTTCTGAAACTGGAAAACCACAGACTTCTGCACCTTTATCATTTCATCAACCCTTATCCACAGTACTTCCCACTTTAAGACTTTTATGTTTATTAAACCCCTTCCGGGAACGTGTGCACTGCAAACCAGTTTTGTCTGTGTCCTCATTCAACCTGCCACATGTTCCATTCACTTCTATGGCCACAGGTGTATAAAATCAAGCACCTAGGCATGCAGACTGCTTCTACAAACATTTGTGAAAGAATGGGTCACTCTCAGGAGCTCAGTGAATTCAAGCGTGGTACCGTGATAGGTTGCCACCTGTGCAATAAGTCCATTCGTGAAATTTCCGCACTACTAAATATTCCACGGTCAACTGTTAGTGGTATTATAACAAAGTGGAAGCAATTGGGAACAACAGCAACTCAGCCACGGCCTTTAGTCTTCAGATTAGCTCAAGAACAGTGAGTAGAGAGCTTCATGGAATGGGTTTCCATGGCCGAGCAGCTGCATCCAAGCCTTACATCACCAAGTACCATGCAAAGCGTCGGATGCAGTGGACTCAAGAGCAGTGGAGACGTGTTCTCTGGAGTGACCAATCACGCTTCTCTGTCTGGCAATCTGATGGACGAGCCTGGGTTTTGCGATTGCCAGGAGAACGGTACTTGCCTGACTGCATTGTGCCAAGTGTAAAATTTGGTGGAGGGGGGATTATAGTGTGGGGTTGTTTTTTAGGGGTTGGACTTGGCCCCTTCGTTCCAGTGAAATGAACTCTTAAAGTTTCAGCATACCAAGACATTTTGGACAATTTCATGCTCCAAACTTTGTGGGAACAGTTTGGGGATGGCCCCTTCCTGTTCCAACATGACTGCACACCAGTGCACAAAGCAAGGTCCACAAAGACATGGATAAGCGAGTTTGGTGTGGAGGAACTCGAATGGCCTGACCTCAACCCGATAGAACACCTTTGGGATGAATTAGAGCGGAGACTGTGAGCCAGGCCTTCTCGTACAACATCAGTGCCTGACCTCACAAATGTGCTTCTAGAAGAATGGTAAAAAATTCCCATAGACACACTCCTAAACCTTGTGGAAAGCCTTCCTAGAAGAGTTGAAGCTGTTATAGCTGCAAAGGGTGGGCCAACTCCATATTAAGTAAAGGCAGGCATCCCAAAACTTTTGGCAATATGGTGTATTTTGAAATATGTTATTACCATCATTTTGGTAAAATATCATCTTTTATGTTCCACAGGTTTTAAAAAACATGAGGGTTAATAAATAATGAGAGAATGTAAATTTTATAGTATTGGCTTAAATTGTAATAGTATTGGCTTAAATATTGTTTTGTTCCTCATACAAAGCTATTGGATAAAGTATATCTGGAATATAGTACAAACGTTGTATGGACTGGATTTATAATGCAATTTGAAGTTTGAAAGTTTCAATGCACATTCATCGAAATATCATAGAAAGACCCCAATGCATTACTCAAAGTGCTCCACAGAAGAAGAAAAAAAAGTCAGGTTTGGAACAACATGAGTATAAGTAAAGTTAACATGAGGTTAAATAATGACAACATTTTAAAAATATTTTGGGTGAACTATTCCTTTAAGCTAAACAGCATATTTTATATGACCTTTTTGTAAATTTGCAGGGTGCTTGAAGTAACACAGACACATGAAACCTCATGACCTTGCATTACCAACCAACAACCCAGTCCACCTACGCTAAAGATAAGCACAGCACAACTGGGGGTTTAATTACATAGCGTAATCTCATTATTTTGTTTTCTAAACAGACTACTGAACAGCCTGCTAGCTGTGCACGGCTAATTGCCATTTCTCGAGGACAGAGTCACTGAGAGGAAAATCAAAGCCAACAGCAGAGGGTAAATTAGGACCACAACAGAATTGAAATATCAACCCTCAGGCAGAAAATCTACATTTCTGCCACATCACTGACCTTTTCTCTTTTCTTACTGCACATTGACTATCAGAACAAAGTAAAGATTTAGATTTAGATTCTAAAACATTTTTTAGATTAAAAACAATACATTATATACAGTACAGTAAGTTAACTTTAGTTAACTTTAATTATATTTGTTGTATTAAAAGTTAACTCCAGTCCTCATATTTGATTGGCAGAGTGGAGTTCCAACAGCATTTGTTCCAACAATATATTATACTTATAATGTAATAAATACTTTTATTATAAATATAGTATACATTCACAGCTTACTGCACACCCCTGGGGGGAAAAAATCTACCTCTTAACCTAAGTGGATCACATGGATGGCCGGGTGTGTGTGCGTCGCTTACCTGGGGATCACATATCCAGGATGCACTGGAAGAAGGCAAGCCGGCGGAGGCAGTGTGATGCTTTGGGCAATGTTCTGCTGGGAAACCTTGGGTCCTGCCACCCATGTAGATGTTACTTTGACACGTACCACCTAAGCATTGTTGCAGACCATGTACACCCTTTCATGGAAACGGTATTCCATGGTGGCTGTGGCTTCTTTCAGCAGGATAATGCCACTGCCACAAAGCAAAATGGTTCAGGAATGGTTTGAGGAGCACAACAAGAAGTTTGAGGTATTGACTCGGCCTCCAAATTCCCTAGATATCAATCCAATCGAGCATCTTTGGGATGTGCTGAACAAACAAGTTCGCTCCATGGAGGCCCCACCTCACTTCTTACAGGACTTAAAGGATCTGCTGCTAACATCTTGGTGCCAGATACCACAGCACAACTTTAGGGGTCTAGTGGAGTCCATGCCTCGACGGGTCAGGGCTGTTTTGGCAGCAAAAGGGGGACCAACATAATATTAGGATATAGGTCATAATGTTATGCCTGATTGGTGTATAAATAGTAGGTCTGTCCTTAAAGGTTTCCATATGGCGAAAGAACCTGAAAAAACCTGCTGCAATCTAAACATATTTCTTTTTGATATTTGCGCTGTTACTATTCTCTGAAATAAATGTTTAAAATGTTTCAGTCCAAGAACATTTTGTTACTACAAACAATAACATGTTATGTAGCTCACAGATGGGAGACAAATATGATGCATCTGTTAATGTAAGTGTTAATGTGTGTATAAACGGTTTATATTGGGACAAAATAATCTGAAATAGAATTTTGATTATTGCAGTTTGTTTGTCAATACATTCCATTTACTGTGTCCAAGTTTTTTTGGAGTTTTTTTGCTAGTACACACGTTCCATTTCCATTTAGTGAGTGTATTCATTCATTCATTCATTCATTCAAAAAAAACTTTAAAGTTCATTACATTAAGCATTATTCTTCCCTCTTTGTCACTGGTGGACCCTGGTAGAGGCGACATCTTTGCCTAGAGTGACACTGCTCCATCTCGCTATGCTTCAGTGAATCACAAAACAAACTGCAACCCAATGTGTTTGTGATATATTCACTGACATGGAGAGCTTTACAGATGTGCGGCTGTATACGAAATTCCACGTTGTAACTCGAGGAATTCTAATGCAGACTGTAAACATTCTCAAGCTGACCTCAGCTTGCCTCCACCAAACAGCTGGAAAAAGTATGTGAATCTTTTTCTAGCCCGAACACATGCTTTCTAATGCTATCAGGAGACATCACTTTTCCTAACGATACACCAGGAATCTGTCAGTGTTGCGCATTGCTTGAAGTCCAAGGCTAGAGCTTTCTATTTATGCAGTGAATTTGATGGTGCCATGCGTTAAGGAACTTTGGCAAAAAAATACTTTATCTGAATAGACACACACACACTAAGAATGCATCACAGCATGACTAACCCCTCTGGGCGATGTGCGATGGTGAATTGCGGTGACAGGCTGCCCCAACATTGGCCTCCATGTTTTGACGTTCTCTGAGTGTCTTTACACGTTATTTACACAGAAAACAGTTTGTGCCCTTTACTTCGCTCTTCCTTTTCCTTCCATACCCTGCAGTCTGCATTTCTCTCAGCTCTCTAGACCGAAGGGCAATAGTATGGAAGCCTGTTTCCCCCACAGAGTACAAAAATGTACTTGTGACTCAAGTACATCTCCCAATGTAATCTTGTAGCTGCAACTTTGTTTCTCATAGTTGCAACTTAATATCTCACAATGTTACTTGATCCTGCAACGTCTTTATATCTTTCACTTGTTACTTTTTATTGTGATGTTTTTATAGCACAATATGATTATATACACTCACCTAAAGGATTATTAGGAACACCATACTAATACTGTGTTTGACCCCCTTTCGCCTTTAGAACTGCCTTAATTCTACGTGGCATTGATTCAACAAGGTGCTGAAAGCATTCTTTAGAAATGTTGGCCCATATGGATAGGATAGCATCTTGCAGTTGATGGAGATTTGTGGGATGCACATCCAGGGCACGACGCTCCCGTTCCACCACATCCCAAAGATGCTCTATTGGGTTGAGATCTGGTGACTGTGGGGGCCATTTTAGTACAGTGAACTCATTGTCATGTTCAAGAAACCAATTTGAAATGATTCGAGCTTTGTGACATGGTGCATTATCCTGCTGGAAGTAGCCATCAGAGGATGGGTACATGGTGGTCATAAAGGGATGGACATGGTCAGAAACAGTGCTCAGGTAGGCCGTGGCATTTAAACGATGCCCAATTGGCACTAAGGGGCCTAAAGTGTGCCAAGAAAACATCCCCCACACCATTACACCACCACCAGCAGCCTGCACAGTGGTAACAAGGCATGATGGATCCATGTTCTCATTCTATTTACGCCAAATTCTGACTCTACCATCTGAATGTCTCAACAGAAATCGAGGCAACATTTTTTTTTCATTATTTTTCACAACTGCAACTTTCTCATAATTCCGACTTCATAGATCACAGAGTAACTTTTTATCTTTAAGTTGAATTTACATCACAATTGCGATACCTCAAGGTTTTACAATATGACATTTTATTGTGTAATGTAACTTTATCATTACTTTATTTCTCGTGATTGTGATTTTATCTCAAAGTGTGACTGTCTCACAATGTGCAATGTAACTCACAACTTTGACTCAATTTTGTAACTTGTAACTCAATCTTGCAACTGCAACTTTGTTTCTCGTAATTGCAACTTTATATCTCACATTGTTGCTTTATTACACAAGGTGCCTTTATGTTTTATAATAATTATTTATGTATCAAAGCATCACTATATCCCACAATGTAACTTTTTATCGCGCAATGTAGTGTTGTCAAAAGTACTGACTTTGGTACCAAGATAATACTGAAATTTTAAAAATGTTACACTTTGAGTGCTGTTGAGCGGAATGGTAAACACCTCTGATTGGCCATTGTGCGCACGTGCTCATTGGATATGTCTGTGATTGGCTACAATGATCAACGCACAGGAGCGTTTGAAAGAACACGGTTTTGACTAATAGATGCCTGCTTTCAAACGCTCTAGTATGTATCTGTGTAAGCGATCGGTGAAAAGCGTCATTGATGTATATTTACAACATGATTTTTTATTTTTTAGCGCCGATCATTGTAGCCAATCGCAGACATATTTGATGAGCGCGTGAGAACAATGTGCAATCAGAGGTGTTTACGATTTTACTCAGCACTCAAAAAGCGTCACATTTGTAACATTTCAGTACCGACTTGGTACCAAAGTCAACACTAGTGCAATGTAACTTTTTATTGTGCAACGTAACTTTATATCTCATAGTGTGACTGTTGTCATATGTGGTTGTTGGTCTGGGCAAGATCCTCATAATAATGCTTTGATAGCGCTACAGTATTTACACTTCTTGGGAGAATCACTCTATGAATTGGTTACTTATATGACACATTTCACCTTTAAAAATTCCCAAAAGCTTAGCTCCCTGAAATCTCTGGCACCTCTCCAGTGCTGTCCTTTCTTTAGCGAGGCTTCTTTAGGGCTCAGTTGACTCAGCCATTACATCACATCTCTCGTTGAAACCAGGGACCCGCAAAATCAGGCCTCCAAAGAGAGCCCACGACTAGGGGCGATTTGTTCGAAAGCTATTGATGACAGCAAGCTCAGAGTGCATTAAACGACAAAGACAACAATGTCGACCTATATTGTAATGTTATGTAAATCTAACCCAACAACTGTTTTCTTTAAAGGAGCAATGCTTAGCGAGCCAGATCGTGCATGATCGTGGCTCGTTACGACGCTCTCATGCGCTTCTCACTTCCTGAGTTTTAGAAGCAGACATTCAGAAATGCCATGGCTCCTGGAGGGACCCTCCTGGCTTTCTCTTTTACATGCACTCATACAAACATGCTTACACAAACACACAGATTAGCAGCCACATCATGTTAGCCAGAGGGACACACACTCATCAATTTGTTTGTAAACAGCAGATTAGCGCGCAGTAAAACCAAGTCATACACTGGGTCCCTGAAGGGAACACACACACAAAGAGAGTTAACACATACAAAGAGAGAGAAGAGGTACACGCACACACACACACACACACAGATTTAGCTTAGTTTTGCTGTTTCTCTCTCTTCAGTACAGAGGAAATACACAATTTTGTTCTATAACAACCTTATCTTCTTTTCTAAATCACATGCTTAAAGACGAAAATGAGGTCATGGATATATAAATGCAAATAATATATAGAATTGAGAGATTTGATCAAATACTGTTGTACTGTGACCCCAATCCTAAAGAGATAATACCATAATATTATTTGAAGGTCGTGGCATGAGGTGGTATCTAAAGACCCAAATATTACCGTCAAGGACTGCAATTTTTGCCTGCTATAAAAAAACATGCAATCAAATATACTGTTTTGTAGTATTTGTTTCTTTTAAACTATTATTTATTTATTTATTTATTTTGCATTCCTCTGGGATCGTTTTCAACTCCAATATAGTGGATGTGCTGCTCCAATTCAGCAATCTGGAAAGAATAACAAAAAAAATTGCCGGTTCCTGGAACGCAGGATGACAAATTGAAGGATTAAATCACGCAGGGACTCAGAGGGCCCAAGAATTTTATTTTTTTTTGTCTCTTAAATTATTTTAACAACTCCTTCAGCCTCATTCCAGCACCAAACCCACTTTAAATCTCACTGATTAAATATCTAAGCAAGAAAAGAGGAAAAATGCTCTCAGACAGTAGCAGTTTGAGTTCATCTAAATTGTGATTCTGTGCTGATTGTCTCTCAAATGCCATCTAAAGTAGCTACGTAAGTATGTTCCGTATGTACAGTACCATTGATACCAGCAAGCAGCGTGATGAATGCTTCTTTAGGGTGTGCAAAGAGTACAATGAAATCTGTCTCTGTTACCTGGGAAACCTGCCAAACTCTGCAAAGAGCTGAAATATGAATTAAAAGCAGCATTACACACACACACACACACACACACACACACATATATATACACATGGAGAAAAAAATAACTGACAACAGGGGAAAAAAAAGGTTTTCAAAAGGTTTATTAATTATAGAGGAAGTTCTATGTGAAAAAAACATCAGAGTGTAAGAACAGAATCCAAGTATATACTTAGAATGTCAATAGAGCACAGATTAGGTTTATTGTTATAATTTCTTCATGAAGGGAAAAAAAACCCATCAAAGTGCCCTATCTATGACAGCTCAAATATTCTTACCACCAGTCCTATACCATATATTTCAATGCACTTGGTATTCAGCATTTGATGCAATAACAGTTTCATATAATCATCAATTTATAATGGTAACTTAGTACACAAATGGGAAACTTAGTACAATGTGTTTTTAATTGCATCCTGATCAAATACTAGAACAGAACAAATCAACTTGAACAACTGAAATGAGCAATAAATGCTTAAAAGATGAAGCCCTACTTTAATTCAAATCAAATCAATTTGAATAAAAAGAACTTGAGATGGGTTTTGGGAATAAAGGACAACCTAATTGTGCCAAGTAATACAGTAATAATTCTCTTTCCAATAACACTCAATGTTTTTAAAGACATAATACACTTAATGTCTGATTAAGTCTTAAAATATTTGGTCTCTATATAAAAAATGGAAATAAAGATCAGTTCAAGTAGCAAACATGCATAGCCTCTAGGTAGTGTGAATAGGGAGAAAAAACACAACAAAAACAAAACGGAGCATTCAAAAATTCATATCCCTTTAACACACAACATCAGCCACAAGCCACAGCTGTGTTTGTGCTCAAACAACACCACCTCAGTTTCACACAGGCTGGAAAAGGCACATATAGAGAAGGTACTAAGAAAAGGAGGTATAGATTAAAGCACTGAAGCACTAATGAAGCTCTCATTGCTTAAAGCTACAGTGCATTTTATTTTACAGACTGAAAACTTCACAAACTGCCATAATAAATCAAGAGGGGCATGTAGCCGGGTATTTATATCCGGTTTGCATATATATCACATCTGAATTTACCCTTCAACCAGCGGGGAAGTTCCCTGGGGCATCACTGCAGCACACTGATATGACTGGAAATGTTACTAAACCTCGACATTTATAATGGCACTTTGCAGATATACATTTATAATTTCAGATTTTTCAAAACTGTGTGCACTGTAGCTTTAAGAACAGCTCAAACACTTTCTCGTCTAATTAAAAAACGTCTGCATATTCTTCTTGGTAAAGTGTCAATGCAAAAACGAAGAAATTTGCATAATGATATCATCCACAAAATTACGAAAGAAAATGTCTTATTCCTAAATGTTTGTCCTATTTTTAATAATACTTTTGTGTCTATCTCTATCTTACGTAACTAATCCTACAATAAATTCACAATTTGAGGATATTTAAAATCACCGGGCTGCGTCTCATCAGCCCTTAAATTCTTAGATCAAATTAGATAAAATACAACATCCTTTCAGCCCTGATTGTCACACTTTAAACCTAATCTGACAGCTTTTCCTCTGAGAATTTTAAATTAAAACCAAATAGTTCACTTTCTGCTGTGACATTATTGCACAATTCACTGTGCATATCTGAAAATACATACATTTTATCCCTATACCTTTTCACCATTTTTCACTCATGATATACAAATAAATGCGATAACTGAGCGCAATTAGAAAAACAATAACACCAAACCACGAAAAAATTCCAAGCGCAGAATACTTCTTACTAAATTCACTTGAATTGAAGCGGTACACTGAGGAAGAAAAAGGAAACCGCACTGAATGAACCACAACGTATTTAGGCTTCTGAGCTACTGCAGGTCATTCACAGTCCTAAAAAGATAAAATACTCTTCCCATTGGATTTCATAAGCATACAATAATATACATACATGCTGTCCCAGAGAAAGTAAATGTAGCTCTTTGGTAACTTTCAACTCAAAGGGTGAATTCAGAAATGTAAATCAAAAGGCTGTGCATTCACAAACACACACCTGTATGTACTCAAAAACATGCTGATGAAGCAGGTGTGATGCATGAGTCAAGGTCCAGGTCGTACTATATATACCAGCTTATCTTGTGTACCTTAGCAAACATGAAATCTCCAATTTCATAGCCGCCATAAGGAGGTTGAAATTCTACATAGCCATGTTTGAATGATGCGTAATTACAACTTGTATCTGCGTTCCTTGATAAAGCCATTGCAGTGAATGTGTACTTGTGTGACTTCATGTATAACTAGTAGCTCTATTTGAAAGTGTACTGTAGTAATATAATGCAGTGATCAAAAATAAGATGAAAGCCATAGGTCGGATACATACTGAAATTCCTAGCGATCAGAGAGCATGGTCCCTTTTTAGAGGTAGATTCTATGATGTTCTATGAGTGTTTTTTTTCAACGACCCACTTCCCAAATGAACAGGACTTCGTCTCTCTTTTTGCAGCTCTGTGAACATCTGAGTTAGAATCTAACAGTCTTGTCTATACATGTATGTTAAGGCCTACTTTGTTTAGGTGCATATAAGCAGCTGTAGCGAAAACATATTTGCTAATAAAAACGGTTGGGCAGAATAAATGAGTGCAATTTTAATACAAGGCACAGTGTGTGGTGCATGAGTGATAAGACAAGTCGTGGCCCCTTAAGTGGAATGACAGCTTTATGTGTACATGTGCATTTGTCTGGGCATAAATATTTGTGTGCAGTGATGTGACAGGATATGGTGTTTCTCAGGATTTGATGAATGCAGGGATATTAAGGGCCTGCATGTACATTTGTGTGTGACTCAGAGGTCAGTTGTGGCCTTGGCAGTGAGGGCCTGGATGCGACTGGTGTTGCAGTTTTTGCAGAGAACATGGCCATCCAGAGGGTAGCAACCCTGGTTGTCCCCCTCAGAGAGAAGACAGCCACAGTCCTATGTTGAGCACACGCACAAAATGGTATATTAACTTTTTCTGTACAAAAAGTCTGTTTACAAATATATTTATGTATTTGTAGCCACACCCAAGTGCTTTCACTCACCTCACAACGATAACACTGCACATGGAAGTCACGGTCTAAGGCCACAATACGCACAGTCTCCTCCTGGCCAGGTGATGGCATTATGGCTTCTTTACACACAGAGCAACGAGGGGCAAATTTCCTGGAAAAGGGGAGGGGGGAAACAGAGAAAGAGTGATTACAAACAAAGTAATCCTGAGGTCAGGGCTGCCCAAAGTTGGCCCGTTACTTTTGATGTAAATTAATTTGATTAAAAAATGCTTAATATACTCTACCGTTCAAAAGTTTGGGGTCAGTAAGATTAATACTTTACTTAACAAGGACATTAGTAAAGACATTTAGGTTACACTTTATTTAAGGTGTCTTTGTAACACTGTAATTATACATTTATGTACTGAGTAGTAATATTAAGTAACTACATGTAGTTATTACTACAGTACTATACATAGTTATTACTATAGTAACAACATGTAACATATAGGGGTGTGACGAGACACGTAGCTCACAAGACGAGACACGAGATTGGGTTCACGAGAATGAGACGAGACAAGATTTTTGCACAGTACTTTTAAGAAATCCTCAATGACAAAATTCACGACTGGAAAAATAGTCTGCAGCTGCATTTTGAAATGCTTTAACTAATCATCTTGTAATGAATGTCATTTCAGTTTAGTTCCACTTTCTGAGAATGAATTATCATATGCATTGAAATACAACAATATACAAGCACTGTAACAAACAAAGTCTCTGAGTCTCTTCAGACCTTACTGTACATGAACTATGAGCTTCCAGAACTTCTGACTGAGGCTTTGTGTGGCCTCCTATTTCAACTCCTTTCCACAAATTGAACACAGAAATAAAAACAGTATACATAACAAAAATAAATAACAGTTTTTTTCTTAGTCTTATTAAATGCAAACAATAATGACACAGTAAAATAAAGTATTACTGACTTTTACAATGTTATGTTATAAAAAGATTTCAAATAAATGCTGTTCTAATATGTAAATGCAAATATGTATCACAGTTCCACAAAAATATTAAGCTGCACAACTTTTTGTCAACATTGATAATAAGCAATGTTCCTTGAGCACCAAATTTACATTATAAAATGATTTCTGAAGGATCATTTGGCTGCTGAAAATGACACTGACGCTTTTCCCATCACAGGAATTTAACACAATACTCAAACAGAAAACCATTCTTTTAAATTGTAACAATATTTCACAATATTACTGATTTTACTGTATTTTTGATCAAATAAATGCAGCCGTGGCAAGTGTAAGAGAGAAAAAAAACTTTACCAAAGTTAAACTTTTGAATGGTAGTGTAGTTGGATAAAATTCAGCAATTCTTTTCGGCCCATCAATCAAATTAGATTTTTGGGCCTTTGTAGTAGAGAGTACTCTGCTCTGTAACATTTAGTAATTTGAAGATACCTGTATTGTTGCATCTGAGGCAAAAGATTCAAGATGGTAACAGTCGTTGAGCACTATTACTCTAAAATGATGAAATAAATGAACATTTTGTCATTGTTTACTCATCCTTAACCTGTATAACTGAATTCCTTACATTGAACATAAATTTTTTTAACAATGTCATGGAAACTTAAAAAGAGCTTTAAACTTAGCTTTAGTGAATAGAGACTTGGAAAGAAAGTCATACAGGTTTGGGATGAGTAAATGATGACAATTTTCATTTTTATGAATTCTTTAAAAATAAATCAATAATATTACATTTCTATCCCATTTAAATACTGGAAAGCGGTGTATAAAATATAACTCTAATCCAAATGGACAGACCACCAACCATCAATAAACTAATATTACTACCCAGTTGAACTGATTTCATAGACACAAATATTTTAGAAAGCTCCACAGTATTAAATACATTAGTGTGTTTAGCAATTTGAGAACATAGAACAGGAACAGAGATAACAGAGAGAGGCGGTGAGGTTGTGTACACAAAGCAAAACACATTCAGGTGATTCAACTTCTTCATTGGGTTTTTACCAACAAACAGCAAAAAGGAGGAAGTTCAGCAGATGGTGGCCTAATTAAACCACAGTGTTAACAATGAGTACAGTCTAGGTATGGCACAACTGTTCCTCGACACAATGGCATTTCTGTTGTGATCACATTCTCACAATCACGGATTCCATCTGAAACTTTTCAGTTCCTTAATACATACAAAAAAGCTGCTTTTAATATGGTGACAGTATTGAACAGCCTATTTAAAAGACATACATTTCCTGCAAATAAGATTATAAATGGTTTTGAATGGGATATTTGAACCCTGATGAAGCTGTAAAGGTATATACGGTCACGCACTAAGATAATGAAACATGACATGCTAAAGGGATATTACCCCCATGATTTACTCACCCTCAAGCCATGCTAGGTGTATACAACATTCTTCTTTCAGATGAATACAATCGGAGCTTTAATAAAAAATGTCCTGGCTCTTCCAAGCTTTATAATGGCAGTGAATGGCAGCCCAAAAAAGTGCATCCATCCATTATAAAAGTAATCCACACGGCTCCGGGGGGTTAATAACGTCCTTATGAATCGAATCGATGGGTTTTTGTAAGAAAAATATCCATATTTAACACATTATACAGTTAAATATCTAGCTTCCGGTGGACCGCATTCCGTATTCAACTTACGAAAAAAGTGTAATGCCTCTCGCAGTTTAAAATACTTACGCTACGTCCGACGTCATACGTTGCTTCAGATAAGCTTTAAGTTGAATATGGAAGGTGGTCTGCCGGAAGCTAGATATTTTACTTTATAACTTGTTCAATATTGGGCTGGGTATTGACACAAATTTCACAATTCGATTTTGATTCCGATTCAATTTGATTCAATATCGATTATTTTGGATATATATCAGGTACAATACATGGCAAATTTTCTCAAGGAAAACAAATCTCTTAACTAATGCTGTAAACTATGGGAGTCAGTTGTAGCCTTCTAGATTAAATGAACCGATTTGTATACAAACACTTAAATTACACTCAATTATGCTTTTTTTTATAATAATAAAGTTATATGAAATATAAACATTTAAATGGTGGCTGTCATAAAAAGTTGCCAGATTTATTCAAACATGCATTAAATATTAAAGAACATTAAAAATGATAATGAATAGCCTATGTAATATGATGCATATACACTCACCTAAAGGATTATTAGGAACACCATACTAATACTGTGTTTGACCCCCTTTCGCCTTCAGAACTGCCTTAATTCTACGTGGCATTGATTCAACAAGGTGCTGAAAGCATTCTTTAGAAATGTTGGCCCATATTGATAGGATAGCATCTTGCAGTTGATGGAGATTTGTGGGATGCACATCCAGGGCACGAAGCTCCCGTTCCACCACATCCCAAAGATGCTCTATTGGGTTGAGATCTGGTGACTGTGAGGGCCATTTTAGTACAGTGAACTCATTGTCATGTTCAAGAAACCAATTTGAAATGATTCGAGCTTTGTGACATGGTGCATTATCCTGCTGGAAGTAGCCATCAGAGGATGGGTACATGGTGGTCATAAAGGGATGGACATGGTCAGAAACAATGCTCAGGTAGGCCGTGGCATTTAAACGATGCCCAATTGGCACTAAGGGGCCTAAAGTGTGCCAAGAAAACATCCCCCACACCATTACACCACCACCAGCAGCCTGCACAGTGGTAACAAGGCATGATGGATCCATGTTCTCATTCTGTTTACGCCAAATTCTGACTCTACCATCTGAATGTCTCAACAGAAATCGAGACTCATCAGACCAGGCAACATTTTTCCAGTCTTCAACTGACCAATTTTGGTGAGCTCGTGCAAATTGTAGCCTCTTTTTCCTATTTGTAGTGGAGATGAGTGGTACCCGGTGGGGTCTTCTGCTGTTGTAGCCCATCCGCCTCAAGGTTGTGCGTGTTGTGGCTTCACAAATGCTTTGCTGTATACCTCGGTTGTAACGAGTGGTTATTTCAGTCAAAGTTGCTCTTCTATCAGCTTGAATCAGTCGGCCCATTCTCCTCTGACCTCTAGCATCAACAAGGCATTTTCGCCCACAGGACTGCCGCATACTGGATGTTTTTCCCTTTTCACACCATTCTTTGTAAACTCTAGAAATGGTTGTGCGTGAAAATCCCAGTAACTGATCAGATTGTGAAATACTCAGACCATGACGTCTTTTCCGCGGTTAAAACACTGATTGAGCGATTCCATGTGACACGATACGGATTTCGGTAAGTTGGGTTTTGCAAATCTTTTAACACACTTTCAGATGCTCATTCATGTTTATTTCGTGCTGTAACTGGTATTAAGGCGGAAGAGAAGATCAGTTCATGTGCGCTCTGCGCTGCCGCTTCTCTTGAGCTGAGCTGTGCCAGAGCAATCTCACACCACAGTGATCTCACGCCACAGCGCCAAAACGGTATTTATGTTTTTGAATTTCTTAATAAAATGGACGTAATTTGAAATCTGAGACTTTGTTTCATATCAATAGTAAAAAAGCACAACGATTATTGCGATTTATTGGATGGGAGGAGCGCTACAATGTTCCGTTCATTCATCAACTGAAAACAGGATGATTTAAGAATTGATATCGGTTTGTAAAAATGAAAATCGATTAAAATCGAGAAATCAATATTTTTTACCCAGTGCTACTAAATATAGATATTTTTCTTACAAAAACGCATAGCTTTGCTTCAGAAGGTCTTTACTAATCCCCCGGAGCAGTGTGGATTACTTATATAATGGATGGTTACACTTTTTTTGGGCTTCAAATTTTGGGCTACCATTTACTGCCATTATAATGCTTGGAAGAACCAGGGCATATTTTAATATAACTCTAATTGTCTTCATCTGAAAGAAGAATGTCATATACAGCTAGGCTGGCTTGAGGGTGAGAAAATCATGGGGTAATTTTCATTTTTTCAACTATCTCTTTAAGTATATATATGTAAAGGAAAGATGATCCCATATCTTTACATTGGTCCTGAATGTAGTATGTGGAATCAAGCATGTTTGTGTGTCTGGTCATACTTGTGAAAGTCTTCGATGCAGTGGATGTGGTTGGAGGCATCCACGGTAAAGGGAATGCCGTCCAGACTCCGATGGCAGACCACACAGGTGAAGCACTGGGGATGATAGGCCTTCCCAGTCGCCCGCAGGATACGCTCCATTATGGGCTTACTACAGATGTTGCAGGTCTCCAGGGTGTTCTAAAATCAAACACATAGAAAAACAGAGATCTTACATTATGTACATGGCCAAAGCAAACTGTGAAAAAAAAATCAACTGAGATAGATTCATATCAGTATATAATTCAAATTCTGATAGTGAGAGACGTGGCTTGGCAGTCATAATAACCTTCAACCTAAAACAAAAGTGAAGATATGCTTGATTTACAGTGATAAGAAATAGACAGATAAAAAAAAATGGGGGGAAAAGGCTACTTTCCATTCTTTTTCATTGAAGAATCATCTCACAAACTCAAGCACATTCACTCACACACACCCCACTCTCAGGATATAGGGATAGGGGTAGTTTACCCAGAAATGCCTAGTTCTGTCATGAAACTCTAGATGGCGCAGAGTGATGGGTCCTTAACGCAAGCTGATGATAATTACAATGTTAACTACTTGGCACAGCTGATTGGTCCATGTTGCATCTGCAGACAATGAACTTGCTGCTAAACATTTAAATGGCAGGTTAAAATTCTCTATAGCAGTTTTCTGCACGCACCCTCCACCTTCCCCAGCTCCACCTGTATAGATCTGCTATGGCATAATTGTTATATGCTATTTGTGCAGCAGCAGCATGTCTAACAGCGAGTTGTGTATGCATTGGCAGTAGCAAGTTACTGTACTTGCTCTGCAGCAGCAGCAGCAATAATAGTAATCATCATCAGCAGCAGCAATTCAGCAGCAGCGTAGCAGATCTATTCCGCCAAGACCAAATACATTAACATTGTCATATCCATTACCATGCTAAAAATCTTCCCGAGAGCTGTCAGTTATGACATCATTTACTCACTTGTGTCATTCCAAACCCATTTGACTTTCATTTTCTTTCACTGAGAACAAAGGAGATATTCAGCAAAGTGTCCAAGCTGCTTTTTCCAGGACTAGGAACAGCCTTTTTTTCATCTTCAAAAAACGAATGATATTTTTAATGAAATATGATTTCTGTCCCTGAAAATCCATCCTCCCACATCTTGCTTCAATAAGTTCATAAACAGCCGTTCATATCCATATGAATCAGGCTGTCATATAGTTGCTGTCGGGTGAAAACCTCTTTTCTCCATATTTTTTCATAAATCACTGTTGGTCACCCTTTACATCTGGCTATGGGTTTTGCAAATATTTAACCAATGAAACATATTAAAAAGAGCTTGTGACTAAAACGCATCTTTACTCAAGAAACACAGTTATGTCACCTGCCATAAATGCTCTAGTTCTTTAAAATCTGGTGGATTCTAAATGGCTGTCATTGTTTTTATCGTTCATCAGCTGGAAAAAAATAATTCTGAAAGTGATTCTAACAATATCGTTTATATGTGCTGTTATCGTTATAGTTGTGGTAAGGACTCTGCTATTCTTTTATATTTAAAACTATTTTTAGATCTATATCTTTATCATTATAGTTATCGTCAGCTGGTGTGCATTTGTCATCGAGTCATAGCCAGAACTGTCTTAAGTAGCTTGTGCGTTTTATATACTGTATATAGCACTTTTGGGTAAACAACCTTTTTAACTTTCATTGTATCGAAAAGAGCAGCTTAGGCATTCTGATAGATAACTACTTTTGTGTTCATCACAAGAAACAAAGTCAAACAGTTTTAGAATGGCACAACTGAGTAAATGATGACAGAATTTACATTTTGGACCCTTTAAATCCACAATCTATCAACATTTAATGGATTTCTGTAGGATAATGTGAGCATCCAAATGGTTGTCACAAGTGTATATCTGTCCTCATTGCCTGAGGGAAAATGGGGGAGGTTCTGATATAAAGTATATATAGTGAGCAATGGAATGAGAGTAAGATCTGATTAGCTACTCTCTGATTCACAAACAAAGTCATTTTTCACTCTTGCTTTCGTTCTGCGAGAGGCGCAGCAGTAAATACGTCCACTTTCTGATGACTGCAGGCTTTTCCTCAGCCACGGATACCGGGCCGCGGGCCAGCTGATGACTTTTCGCTCACATTCCTCTTCTTAATGTCCACCCCGAGCCCTGGATTTGTTATTTCGATATTTCATATAAAAGAATATTCTATCCCCCTCCCTCCCCTCCAGCCAAGCAATTACAGCAAAGGATGGTGAAATCATCTGTGTGTGATCAATTATAGGATGACTTTCTCTTTGAAAGCATGTGTGAGACCGTCTTCGCATGAGAGGCTATGATGCACAAATATTTCCTGGATTTCTCCATTTGGGATTTGGTGGCCCAGACACATCTCAGTATGTGTGAGGACTCCAGGCTACAGCTGTCCTCTTTGGCTGCCTGTCTCTTTGGCACAGCCACTCAGTACTGTTTTCAAACACAGACTTCCATGCCTATGTGCATGTGTGGCAACACTGTAAGCCATCACGTTTTCCGTGCCAATGAGCCCTGATGATTAGGGCTGTCAGTGCTGTGGGTATGACCTTGGATATCTACTCACACTAAGGAAGTGCGATATTGACAAAAAAGTATATCTCTATTTTCTGGGATTTTGTTGATAACGATAAAGTGTTTTTTTGCACTGGTACTTTGGCTGGTTTAGGCCTGATGTGGACAGCTGACTACCAAAGATTGTTATTTTTCTTCACATTCTTTGCGGTTCTTAGTTCACAGCGGTGACAGAAATGAACATTTCCGTTAACATTTTTACCTTTATAAGGGCAATTTTTCTAAACTTAATAAATGTATGCATCATCTTTTTAAATGTTTTTTATTCTTAAATCAATGAAATTCTAACTACATTCTACATTTGACAGTGAAAGTGTGCACTCTCAAGGTGTTTCTTTTTTTTGCAAAGTGAGTGAAACTCTAATGTCAGCTTGCAAATCGTTAAAATAACAACTGCAATATTACTGTAGATTATATCATACACCCCTAGCTCAAACATACTGTTACACAAACTACAAATGCAACATTTTAAGCAACTGATTGCAGTGTGATCCAGGCAGACAAGCAATGATTATGTCTTTGATTCAATTTTATAGATTCAATTTTGAATAAGGAATAACAATAAAACATTATAAGTTTCGAGATAAGATAGAAAAATAAATCTTAATCAATAGATAATATAGAATCCAAAGTAGTGTATCTAACAAATGATTTTTGTGTAGATCAGAGTATAGAGAAAGAAATGCCCAAAAGAAGATATTTGCAGAATGAAAAGAGAGATAAGAAAGAAGCCCAGAGTCTTCTGGACATAAACATTTTATATGCTGTGCTTATGTAACAGGAAGGGACTAGGGTGCTTCTTTTGCCACCATTAAAGGGTGGGGTGGGCGATATACCGGTAGACACGATTAACCGGTAGAAATTTTGTCAACCGGTAGAGATTTTGGACTATCATCTACCGGTTACTCTCATGTGACGTTGCTGTGCTGCGTGGTCACGAAAGCTTATTTTTTGCATTAGTTTTTAAGCATTGCGTTTTAAAAACAGATGATTTTAAACCATTGAAGTGCAATAAGCAGAAAAAGAAAACTCATTTTAATATATGTGAGAGACTGTTTCTCAGTGCTGTCACATGAAGCCACTGCTCATAAAGCATGTGAGTACTGAACTAGGCTTGAAAGGTTAAATATACATACCCATGTGTCAAAGTGACCATGTATTTGCAAGTAAACACAGTAATTTATGTCTTAAGTGAACGTAAACAGTTGAGAAAGAAAACGCACGAGTATAATGGATCCGTGCAGTCCGTGAAGTATCAGCATCCAAATTTTATCATCAAACAACATGAAAAGAGAAAATCTCTCACTGCTCTTGATTGAATCACTTTTGTAACTTTAATAAGAATAAATGTATATTTAAAGACAATGCAAGACAGTGTTGTTTTATACATTTGATTACTTTATACATTTTATGTAGAATTTCTAGTGCTTAAAGTTTTTCAGTTAGGTCTATTTCATTTATGTCTTTGTTCTATTGTAGTTTGTTTTCTTTGCTCTTTCTTTATCACAGTTTACTTGTCTTGTAAGCTTGAGAGGTTTTTTATAGGCTAGTATTAGTTTTTTTAATGATATTGAAAATGGTGAAGAATTATGAAATTTCAAATGTATTAAAAATTTTGATATCATAAAAACCTTATTTAAAGCAAAGATAACTATATCGTGATATAATATTTTGGTCATATCGCCCAGTTCCAGTCAGTTCCAGCTAGTAATAATGTCAGTTTTAATCAAATTATAAGATAACGCGAAGGCAATCTCAGATTTATCACATATGGCGGATGTGAGAAAAATGTTTTTGATTTAAGGATTTGATTACATACTAAAACGTATACAAAAATATTTGATATTTGTGTGTCAATGTTAGTACTGCATTGTTAGCTTAGCAACATGCTGATATCAAACTATTTAAATTAACTGTTTCCCGTGTGATTTGTGTGAGAAACGCCGGTTATGTGACACATGGTGTTCCTGCCAATGTACTGTACAGTTCCAAACCTGTCACTTATGACATTAGGAAGCTGCCTTAAAAGGCAACTGACTTGGTTTTGGAACAGATCTGTAGTATATAGAGTTTTCAGCTGCATGGACAGAATTTACTGGAAAGAGTCCCATGTATCAACACCGCCAAATCCTGTTTGCACTCCCTGTGCACTGGGATCATTTCCCATGCTCTCGATTCACCAGCAAGCTGAGGTGGAGGTCAAAGGACTTGGCCCTGAGCTCCTACGTTCCGCTAATCATTCTTAGATCAACTCGACTTTAGATCACAGTGACAGAGAAGACTAAGGGATCGTCAAGGCTCAAAAAGGCCATAGGTACACCAGTGTCTAATTTGTCTGATTTCTTCGGCGAGTGTAACAGAAATTAACATTATTTCCCAGAGCAATACTTGTGTACAAACAATGTCCGTGCCACAATCCTCTGCAAATCCTGGAAACGGATAAAGCCTTTAATAAGCTTGCTGCTGAGAACCCTTGAGGCTTGTCTCATAACTCTGGGGCGAGGAAGAGGGGGAGGGGAAAATATAGAAAGACAGGCAGTCTGTATATATAGCCTTTAGGAACACAGTCAAATGTTTAACCTTTGCGCTTGAACCAGCGGTCTGGATCCCTGCTGCTTACAGTTTTCTGAAGAAACATTCAAAAACAGTTTTTACGCTTTTTCCATTTTTACACTTCAGAGCAGATTTCACACAATACGTTGTGCCAGAGTCATCGTAGGAAAACTGTGACAGTAAAGTCTGGGTCAGTCAGACCTCTCTTCCCTAGCACAGCTTTTATGTTGACGTCAAAGCAGTTTTGATTTACATGCTTTGGATTTACTGTCCGGTAATAACTTTCAAAGATGGTTTAGGAAAATCTGCGCAGAGCACCACTAATGGCTTCACTGGTGAATGAATAATGGCTCAGAGAGCCACTAGAGGGCACTAGACGTCTACTCATGCTCTCAGTTTACTCTTCTCCTGCTAGAATGTAATATATTCACATATATTCCTCTTTTTCAGCTTCATACATTTCTCTAAGTGTTTGCCCAGAAGGCTAAACAAACGTCTAGGCAGATGAGGTAAAATGAATTTAGGTCAGACAGCCTCTTTTTGAACGAAAGGGTGAGTGGAGAGCACTGAAGTCAACTGTAGCCTCTTCTTTCCCTTGTTGCTTTTCCTGACAAAGTGCTCCAACTGTCTTCCAGGCCCTCTTCTTTTAGTGGGTGCAAACACAACACACAATTCTGTAGCAGGACAACTTCTCATTGTGCTGGACAACAGTGTGGAGTGTAGAGTGTATGTCTGTACATCACTGAGAGGACCTTCAGTTCATAAGAATGACTAAAAAGTGACACAATCAGCCTTGCATTTCATAAATGATGATACTCATTTGAAGACTGGTCCAAAAAAAAACAAAAAAAACTGGATTGAATGAAAGAAGGTGAAATATGAGTAACTGACACCGATATTTATGAAGATAAATCACAAGAGGTCTGTGTATACTGTAACCATCAACTGCCAATTCACAGCGCTCAATGTGAATTTAAGCAAGTTACTGGATGTCTTTTTTGATAGGAGGCTTTATCAATTTTACATGATTCTCAGTTAGCTTGGTGGCATGGATTTGTTTTGCACAGAATATTAAAACACCTGTATACCCTTCAGTGTCTCTTCCAACTGCATTTACCTTAGAAACATCATCTAAATAGCTCCTGAAATCTAAGTAAAAAAGGGCTTTTATACTTTATTCTTAAGTCATCATAAATATATAATATTAGTATTTCACATAAAACTTTGTTATCAAACATAAAACTCAGCACCAAAATTACATATTTAAGTACATATGACAACTTCACATTAGAGCACCTCCCTACAATATGATAATATGCAGACGCCCAAACTAAATCACTCAGAGGATTGTGAGGATCACGTAAATCAAAAAGAAAACCAAGACATTTCTGACTGTAGCTGAGAGGTCAAAGGTCAGTTGGATGCTCTAAATAGATGAATCATTGACTAAAGAACTCACATTCCTTCAGCTGAACGGCCTGTGTGTGTATGTAAAATTACTAGAGCTATCATTTAAAATATATATATATTTTTTTATTAACAACTTATATTATTAAAAAAACTAATTTAAATGAACAGTACAGGCATAGATGGTCTAAGAGAATGAGGACAGCTTTGAGGCTCTAGCATTAACTGGTCTTGATAAATAGTAATGGGTCAACAGAAGGTCCTTGGCATTGAGTGGACTGAAAACCAGACTAGAACCAAACTGTTGCTTTGGATCCCTGGGACTGTGAATCTTTTGAGCTACTTAAATAAAGAGAGTTAAAGGAAAGAGAGCTACAGGGGATTGAATATGAATGCAAAGGCACTGAGCCAAGAACTCTCAACGTCTTTTCCCAAGACATCACCCTGCCATTACATTTCAGATACAGCAGTACTGACTCCACTATGGCATTTACCCCAGAAGGTTTCGCTGTAACTGTAGAATATCCCAGCATTTCTTAAAGACCCTAAATAAATATCATTTATAAACTATACTTGCTATTTATCAGAGTAAATATAAGTAAAAGATTCTGATGCAGAGTCAATGTCCTTGATAAAGAACTTTTACTAATTTTATTACACATTCTAAAACACATGTGAAAAGTTCTTATAAATGTACTTGTATCCATGTGGGTTTCATATGTATTTTTGAACAAATAAATAGTTATGAATGAATAGAGCATCATGTCATTGACTATGAACCTTGCCTCCCCTTCTTTGTCTTCATAAACCTTCCTCATGCTGTCCGCCTGCCTTAACATCAGCTCGGAAGCAGAATTTGACCGCTCTGGACCCAGATCCATCATGCAGCAGGCAGCACTTGAAGTAACACTCCATTAGGTTGGGGTCACATATTTTCCTCCATTGAAGGAAGTGATGCAAGTTTGACTGAAAGAAAGAAGCTACCAAACAGGCTTCAAACAGTCATGTTTTCTGCCTGGTTACACCTACATTATATTACAAGAGCACCATGCAAGTAATGAAAATTAAGTGCTGTAACAAGCTCAATAGATACACACATGCAACACAAGCACACACACAAACAGGGACAACAGCGCAAAGAGGGAAGTCGCAAGGCAATTCATGCAAGTGCTATCTAATTGGGTCTCTCCTTTGAGGAATGCCAGCCAGTTAATCATGTCTGAATACACAGAACTCAATTAGTAGCTTGCTAATGCTAATGCAGACAGATATGAATATTTCATAGAAAAAGACAGCAGAAAGCCTCGAACGCGTGCTTTGCTGCTGTACTTCTAACATCAAGCAAAACAAGCAGGGTGGATTCACCTGTCTATATCACCCTCTGTACTTCAGCATGATAGCAGAGCGTGGGCAACGCTAACTCTTTCAAGACGTACGGCAGACGTGTCGTTGTGAGGGCAGCTCCAGAAAGTTGTTGGTGTGAGTTGCTGCCTGTTCCCTACCCTTTACATCTACCAGCTTGGGCTGAAGGCA
This sequence comes from Rhinogobio ventralis, assembly GCA_039654625.1. Lineage (NCBI taxonomy): Eukaryota > Metazoa > Chordata > Actinopteri > Cypriniformes > Gobionidae > Rhinogobio > Rhinogobio ventralis. The sequence continues at coordinate 22,794,576 of CM077205.1, read as the reverse complement.
AGGTGGGAAGCAATGTGCACTTGCAATCATACAGGGCAGTCAGGGTATAAAAGAAAGCTCAAAGACATTTATTCTGTTTTTGATTTTAGTGCTCTTTTAATTCTGCTAAAAATTAACTTGGTCAATAAACCATGCTTATACGTTATTGTAAGCACGTGTAATTGTTGCTTTGTTTACAAACTCTAGTGTGCCATCACCTTCCTCCAAAGCAATGACGGTCATGGCTGTTGGCCCAGCCAAGTGGGTAAAAATTTGCACTTAGGCACAGTCTCGCCGACGGGATGTGGATATCATGCAACAGAGGACATCTGTTACCAGAAGCTTCTGCTGCACACAGCAAAATGTACCCTTTTTGGGCCACCCTGGGAAAATGTCTCGGCACAGCCTGGAACCTGGACATTGTGGTTCCATTATACAGTATGTATTATATTAGTACAGTAGTCTCTTTGTTGGAAAATTGCAGGTTCTTATATTTAGGACCACTAAAACTAAAGTATTGCAATAAATAATAGGGATGTGTCACAAAAGCATTATTCATGTATCTGATGTGAGATTTGTAGTGTTATTGTACATAGAAACTTGAGATTTTATGGTCAAAAATGTTATGAATTTATTAAAAAATACCTGTATCTCTCTCTCTCTCTCTCTCTCTGTGTATGTGTGTGTGTCTCAAGGTCAATAAGTTCATTAAAAAAAATCAGATAAATTGACTATCTATCTATCTATCTATCTATCTATCTATCTATCTATCTATCTATCTCTCTCTCTCTCTCTCTCTCTCTCTCTCTCTCTCTCTCTCTCTCTCTCTCTCTCTCTCTCTCTCTCTATATATATATATATATATATATATATATATATATATATATATATTCTAGTTCTACATTTCTAAGAACTTGGCACATGTGTTTTACTCTTTTTAAAAGATTTTCCTGTCTTGTGGGCACTCATATTTGTCACTGACCCAAATAATAAAATGAAACTCTCTAGAATGCGCAATCTCATAATGGTGATTGCATTTCTCCCCATATTTTCAATGAGAGAGTGTGCAGTAAATCAGGCAGTAATGAAGCAGGCCATAGGGACCTGGCCATTTATCTAAACCCGCCTCCATCCAACAAGTTGTATGGATCTGAATAATCATGCAGTAAAAGTCCAAGAGGAAAGATGGGGAAGGGGGACCACGTTAAACACGCCCGATTACCAGAAATTATGATCTCCAATTAATTAAGTGCTCCAGGCAATTAAGTGTTCTGACAGTAGTAACGCGAGCAGCCTGGCAGGAAGTGAGCATTTTCGACAGGGAAGAGATCTGCAGGGTGCCACAAACATAGCACCTTACTAACATAATTAACCTCAATGCCATTCAGCCCGGCAGTCCACTTGCTTAAAAAAAAAAAAGAGGGCTATCTCGCAAATGAAAGCAGTCTCAGCCATTAGTCTTGTTGAGCTGATCAGCAGTGGGCAACTTACATGGAACACAATGGCATTTACCTCTTGTTGCTCAGCAGGGTGGCCATTTCCTCCACTGATCCTGGATTAAGAACTAATTTATTAGCTGTGAAAATGTTGTTGTGGATTTAACATCATGGTTAAGGATTAGTTGAGTAAATAAGGTCAAGAGCGATCTTCTTAACCCTTAATTTGGTAAATCTGATCAAATCTCAAATTAAGCCGAAACTCCATACTTTATAACTTGTCATGGCGGTACACTTTTAATTGTGGTAGTCACAGCTCCAAAAGTTCAGTTGTAAACACAAATAATTGGGTCCCACTTTATATTAGGTGTCTTTAACAAATATGTTCTTGCATCAAAAAATAAGTACAATGTACTTATTGTGTTTATGTTGTATTGCAACATACATTATGTTGTATGTTGTCACTTTTTCTGCTAGTGAGGTGTGATACGGGTAAGGTTAGGGGCAGGTTTGGTGGTATGGGTAGGTGAAGTTAATTACAGCTGTAATTATATGCAGGTGTTTTTTTACAATGTAAAAGTACAATGAAAAAACATGTATGTGCAGAATAAGTGCATTGTATCAAATTATTTATTTAAATGTTAGTAAATAGTAGTTAAAGACATATATATAAAGTGGGAGCAAAAATTGGTTGTGGTTGTGTACAATGGTTGTGTACATTTTTACATCATTTTGAAAATAAAGGTTAAGATGAGTACACTCACATGTATTTAAGGGGCAAGGACATTTTTTTTTTTCTTAAAGTGTAAGTTTGCAGATTTTTGCTTTGTATTGTTACAGTGTCTGTAGTATACGGAAATGCACAATGTTTACTCCTCTGTGTTACCTGGAACAAGAAATTCCCATTTATTTGTCAGCAAAAACATTCTGCGTCATCCGGCGGACTTTTGAAATAAAACGGGCTAACACATTGGGTTCATAGTCATTTAAAATGGAGACTACTAACAGGGACGTTTTTCAGATTTTCCATAGCAGTGTCCTCTCCATATTTTGGATACTTTGCAGCCTTTTCCCACTTCCTACAATGCTCTGGGGATCCTTCACTGGAAACCAAAAATAACTCACTCCTGTTAAACGTTTTCTCTACTCTATGTAATTCTTGCATCTGGGAGCAATAGAAATCGACAATCGATTGTGAATATAAGTTTGCTAAGGAGTATTTCATACTCAAGCAAGGAAGTATTTGAATCTGGCCAAGCCTATCCAATAGGAGCAGACTGGGAGTGGCCTTGGACGGCAACATGCCCAGTGCATTATGGGTGTTGAAGTTTTCCTACTTGTTTTCGCCTTTCTACTGCACAGGTAGAACGAAGTTCTTTTAACTCTTTTCCCGCGAGCGTTTTTTTTTTTTTAAAGTTGCCAGCCAGCGCCATGCAATGGCCCAAAAAATATTTTGTTGTATGAATATCTGAACATGCAATATATCAAAAGAAAGAGCAGACCCTCTGCTTTTAAACAAAATCATTTTTATCCGAGCTTCATGCATTCCTTTTTTATCAACACTTGAATATGGGTAAGTTTCATAAAAAAGCAACATTTTGAACAAAAAGCTGAGAAAATCACGTTTTTGTCAAAGACTACATCCAGATCAGATTCAAACACAGATGGAGTCGATCGAGTCCATCAACACCCCTAATGCTTGCACAGTCCTAGCTCGTCCTGGGTCGACATTTCATTCAGTAACATTAGATAGTTTTGATTTATATGCTTTGCGTCTTCTTCGCCTGTGTTTTGATCAGGAGATTCTGTACTCATTCAGAAGATGCGTAATAGCGCCCCCTAGCATATAACAGTGAAAACACAGAAACCCAGAAAATTCTGGCTGGGAATTCTGTGTTTGGCGGGAAAAGAGTTAAAAATCTAAAAATATTTTTTTCCTCATATTAAGCTAAGACTTAATAACTTCTCATGGTGGTTCACTTTTAATTGTAGGTAGTCACAGCTCCACAAGTTCAGTTGTAGCCTGACTATTTACCACCCCATTGGTGCCTGAAACAGCGGATCATTCCAAAACAGAAGGCCAAAATAAGGAATCGGGCTGAACCGAAATATGGATAACAGTTTGTGACATAGACACTGGCCCATGGGGGACTTGACCAAAGAGTTGAGCAAAAGATTTGAGCCAGAGAGAATTTTTGTGTTACTAAATATTTATGTAGAGGAGTAAACACATGTCAAAACTGATCTTGCACTGGGGGAAAGAGCCACAAGCTACACTTCCCCCACTAGAGCTCTCTGTACAAAGCTCTTAATTTATGATAATGTGCATCATCCTACAAACTTACTCAGAGAGAGGACACATAAATTTAGCCTCAGCTGTGCAGTCTTCTGTACTGTGTGTTCATAAACCATGGGAAGGTATGACCTGTGTCATTACAAAAGTTCTAAAGAGGAATTCAGAGAATAGATTCTGCCCACTGATAGAGGTGTATATTTGCACGCTAGGCCTTGCTTTAGCACCTGAATCACTAAAAGAAATGATGCAAATCGGATATCCGTGGGCCCGTTCTGAGTGCTAGGTTTTGGGGGATCCAGCAGACTATCGCAATGTGGCATGTTTTACATCACTGCTCCATTACTGCAATCCAAGACACCTAAAATGATTCACAAAATGTATCAAACAAATGTACACTCAACTGTATCCAGTGATGAATAACTGCTGCCATGCTATAAACAGAAAATGTGGGTCAATGACGTGACTAGTTCAATGTGGTGTGACTCCCCCTAAAATAAATATTATATTTATGTTATATTTAGGATTTAATACAAGTAATCAAATAAAAACTATACATATTACAAAATAATACATATTACCTTCAATATACACTACCTTTCAAAAGATTTTTGAAACTAATAAATGTATTCAGCAAGGAAGCATTTTGAACTTTCAATTCTAAGAATCCCGAAAAAAAATGTATCATAGTTTCTACAAAAATATTAAGCAGCACAACTGTTTTCAAAATTGATACTAATAAGAAATGTTTTTTAAGCACCAAATCAGCATATTAAAATGATTTCCGAAGGATCATGTGACTGAAGACTGGAGCAATGGCTGCTGAAAAATCATCTTTTTCATCACAGGAAGTTATTTTACATTGTAATATAATAATAATTTAACATATTACTCTTTTGACTGTATTTTTCATCAAAAAAATGCTGCCTTGGTGCATAAGAGGCTTCTTTCAAAAACATTTAAAAATCTTATTACACTATTAGTGTTTATAATTAGTGTATATTTCACATATACTTCATATTTTTATTGAAAATGATTAAGATGTGTACACTGGCATGTATTCAGGGTGTAAGGAAATGCTATATTTTTTACTTAATAGTTACACCACATGACACTTTTATAGTCATTAAACTGAAACTTCTTAGTTTTTCAAAACAATATGAAACCACCACGAATACAAACTTCTTAAGAACTTGGCATATGTGTATTTTAAAGTACATTTTAAAATAATTTTCTTAAATCATTAACCCATGTACACAAACATCTCTTTTAAATTAAATTCTATTTACCACCTACATTTTGCTGGTGCTGCACAAGTTAACAAGCTTTACACTGACTATTTGCATACAAACACAACACTCAGCCCACACTAAGGAACCAACTCTCCCATTCGCCAGAGAAACACTTCTGTTCTCCCCAAAGTAGTGCCTTTTTCCTTCCGGTGTTTTACGCCATAGCAGGAACATTTGTCTCTAACACTACTAATCACATAGCTCCACAGAGAAGCCTCAAGCGCTGAACTTTCTACTCAAAATCTCTGTCAAAACCTCACAGACCAAATTAACAAAGGGATAAAGGAAGAGGAAAATGATTTGGAGGCTCTGCATTTCATTGCAGAACCAAGTGTCTATAAACTTTGATATTGTTTTTGCATGAATTGACTGAAAACATTTGCCAGCAGACTGAATGTACAGTAAATCCTGGGCAAACGTTAGTGCTCTAACTGTGAATAATGTGCTGTTGACTGTGCATAAAAACAGTTCCCACTGTGCGAGATAACACTGAGATTGTGGAGTATGTGTAAGAGACTCGGTGAGCATGTGCAGCCTTGATTACATTAGGTTTTTGAAAACGAAAAAGGTCCGGGTGCGGGTACCAGATGCATGCCACAGCTGCTGCTTTACAACACATCAGGGTAAGAAGTGAAAACAACAGACAAGCCACTGATGTCACATTAACAGGATTAGAGACCACTTCATGCAAAAAGAGGGATTTATTGAGCTGTGAATAAGTTTATCTGTATTGCACCACATTCAAACAAGCAATGATAAGTCAGTGATGGGTGGAGCCAGGGAAAGCCAACGCACAAAGGCTGATTATTGCCACGGTGCTTTGTGGGTCAGTTGTGATGCTGAGAGCACATGAGTGATAAGCTGACGGGAGAGCAGGAAGCAGATGAGAGATAACTGAGAATCTCCAGCAGGCAGCCTTCCTGTCTATTACTGAAAGGAATGAATGATATCTAGTTGCACTGTTCAAAAGTTCTGTGTTGTCTATTGCCTAGAGGCGGAAACATGCTAACGCTATCAGTGCTGTTCCAAAGAATATGCAAAATAAAAGATTTGAACAAATGGCTTTGTATTTCCTGTTTGATGCTATAGAGAAAGATTACTGGATGTCACAGTGTGATAGCCCCCCCCCCGCCCAAACTAAACAGAACTGAAAAACACTTAAGCTTTAAGAGGTGAAATTAGCATATTTGCTTCCTATATGTAATTTTTAAAATGTAAGTACAATGTAAAAACGTGTATGTACACAATATGTGCATTGTGTTAGCACATAGTAGTTAAGGCCACCTAATATAAAGTGGGTCCGAAACTTGACATAATAAATGCTCATAATTATAACTGTAAATGAAATGTAATAAGATCTCATACAGAATTAGTGGTAAAATTTGCTCCTCTTAAATTAAGGAGAGAAATTAGTTTGCTGAATGCTGTCAAGATATCTTTTGATGTCAAGATGACTTTTGAAGTCGAGATGAATCTAAATTTTAAATGCTACAACGAAGAGCTGAAATCCTGTAATGAAGCTATGCACATAATGATCAATTATAATTTGAACTCAGGATCCAACAGGTTAAAATGAAAATTGTATTAAACACTTTGAACACACACTGACAGTCATACATCAAAGGTATTTATAGAAGAAAATGCAGATGTTTAGTAAGACGTGACCAGTTTTAAAAAAAGGTTGAAAAGAAGATTTCAATACATTTAGGCTCTTTTCTTTGGAAGAAAGTAAATGACATTAGATACATAACAGGTGTTTCCCCCCCCCCCCCATTCTGCTCCCTAGTGGCAAACAGAGAAGTAAATGAGATGTTTATATAAGAACAATGAAAATATGAATGCTATGATCCTGTCTCTGCAGATAAATAAAGTGATAAATAATGTACAATGTGCATTCTTCCTATCTTAAAAGATTCCTAGACTGACTCGCTGGCCTCATTTGAAGTTTTCCCCCAGCTCACTGGGGGACTGCCATGTCTCTATAGAGACCAAAGTCTCATGCTCATTCTTTAATCGCACAGAGGCGTATGACCCTGAGGATGAGGAGAAAAGAAGAAGAAATTACTTTCATTAAGAAATTCAGATTTCTTCCATCCTTTTGATCTTGTGCCAGAAGAACATTTATGCTGATGAAATGCATAAATAAAGTTCTTAAATTATCCCGGCTCTCTTTAGCGCATGGATCCAAGTTGGAAAACTTCCAGAGGAAGCAAGTACAATCATTCTGAGAGCTGATCAGTGTAGTGAGGGTGATTCAAGAGATGGCCTGAGTCACTGATACTTCAACTGCTCAAGTGATTCATCTGTTGAAGAAGTACATAGACAGACATAATAGTCTGACGCTGTTCTTTGGAACAAAGGTTAACAATTGCTTTGCTGCCCATTTCCTATCATTTTTAAGTTCAGTTGAACAGAGCAGGTGAATCAAATATATAAACAAACTCAGTGTCTCTCTCAGTATAGTGCATTGTGGCTTAAAGTACAGGGAGAGAACACAGTCAGATATCAGTCATCCAGACAGTTCACCCAAAAATTCTGTCATCGACTCACCCTCATGGCATTATAAAATTACATTTCTTTTTTTCTGTGGGAGAAAAAAAGAGATTTTGAAAAATGTCAATAAAATGACAAAAAAAAATCTTATTTTGTGCTCCACAGGGGAGAAAAAATGCATACAGATTTGAAAGAGGTTTGCATTTTTTGACAAACTATCCCTTTAATATCTGAAAAACAGCAGCAGTCAGAAAACCTGCACTGCTATAGTGTTAAAATGTATTATTAAAGATTTATTATTTCCAATTTGCCTATGCTCCCCTGAATATTCAGTGGTGATGCTGTGAAACTGTGCCCTCTATTGAACTCCAAGCTGGCACTGTGCCCCGGTTGTAGCAGTAAGTGTAGATGATTTAGTAAGGGTTTACTGAAAAGCTGTAGGAGTGGTAAAGGTGGTTTTGGCTTTGGTGACAGCCCTGGAAATTTCTCTGGGTTTCTCGAATTCATTCTTGAGCAGTGGGCACCCAAGAAAGTCAGTGAAACCTCAGTGTTAGGACTAGTGGTTATAATGTGGAGAATTTGGCATTTCCTACAGTATCAACTACATATGATGCAACATAGGCTGTCATATAGTCAAAATAAACTTCCTCACCCAATATATGAAAAAGCATAACATTTGTTTTCCCAGAAATGGCTGACGTAAAGCCAGTGTGAGGTAGAAAGTTACATATTAGATTTATGGATTGGCATATTTCATATCTGAAGGGATAACGTACAGTCAGACCAAAGCGGATTATTTTGAGAGAATGATCAACTGGCTGTACAGTAACCCACTGATTGCATGGCTACTTCCAATTTAATTAATTCATGGACATGGAATATGAAGTATTAAGTTAATAATAAAAGTGTTGCCCTGGTCAATGGTCATTATTAAGAAATATTTGACAGCTGAATGCCACAAATGGCCAATCAGAATTAAGTATTTCAGAGAGCTGTCTAATAAATCAATATAAATGACACATGGCAACTGCATTTGTTGTGAAGTGTACTCATCAGTCATCAGAAAAATTGTCAAGCTCTGTTTAGAAACCCAAACCAGGGCCCGTGTGATGACCTTTAATTTGGCCCGCCATGCCATGTTACAAAAGGGGGGGACAATAAGAGATTAAAATTTTTTTTTAAATGAATATACTCAACGTGAATTTTAATATATATAGTTGGATTTAGACCATTTAATTTGTTAAACAAATCTAACCAATATTAACAATATTCTGGCTTATTTAAATTTGCATTGTCTGTATAAAAGAGAAGAACACTAAAGAAACTGCTGGCTCAGTAATACAGTGGTTCCTTAACAGGGAAATAGGGAAACACTGCGGCCACAACAGAATTGTAAGTAGGCTACACGTGCCAGTGGAAATGGAAATAACACAAGTACAAACAGGAAACAATGATGAAATAAAAGGCAGTTTGAGGAATGGCCTGGTTTCTTTGTGAGTTGGGCTAATGCTTATTTTTAGTGCTTACCGACTCAGGGTTTCAAAATGTTATACTTACAGTAAAGATTGATCAAACAGAAATTAACTTTTCTGCACTTTTGCTTTTGTCAACATAGAAGTGGGCCAGTATGTGGTCCATCCTATCTATGTAAACACCACAATCAAATAAAGAATCCTTTTATAACAATATATAATATTCTTTTTACAGAGACTGCTCTCTTACATGTAAAGAGCCATGCTTGAGAAAGGTCAGACTAGGTTATTGGTGGTTGAGTGTGAACTAATTTGATTGACAGGTCTTCCAAATATGTAGTTGTCATAAAGGTGTGAAAGAGTTTGTGACATCACAGCATTTAGCATTTTGTGATGGTATTTATTTAAAATATGTTTGTGGATCTTTCTGGACCCAACGAATGAGTCAATGTCTGGCTAGAACTACACCATCTGTTCTAAAAAGCATCTTTCTCCATTGATGACAATTGCAAAATTAGCTGTGTACAAAATTAGAATGGGAATGCTAATAGACAGTTTAGTCCATCCATTACAGACCTCTATGCAGAACTGCTAACTAAATGAATGTAATCCCTTTTCGTTTCCCCACACAGAGTAGGTCAAAAATGAATTTAAAAAAGTGTTTTGTATTAATGACAAACAAAATATGGTTCTCAAAACTTTTAATGTCTACCAGCACATGTAGATGTTGCACAACTCTCACATGTGAGAAAACATGCCCAGAAAGTTTGTGAGCTTTTTATAAGAAACTCCTAACCTCTAGTTCAATGAGAAATGTAAATTTTCATGCCTTACTGTAACTGTCACTAATTTCCTTTTCTCTTACCGTTGGCCTGAAGAAATAAGAGAATTTTCAACAGATATATTCAGCAACAGAAAAAGGGAAGGTGGACGGTGGAGGGAGAAAAAGGAGGCCCTGATTTGCTTTCCAATCTACAAAGGAAAGTAATCCTATCTGGCAGTCTAATGTGATTTTAATACTCGTGTTACATCTCAAGTGTGATTTGCCCGTGTGAATGCTTATCAGATGTATGAGATGAAGTTGAATGTGACGCTTGGTCCTTTGCATGCGAGGCCACTGTTTGTCTAATCTTTATGCCTCTTATGGATTTGACTACCGAGCTAACAAGTGTGAAGCAGCTCATCAGGAAAGAATGAGCAGTGTGACAGGAATAGGTGAATGATTATGAAAAGAGCAACTGTTTGAGTAACATTTCTGAAAGAACCTAAATCCAGGTTTTACACAGAGACAGATGCTCCTGGCAGATCTTAGACAAGTCCTCAGAACATGGAGCTAATGAGAGCTGAAGCTAGCTTCATATGAAGACAAGGAAGCTAGAGCTTCAAAGAGCATGCAAACTAGTGCCGCTCAAGTATTTCCTCTTAGATATGCGTGTAGAAATTTGCAGAGCGACGAGTAAATAACAGTAAGATCAACAGATGAGCTTGCAATGTGTCAGCATATATATATATACACACTCACCTAAAGGATTATTAGGAACACCATACTAATACTGTGTATGACCCCCTTTCGCCTTCAGAACTGCCTTAATTCTACGTGGCATTGATTCAACAAGGTGCTGAAAGCATTCTTTAGAAATGTTGGTCCATATTGATAGGATAGCATCTTGCAGTTGATGGAGATTTGTGGGATGCACATCCAGGGCACGAAGCTCCCGTTCCACCACATCCCAAAGATGCTCTATTGGGTTGAGATCTGGTGACTGTGGGGGCCATTTTAGTACAGTGAACTCATTGTCATGTTCAAGAAACCAATTTGAAATGATTCGAGCTTTGTGACATGATGCATTATCCTGCTGGAAGTAGCCATCAGAGGATGGGTACATGGTGGTCATAAAGGGATGGACATGGTCAGAAACAATGCTCAGGTAGGCCGTGGCATTTAAACGATGCCCAATTGGCACTAAGGGGCCTAAAGTGTGCCAAGAAAACATCCCCCACACCATTACACCACCACCAGCAGCCTGCACAGTGGTAACAAGGCATGATGGATCCATGTTCTCATTCTGTTTACGCCAAATTCTGACTCTACCATCTGAATGTCTCAACAGAAATCGAGACTCATCAGACCAGGCAACATTTTTCCAGTCTTCAACTTTCCAATTTTGGTGAGCTCGTACAAATTGTAGCCTCTTTTTCCTATTTGTAGTGAAGATGAGTGGTACCCGGTGGGGACTTCTGCTGTTGTAGCCCATCCGCCTCAAGGTTGTGCGTGTTGTGGCTTCACAAATGCTTTGCTGCATACCTCGGTTGTAACGAGTGGTTATTTCAGTCAAAGTTGCTCTTCTATCAGCTTGAATCAGTCGGCCCATTCTCCTCTGACCTCTAGCATCAACAAGGCATTTTCGCCCACAGGACTGCCGCATACTGGATGTTTTTCCCTTTTCACACCATTCTTTGTAAACTCTAGAAATGGTTGTGCGTGAAAATCCCAGTAACTGAGCAGATTGTGAAATACTCAGACCGGCCCGTCTGGCACCAACAACCATGCCACGCTCAAAATTGCTTAAATCACCTTTCTTTCCCATTCTGACATTCAGTTTGGAGTTCAGGAGATTGTCTTGACCAGGACCACACCCCTAAATGCATTGAAGCAACTGCCATGTGATTGGTTGATTAGATAATTGCATTAATGAGAAATTGAACAGGTGTTCCTAATAATCCTTTAGGTGAGTGTAGTAGATATTTTGCATGACTAAGAACTTAAATTAACTATTAGTGAACGAGATCCAGTGTGTGCATAAAGTGTGTTCAGCAGATCACACTCACGATATAGCAGTGTTCGCAGTAAGCCTTCTTTTCCATGGCATAAAAGGGCTTCCCTCTGAGCTTGGAACCACAGGTCATGCAGATGAAGCAGTCCACGTGAAAGACCTGGTCCATGGCGGTACAACCCGTCCCCTCACCGACCACATTCTCCCCACAGCTTGCACACCGACCTGCAAAATACAGCATTGGAATTATTGCACGGATGCTGATGGCAAATTATATCATCTTTACCATTATTATTTAAAACAATAAAAAAGTAAACATAACGTGATTTATGCTGGCAAAATGAGTCACAATGAGCACATTTTCAAAAATGAATTTTCTTTTGTTCACAGACCTTCAAAATGATGTATGATTTGTTGGAATCCGACAAAAAACGACTGAGCTACACCTGTTTGAAGTAGATATAGTCAGCAAAGTCCATTTTGAGAAAAAACGAGTTAAAGTTTTCTGAAGGTTCCAAAGCAAAATCACCTTGCAACCATACCTTAAAATCCCTGGTAATAACACCAAAATTGGCACACACCAAATCAAAGGAAGGAAAAATATATATTCAACTTTTTTTCCCCATGATACCACAATTGTTTGATTAACATTAATGAGACAGACAGCCTATATATTAAGACCTATACTGCACTGCACGGATCTAATATAATGTTACACATCAGATGTTTTTCCCCAAAAGTTAACCAAACATTAAAGACATAGCAGATAATGTTTGCGTGAATACTTGCCAAGACAAGACAAAAGTTAAAATACTGTAATCCTGTGTACATCGGGATTGCACGTTGTCTGAGGCGGGTCTTTGTGAGCACGCTTCAGATGTGTCAGTCAGTGCTAGTAAGTTTTGTTTACATCAGCATGAGTTTGAAAATCACATTTCATTGGTTTAGACTCATGCCATCAAGAATTCGCTATGAATATTCACAAAGTTGGAATGCTGCACTTTAAACCGATACCAAACTTGTGCCGAGGGGAAGCGCAGCGCCAGTCTTCGAGAAGCGAGCAGAGAAAAACTGCATTTTTTCATGGACAAAGGAAATGTACTCCTCTCAGAAAAAGATACTAAAGATACTTTTAGATGTTTAGTTGCTATTTGAAGCATTGGGATCACTAGAACGAGGGTTAATGAAAATTTTTTTTGTGAAAAACTCTACAAAAAAATTCTACTAAAATTGAAACATATTTCACTTGTTTTGCCTACAGCTCGTAACTAGCCTGTGCGCATTCTGACTCATTTTGCCAACACAGGTCACATATGGTGAGAGAGATTTAAAAAAGACAAGAGGTGAAGGTTAAATGGATAATATACATATAGTGTAAACAGCATCATTTGCCACTTTCATAAAAATAAAATAAAAACCTATTCTAATTAAGAATAACTATTTCAAGTGGAGATATGGGTTATTCACATTTTGACTAACACTTTAGCTTTCAGGTTCAGAGATAATCTTAAATAAACTGTGTCTGTCGCCTCTTTCAAGCCAACTCTTTGCAGTAAGAATGATAACCAATGATAACAAACTACTCTACTGAGTAATTGCAAGTCTTGTGGATGAAAATAATTAAAAAAGTCAATGTCAAAAGAAACAGAATATGAGGAGCATTTCTAAAGTTAGGTTGATACCATCTCAAGGGAATTTACCCCTTTAAAGTGTTTGGATTTTTTTTTCCTTTGTAAAAAGGGCAAAGTGATCGGTTGCCCTACAATTGTAGAAATCTAAGGCGCTTAATAAGGTCAGTCACTTAATAGAGACTGAGCTGATTTTTTTTCACTTTGTGAAGAGAATGGAGATCAATGCATTACCGCTTGCACAAATACCACCCACCATCTGTCAACTCACCCATCACAACATGCTAAAAGACATGCAACTTATCACTCAGACGATGTCAGATGCGTAAAGAGCAGGGATAGCTCATATTCAAACCAAACACTAATAAATTCCATCGCATCTCTCTTCAGACCAATCTTCCTCTAATAGCTACATATAATATCTCCACTGGAATGAGAACAGGATTAAACAACACATTGGCACACACACACACAATCTTTTTATGATAAAACGAAACTTTGGAAGTGGAAAGAGCACAATCTTTGTGTTATAGGGCATCTGGTATTGCACCGGAAAAAGATCCTGATTGCATATTGTGTGACACGGCATTTGGATATCTGTAATTGAGTTGAAGCTATCTTTAATTGAGCTTAAGATGTCTCCAACTCAATGCAAAGATATCTTCAAACCAATTAATGACGCTAGCAGTTTAATTAGCAGTATCAGGAAATAATGCGCTTTAGAGCCATATCTTGTGGTGTTTTCCTTTTTACACATCTGAGGACAGATAAGATCTCAAAAAAGAGAGAATATGAGATATTATGAATTAATTTACTTAACTTTAGTTCTGTAGCTCCTCATCTTTCTTTTCTCTTTCTTTTGTGCTTCATTTAAGCCTGTTTTTAGAAATGATACACTCTCTGACTGCAACGAGAGCCAGAGTTCAAGCTTGTCACAGACAAAAGGCGAAGCAGTGATCAGCAGAAGTATCAGACACGCTCCCATTTTCACTGCTGAAGCTGTCGACGGCATCAACAAAACAGACTCAACTTTTCCGCTCTTCAGATTAGATATCAAAGCTGAGCTGAATATGAGCACCTCTTCCCAACAAAGTTAATCGTAGATAATTCTCCTCATGTGTGTGGATTAGCACGGGGATGTCTGTTCAGCTCGATCGATGCTTTGCAAAAATCTGTATTTTTTTATCTTGTTTTCCAGAAATCTCAACATTATTAAATAAATGTACTTAAGTTCGTACTACTGTAAACATGGGGGACAATGTCATTTATATTCTCTAAATATTAATATCCTTGATGTAAAATAAATGTACACTAACGTTCAAAATTTTGGGGTCAGTATGATTTTTTTTTGTATTTTCATTTCGCAAGAATGCATTAAATAAATTAAATTGATGCATTAAATTGAAACTGAAAGTACTTTTAAAATGTTACAAATTTCAAATAAATGCTACTTTCTATTCATTAAAGCATCAAATCAGCATATTGGAATGACTTCTGAAGGATCATGTGACACTGAAGACCGGCTGCTGAACACATTAAAATAGAAAACCGTTATTTTAAAGTGTAATATTATTACACAATATTACTATCTTGGATTAAATACATGACTTGGTGAGCATAAGAAACTTTTATATATTTTTTTTAAAACATTTGAACGGTAGTGTATCTTCAAAATTATTATTGTTTTTTTTATCATTAGAAAAAAAAGTTTTCAGTGTGTGAAGACAAAAGTGCTTTATGATTGATTCTGTAGGTAGTGGAATAACAGCCATACAGACCATTACTTCAATTAAAGTCACTGTGAAATGATCCAACACAAGATTTCCATGAATTGTCACACCTGTCTACGAAACACCAGCATAAAAAATGAATGTCATGTTGATTAATAATTACCGCATAGCTCTATGTTGTGTGCCCCATGTTGACCTGTCACTAAAACTAATGCGAGCTACTTCACTGACGCTGATCTCTAGATAATTTCCACCCCATTCCCGCTGAGCTGTACCTGCAGGAACAGCACAGAGCAGGAGGAAATAAAGTGGAGCCGTCTGCCTGCCGCAGCTCCCCAGGGGACCTGTGGGGGTGGGTGGAATCCCAGGCAAAGGTAATCACTTCAGATGGGCTGAAACAAGAGCGGCTCTGGATCACAGGCCCCTCTGAGCCAAACAAGTGTGTGAGAAAGACAAGCACAGAAAAAGAGTAGAGAGAAAGTGAGAGTGGGAAATACAGCCAAAGGCTGTATAATACAGCCAAGCACAGGTCACCCTCAAAGCCCGTGTGGAGTAAAACGTTCGGAAATCCTCTTTCCCCTTAGTGGAGTGGAAATGCCTTGGACTCACAGGATGTACAAAGAAATCCTCAAACGCCTTTAGAGCATATAAGGTCACTTTTGTCAGGTGAAGGACCAGTTCAACAGTAAAACCGGACCACCTAACACTCAAATCTGGTGGTAACTAACTATCTAACCTCAAAACAATTACCTACCGTTTTACTGTAAGTAGTGCACTAACTATCCTACTAACTATACACTATATCTTAAATAAATAGCCTCACTTTTACAGATACATAACTTTGTCATAATTAAGTTGAAAACTAGGCCGATCTATATGAAGCTAAATGAGCTAATGTTTTACCAAATAAAACATTAGACCACAAGCTTACATATACTGACAAATAACTGTCAGTTATGTTATAGTCCACAGACACACTTTATCACAAATTATCGAATTTACAATTATCATAGTTAACATTAATCAGCAACACAAGATTAATTAATTAGCGCTTTTCAAACTAGGGTCTGAGTAAGGGGTTCTATAGAGGGTCTGAATAAAATTTGAGAGAAAAAAAATTACAAAGATAATTTTTAGGCTGATCAAAGTTAGTGTATTATCTTAAGATACCCACTCAGTGTTTAATACACTGATTTTTATATATATATTGCAAATTCCATATTATAATTTTTTCTGCTTTCTAAATGTTAGAAATTTATTAACAGCAATTGATTTTACCAGTAAGAAATCATTAAATAATATCTGACTCCAATATTGAGAAAAACGTGACTTATAGCCTGTGGAAACCAGACAACTGCTAAATAACAATGACAAAATTCACCTACAAACAAGTGTTGCTAAATGATCTGTAATCACGTCCACCTAAGACTACTGTACTAAAGCCATACACTAATCAGGCATAAAATTATGACCTTATGATATTATGTTGGTCCCCCTTTTGGTGCCAAAACAGCCCTGACCCATCGAGGCATGGACTCCACTAGACCCCTCAAGGTGTGCTGTGGTATCTGGCACCAAGATGTTAGCAGCAGATCCTTTAAGTCCTGAACCATTTTTGCTTTGTGGCAGGGTGCATTATCCTGCTGAAAGAGGCCACAGCCACCAGGGAATACTGTTTCCATGAAAGGGTGTACATGGTCTGCAACAATGCTTAGGTAGGTGGTACGTGTCAAAGTAACATCCACATGGATGGCAGGACCCAAGGTTTCCCAGCAGAACATTGCCTAAAACATCACACTGCCTCTGCCGGCTTGTTCCCCAGGTAAGCGACGCACACTCACACGGCTATCCACGTGATGTAAAAGAAAACATGATTCATCAGACCAGGCCACCTTCTTCCATTGCTCTGTGGTCCAGTTCCGATGCTCACGTGCCCACTGTTGGCGCATTCGGCGGTGGACGGGGATCACCATGGGCACCCAGACTGGTTTGCGTCTATGTAGCCCCATTCGCAACAAACTGCGATGCACTGTGTATTCTGACACAACATTAACTTCTTGAGCAATCTGTTTGATTGGACCACATGGGCCAGCCTTCAGTCCCCTACGTGCATCGATGAGCCTTGGCCGTCCATGACCCTATCGCCGGTTCACCACTGTTCCTTCCTTGGACCACTTTTGATAGATACTGACCACTGCAGACCGGGAACACCCCACAAGAGCTTCAGTTTTGGAGATGCTCTGACCCAGTCGTCTAGCCATCACAATTTGGCCCTTGTCAAACTCACTCAAATCCTTACGCTTGCCCATTTTTCCTGCTTTTAACACATCAACTTGAGGACAAAATGTTGTGCCTAATATATCCCACCCACTAACAGATGCAGTGAAGAAGAGATAATCATTGCTATTCACTTCACCTGTCAGTGGTTATAATGTTATGCCTGATCAGTGTATATATATTATAATAATAAGACTACCAGTCAAAAGTTTGGACACACTTTCTCATCAAAGAGAATGGGAAAGTGTGTCCAAACTTTTGACTGGTAGTGTATATATATATATATATATATATATATCCAGGATGACAATGTTAATATTCATCAGGCTCAAATTGTGTGGTATGGTTGGGAGCAAGCATGAAGAATCATTTTCATACGTGAATTGGCACCTCTGAGTCCTGACATTAAATTCATTGAATGTTTTTGGGATGTGCTGGAGTAGACTTTATAGAATGCTGGACTCTTGCATTGCCAATACAAGATCCTGACCAAAAATTGATGCAGCTCTTGATGGAAATAAATGTTGTGATGTTATTTCCATCAAGATGTGCATACATTTTTGGTCAAGATTCACAAGTACAGTACTTAAACAAGTTTAACATAGCTAAGGTGTGTAAAATGCTATGTAAAAGAAGAAGTCATAAATAAGTGATTCTGGTGCACGGCTTTATCATATTTAAAATAAAAGGCCACAACTCAATTCCTGCATCATAAAAGCGGCATCTCAATTAGGGCTCCACAATAAATTGCAATTAACCTGAGATGGCGCTTAAACCGTTTTGGCTTATTGTGATTATGAAATTGCAACGGCTGTGATTATTTTTTCTGTGCAGCTTGTCAGTGAAGCACGGCTCTATGATCAGTAGTAAACGCTGCTCCATCTGAAAGCACTGCGAGTTTGAGTCGCTTATAACGTGCATTTGAAAAAGCAAAAGCATGATGCCCATAGGTATTTCCTGGAATGCCGTGAGTTATCGTACTACTGCGGGTCATATTTGGAGTTTGCGCGAGAGCGCCCTTTTGGCATTCAGATGGAGCATCATTTACAACTGATCACAGAGCCGTGCTTCACTGACAAGCTGCGCATACAAAATAATCGCAGGTGGTTTAATTCCGATTAATCGTGAAGCCCTAATCTCTATCTAGCGCAACTGCTTTTGAACACCCCACCCCCCTCCCTCCCTTAATAAAAAAAAAAAAAAAAAAAAAAAAAAACTGGGCAGAGAGAGAGCTCATGAAGGAACCTTCGCTTTCCCCTGTGTCCCCTGCTCTGGGAATGGAAGGCGAGTCTTCATATTAAAACTTCAAATAGTTCCTTTGTAACCAGAAGGGGTAGGAGTGGAAGAGTTCATTTACACTTTATACACTTTCTCTTCTGTCTTCACCATCCCTATGAAGCCACCATTCTTTCTTATATGCAACCTCCGAAGAAAAAAAAAAAAGAAGACATAATAAGGATGGAATGAAGGAAGAAGAAAGAGGCCAAGTGTGTTGCTCACAAGCCTAGTGAAAGGCTTAAAGCGGTTAGGCATTTTAATTGGATAAAAGGAGAAGATTAAAGAGTTCTTGACTGCGTTCCATAAATAATTGATTTCTAATGTATTTGTGGTGGCAGGCAGATGCTGTTGTTTGGCGATGGTGGATGTTTTGAGTGGCAGGCCTGCTAAGATTTCCTGCACATCTCCGTCTCGCCGCTCTTTGTTTTTTCACGCTGCGATGCAAGAGAGGTGCATGAAAGGCGGCGCGAGTGCGAGCAGCAATTTTGATCTTACATCGCCGGAAATCAAAGATCATGCGTGTAAAGAGGGAACGCAAATAACTTTTTTGTGGAAGGCCAAACTTTCCTGACTCGCTGAGAATTGAGGGTGTGATTCTTTAAGGAGAAAACGCAGCCTTCTCAGTACTGGAAGACAAAGCACATCGCGACGACGCGCATGTAAACAAATAAACACAACAGATCCACAACACACATTCTGGGCTTGCAAGAACTTTGTTTCTTCAAAAAGAATATTTTGTGGTGTAAACAACAGAGCGTTATTAGACAGAAATAGTAGCAATAATGCAACACAGATTCACACAGATGGAATTCATCTTGTTTTTTTAGGAACAATAGCAAACAACACATTCCTGCAGCTGGAGTGAAAAAATGAAACGATTTAAAAAACATCTGTTTCAAAAGCAAATTCTGCTCCAGCAAATTATGCTGCTCTAATTCACAAATTTATTACAGAGCAATATTACCAAACACACGCTTTGGTTTTTTTTTTTTTTTTTTTTTTTCCCCACACAAAAGCTGGGGAGGAAAAAATAAATCTGTTGTGACAGGCTCTGTGTGCAAAGAACGAAAAAAGATACAAAGTCATGCAAAATGTATATAGTATAAATTGCAAAATAAACATTATGGGGTCAATGTAATGCACATTTTTTGTCCTATCTATTAATTTATTCAAAATACAGTAAAATTCACACATACAATGAGTTTAATGCAGCTCTTCTATAATGAGCATGAAAAAATTAAAAGAATGAAATACTTGAAAAGAAAACCTTACTAATGACTTTAACGCAACCTTGCATTGTTATTATTATTATAAAAAAAAAACTTTCACTGCTTTAAAATCATATGTTTTGACTCCCAAAAGGTGTAATAATATTTATGAATAAATAATTCATAATATAAGTAAAACTTTAACTTTTATACATTTAAAATGTAATTACATCTAAGATTATGTATTTACATTTCACATTATAAATGCAAAAATATGTTATTCATTTTTACTTTAAACATGACATTTTTAAAGTCATTTAAACATACTTTTCTGGAAAATGGAATAAACCTTTTTTTCTTTTTTTTTACCAAATGAGCCAATAAATGCAATATTTCTAATGACATTATTAACAATATTACAACATTTCTAATACATTTGTTTTTAAGCTAGATTACTTAAAAGAACTTTCCTTTTCTTTATTGTGGACACTCTTATTTAGTATGTCACAACTAAGCGTTAAAAGGTTTTCAACAACTTCACTAAAAGCTTAAAATTTACACTTCTTTGTATTGTTTGGACATTTCTGTCATCTTCTTGTGTTTTCCCTATTCAGTCCTTCCGTCTTTTCTGTGTGCATTCATTCCAAAGGCCTTCTACGCAGCTGTACAACTGGTTTTACTTCAGATGACAAAAGGAATGGGTGTCATCAATGTGCTTCAATCTCTCAATGCCCCTTACCCATAACCCCCTGTAATCTCATTCCCATATCAGCAAATGATGATGAGGCATAATGGGATGTGACTCCGGAGCAGAAGGAAAGGGGGGGGGGTTACATGCCACAATGCATTACCTCTCAGTGTGTCAGGCCTGCAGGGCAGCGTACAGATGACAGAGAGGGTGTGGGGGAAACGTATGGGCTTCATGTCCTGGAAGTAGGTGTGAACTGTGACATGGACAGGTGCCAGGGTGTAAACAGGCCGAGTGAACAGAAAAAACGAGAGAAAGAAGAGAGTTGGAGCTTGGAGGTGAGTGAATGTGTTGGACTGCATGTTCGTGTGGCACAAAACATTCTTTCTTGGGGTCAAACGCTCACCCACGAATGAAATCTAGCAACATGATTCATTGTAAGCCCTCCAGCTCCTTCAACTAGGCCTGCAATGCAGACAATCTTGCAAGCCTCAGTGGAGCCGTCTCAACGAGGCACAATCACCGACCCGTGCTCTCCGACAATGAAGGTCCGTGTTAGATGATATCACCTCACATAAACTATCACAGAAAACAGGCCCTCCCTGACCATCTGAGGTAGGAGGTAGGAGCTGGGAGAGGAGAGAGAATGAGTGCTGGGAAAAAAGAGCAAGTGAGAAAGGAGAGACAGATTTAAGTGGCACGCCACACTCTGATGTAAGACTAGAAAGCAGTGTGTCCTTGGTCTTGAAGAGCTGAAACATAAACACGCCATACAAGAATAAAAAAGGCAAGAAAGAAACAGCCGCCAATACTCATGTGTGTCTGGAAGAAAGAAAGAAAAAAACACAGGATCCAGACAAGGATATAACTATATATTCTAGACCCAATTTAATTATTTAAAAGTATAGTCCACCTAAAAATGAAAATGTGTTCATGATTTACTCACCCTCATGTTCTTCCAAACCCAACTTTTTCTTCCATGGAACAAAAAGAGGAATTTTTGAAAAATATCCCATGCATTTTATAATGAAAAAGAATGAGGCCTGTCACGCTCCAAAATGACAAAAAATCCATAAAAGTAGTCCATACAACTTGTGTGCTTTAGTATTTAGTATTTTGAAGCCTTCATTATTGATATCATGTATATATACACTCACCTAAAGGATTATTAGGAACACCTGTTCAATTTCTCATTAATGCAATTATCTAATCAACCAATCACATGGCAGTTGCTTCAATGCATTTAGGGGTGTGGTCCTGGTCAAGACAATCTCCTGAACTCCAAACTGAATGTCAGAATGGGAAAGAAAGGTGATTTAAGCAATTTTGAGCGTGGCATGGTTGTTGGTGCCAGATGGGCCGGTCTGAGTATTTCACAATCTGCTCAGTTACTGGGATTTTCACGCACAACCATTTCTAGAGTTTACAAAGAATGGTGTGAAAAGGGAAAAACATCCAGTATGCGGCAGTCCTGTGGGCGAAAATGCCTTGTTGATGCTAGAGGTCAGAGGAGAATGGGCCGACTGATTCAAGCTGATAGAAGAGCAACTTTGACTGAAATAACCACTCGTTACAATCGAGGTATGCAGCAAAGCATTTGTGAACCACAACATGCACAACCTTGAGGCGGATGGGTTACAACAGCAGAAGACCCCACCGGGTACCACTCATCTCCACTACAAATAGGAAAAAGAGGCTACAATTTGCACAAGCTCACCAAAATTGGACAGTTAAAACTGGAAAAATGTTGCCTGGTCTGATGAGTCTCGATTTCTGTTGAGACATTCAGATGGTAGAGTCAGAATTTGGCGTAAACAGAATGAGAACATGGATCCATCATGCCTTGTTACCACTGTGCAGGCTGGTGGTGGTGGTGTAATGGTGTGGAGGATGTTTTCTTGGCACACTTTAGGCCCCTTAGTGCCAATTGGGCATCGTTTAAATGCCACGGCCTACCTGAGCATTGTTTCTGACCATGTCCATCCCTTTATGACCACCATGTACCCATCCTCTGATGGCTACTTCCAGCAGGATAATGCACCATGTCACAAAGCTCGAATCATTTCAAATTGGTTTCTTGAACATGACAATGAGTTCACTGTATTAAAATGGCCCCCACAGTCACCAGATCTCAACCCAATAGAGCATCTTTGGGATGTGGTGGAACGGGAGCTTCGTGCCCTGGATGTGCATCCCACAAATCTCCATCAACTGCAAGATGCTATCCTATCAATATGGGCCAACATTTCTAAAGAATGCTTTCAGCACCTTGTTGAATCAATGCCACATAGAATTAAGGCAGTTCTGAAGGCGAAAGGGGGTCAAACACAGTATTAGTATGGTGTTCCTAATAATCCTTTAGGTGAGTGTATATCACATAACCCTTTTAGTTGTATGGCAGTGGTTTTCAACCAGGGGGCCTCAAGGCATCTTAAATGCATTTAAATGAACAAACTATTATTAATAATATATTTAAATAATCTAACTTTGATCTAAATTAAAATGTACATTTACATTTATTCATTTAGCAGACGCTTTTATCCAAAGCGACTTACAATTGAGGAATATAGGAAGCGATCTGCCATGAAGAGGCGAAAAATCACAAAAAGTGCCTGAAATACTAAATTTTGGACATTGCTTAGAGTAGCATAAGCTAGAACAGGGAGGGAATAGAGGAAAACATGTTTTTTTTTAAGTTAAGTGCTCATGGAAGAGATAAGTTTTCAGCTGTCTTTTGAATGTTGTCAGCGATTCTGCATTCTGGATGGAGGTGGTGAGATCGTTCCACCAGCAAGGAACGTGCAAGGAACAAAATTTTATTTTTTCTCCCCTAAATAGTTACTGTTTTAAATGCAGAACAAATCATTCCTGGAACTTCTAGAAATAACACAAATTAATTACGTTTATTTCATTTAATGTCAACTCTCACAGTAAATAAAGTTTAAAAACAGCTTTGTCATAATAACAGCAGAAATGCCGGAAATAATTTAGTCTTTATGGGGGTGCCTTAAAATTTTCCTTTGGTCAATGGGGGAGCCTTCAAGTCAAAAGGGGAGGAGAACCACTGTTGTATGGGATGTCTTTATGTTCTATACCTTTATGTTATTTTTGAGTCATTTTCGAAGATCAAATACTTCAGTCCCCAAAAGAGCGACCAGTACATTATTACAAATGCTTGAAGAAACAACTATTGAAAACTTCATATCAGTTAACTGCTAATCTAAATATTGCTGGATATGTCCCTAGAGTCATATATGGGGAAAACATGGACTATATCGGCACCAGTCATTGAAATATTTCCATGATATTTATGTTATCTTCGGCATACTAAGGAAGTGAACAAGCGTCAGGTTGCACCTCTCAAGGAGGTGAAGAGTAAGTGTATAGTAGAGTAAGAGGTTGACATTAAGAGCTGATGGTGGGCAGGAACAAACTGGACATAAGAAGCACTTGGGGCTTTTCAAGTCAACCAACCAAATTCATATACTGAACCATAGTAAAAAGATATTAAAAAGGAAAAAAAAACTGTTCTGACATGGTCAGGCCAGCTCATTTAAGACTATATACAGCGAAAGTGTTCATGCATCTGCAGTACTTACACGATCCACTTCTGCTGCTTCCTGTTTGCTCATGAGCCTCTCAACTGCTAGAGGGCGAACATGGAGGAAGATGGAGTTTGTGTTTATAGCATGGTCAAATTAACCAAATCAATACAATCACAAACTGAACGTAAGCACAAAGTACGCTCGTCTAATCACCCAGGATTTGCACTCGGGACCTAATTAAACATTTCTCATTAAACATTTCGTTTTTGTGGTCAAAACAGGATTGTTGCAGTTTTTTATTTATTTTGAATTTATTTGCACTGCCTTTAAAATGAAAAATGGGTTGTTTCAGACATTTATATATAGTAAATATATTAAGGTACTTTCAAATCTAGATACATGGAGTGGGGTATTACATATAAAATACATGTTGTTCCCGGTTATTTTTAGAAAACATGGCACGTTACCATTTTAATGCAGACGACACCCACATTTATCTGCCTCTGAAGCATAAGAATGGCTTAGACTCTCTCACTGTCCTCTGCCTTTCTGATGTTGAAGCCTGGATGTCTTTTAATTTACATGAGAGTAAACTGAGATTATCGCCTCTCTGAAACCCTGATTTAAACTTTGAGGTTTAATTTTCTTATGTTAAATCATGTGTGAAATATTTGTGAGCAAGTTAACCTAATTGTCAAATCTAGGGTCTACCAACAGAGAACTTTGGCTAAAGTGAAGTCATTCATCTCTTTTAAGGACAATGAAACAGCGATTCATGCTTATATTTCCTCTAGACTTGATAACTGCAATTCCCTGTATTTGGGGACCATTCCTTTATTTTTCCTCTCATTATCTTGATTAGAAATGGTTCAAAATGTGGCTGCAAGACTTTTAACATGGTTTTTGCAAACATGAACATATTACTCCTGTCTTAGTATCTTTACGCTGCTACCGGTCTGTTATAAAATTGATTTTAAATTGCTCTTGCTCGTTTTTAAAACTTTAAATGGTCTAGCACCTTATTACCTTAAAACATCTTTCAGTGAGAACGCTTAGATCCACCAACCAGAGTTTACTAACTCCTAAGTCTTTTAAGTCTAAATTGATGTTCTTACCATTTGCCTTACAGAACATATCCCATTTTCAAAGCCCTCTAAGCTTTGTCTATTTCTTCAAATCCAACATGAAAAGTAAGTCGTAAGTAGCTTGACACAGGGTCATGAAACCTGTGCTTTACACTTGTAATGTCATAGGCCATGCCATTTATTCATAAAAACAAAATCACTTTTCTTAATCTTGCTAATGAACAAGGAAAAACCTAAGTACAACTGTAGAGTCTAGAGCATCAGCTCTCGGCCAAGTTTCAGTGTTTGTATTCTCATTTACTCTTGGTCAGTAGCTTGTCTATTTAATTAAACAGAGACTTCACATTGCCCAAGGCAGGAAAGGTCTGGATCTTTTCCTTTTGATTCTACACAAGCTTTCTTTCCCCAGCATCAATGTAGGAACCCATTGGCAGCCTGTCAACAAAGGATGCTTCTTGTAGTTTAGCAAAGCTACTCTTGCTGTCCATTGTGAAAAAACATATTAGAGATTTCCAAATGCCAATTAAAACATGAAACATTTTCAGTTATGTCCCATGTTTGTAGTTAGAAATGCTTTGATGTTAAAACATTTAAAATATGTAAATATGTTGCAAACATAAAATATAACAGTTGTAACACTTTTGCTTGCTGTAAAATCTGTTTTATTCATTAACTACCCATAATCCACTCTAACTAGATGCTAAATTCTCTAAAATAGTGGTGCGCAAATTGCATTCAGCAATGATTTTGTCGGCATGTTTGCACTGTACCTGAATTCCTTCAGTGCATTGGGTGCTAAAAAATACTGACGATGATAAACAGCATGCACCTTTTTTGCAGGGCCTTTATTAGTACATTTTAAGTGCCACTGTAAACGCTCCTTAAAGGGCAATAAATAAGCATAACTTCACTGGCGTGAGAGAGTCAATGTAGTTCTTGAACTGTTTTAGGGTTACAGCACTTTAAC
This sequence comes from Rhinogobio ventralis, assembly GCA_039654625.1. NCBI lineage: Eukaryota > Metazoa > Chordata > Actinopteri > Cypriniformes > Gobionidae > Rhinogobio > Rhinogobio ventralis. Next base: position 22,768,431 of record CM077205.1, on the reverse strand, counting down.
ATGCCACAAATCCCATGTTTTCACACACACACACACAAGTGGGAGTGAATTTTAAAGCACACTCCTGAGACTTCGCTAAGGGCAAGTGCGTAATATGCAAATGCTCAACCAGAGTATCTAGGACAATGCACAACGCTCTCTGATAGAAAGCTCTATTAATACACTCCGGGACACTAGCCTTTTACAGAAGTGTTGATAATGTTGCGTTTGAAACACAAAGCTGAATGCCACTTGACCCATTTACTACGGTCCAACGTTTGGGGTCTCACATACTATGTGTTAAAAAAAAAAAACTCAAACTCTTCCAAGTTTCTTCATTAAGTTTTCATGGCAAGATGTCTCATAAATTATGAGAGCATCTCCAGCTGACTTTTGAAAAACGCTGCAATTCCCGACTCCTAACCACAGCACAAAGAAAGAAAAAAGTTTTGGTTGACCGTTGAGTCATTCGCCTTTCAAAATCTTTAATCTGGTTTTTGGAAATCTTTGAAAATTGATCTGATGCATTTTTGCACCCCTGAAGTTTTTGGAGAGCCAAACTGCAGAGCTAAGGAATTGCTCCTCAGCTCAACTCTTCTGAGAGTTCCCTAATGAGTTACACAAATTCACTCTCTCTGAGCACAAAAAAGAACAGGATCTCTTGCAGAGTACAGTGAGAAAGAAATATCAATTAATCAGAAACTTCAGAGACAGTTTTGGTAGCACTTCACTTACATGACACATACAGTGTGCCTCAAAGTCTGCATTATTCAGTTCTGTGTCCCGCTTGTGCTCTTTAGAAATGAAAATACCACGTAATGGAGGAAGTACTCTGTGTGTTGGCTTGAACTGTGATGAATGCAGCCAACTGTGAAAACTATTATGTGTTCGTTGTCTTATGACGGATTATGTTCTAGCACAGTGTACAACTGAATTACCATCTAACCAATCTCTGCTAATAATTACACTAATGTATCTAGCCTCATGCTTTTCTCAGACTTAAGGGTTGTTGTATTCAGGATGAGAAACAGAAGAAATCTGAATCATGTCTGTCTCTGGAGAAGCCAAGTCCTCTGTTCCAGCAGTGCAAACTACAATATCCCCAATTGAGGGAGCGCTAAGCGTCCAGCCGGGAGAGATCATGGCATTGACTCTGATTAATTTAGTTAATTATTAGCCTTGGGGTTCCACTTCAGCAGTCACTCACAACACCCGCTCTATCCCCCATCCTGCCCTTTTAAAAGAAAGGAGGCCTTGAACAAGCAATCAGATGGGTAGCAATTACAGAGTTTCTTATACTCAAAGGGTTCCTCATCTTTCAACCCAGATCTTCAGAGGAGCTCTGGATGACATCCTGCTGGATCATAAGACAAATCTTAAGGGAAGGAGATGTGTGGGGAAGAGAGGCAGAAATGGAAGACGTAAGAAAGGAAGCGATCTCTTTATCTCTGCAACAGGTTTTTGACCGCATGAATTAGTTGACAAATTGCTTCTTTTTGACATATTTCTATTGAAATAGGGACAGGGCAAAGGGATGTTTTTAAAAAGGATTGTGGATTATCTTTTTTTTCTTACATTTTCAACTTTCATTAGTGTGTTGCAAAGGGAGGGTATTCTCTATATCAGTAAGCACCATTTCTGAACTCCCTGAAATGCATCGATTTTGGGTTTTCTTCCTGGGAACGTGCATCACAATTCCTAATTTAAATAATTCACGCCCAAGACATAAGCAAAAAAAAGGGGCAGATATCTGGTTGAGCTGCGTTAGTAGTGTGTAGAAACGCGCAGTTATAGTAAGGGGGCCGTGATATTTCCAAAACACGCTCAAATCAGTTGACCAATCATAGCATACTAATCCAGCTGACCAATCAGAGCACATTGCGCTTTTTGGAACAAGAGGCTTAATAGAGACAAAGTATTAGTGGGAAGAGAGGTGCTGCAACAATGTAAACTATGTGAAAAATAATGAGTGTTTTGAACATTCAAACATGAAAACCTATTCTAGTAGACCCTAAAAACTAAATCAAGACTTTGTAAAAAGGGCATCGGTTTGCATCAGTCTGGTAACAATACGATTTTCTACTTGCTAGGTGGCAGTAAGAGTGGACATTCAATTGGATAAATGTTATGAGCTCCTTTTATGAAAATCTTTTCTTTTTCTCTTTTTTAGTAAAAGGGGATGCTTAAATGGTTAGTTCACCCAAAAATATAATTGGGTAACACCCCATAATTTACTCACCCTCAAGCCATTCTAGGAACTAGACTCGTGGTCGTTACCGAAAGCTAGAGATTATAGTTTATAAAGTTATAAATATGGATATTTTTCTTTAAAAAATGCATTGCTTCGCTTCAGAAGGCCTTTATTAACCCCCTGGAGTCGTTGTTTCATCTGACACGTTTACATTTTACATGGCATAAGAAAGTGACAAACCACAAGAAATGTGGTTTTCAGACTGAAACGGATTTCCAGAAATGCGATTTGAATGGGATTTCAAACCACATATAAATGTAGCTCAAAACGGATTTGTAAAAATCACATTTCATGTGTTTTTTTTGCTGTAAATATGATCTAATTCCAAATGGATAGGCACAAAAATCGGATTTGGACTGACAGTCTAAACGAGGCTATACAAAATGTGCAGTGCTGGGACAGGTTTGAAAACATCTAATATTTCTAACAACAAAACATTTGTTGTGTTTTTTAATGCTTACAAAAATTATGTACTATACAAGAGAAAGTGCCTTTTGGTCCATTCTCCCAGCAGAGATCAACTTTTAGGAGTACACTACAATATGGATGGCCTCTAAGCTAACAGATATGAACTAAAAGCCACAATTTCATGGGGTCTTTGACCTTCACATTCAATGCAGCCTCTTTCTCTCTCTCTCTTTTACATTCTCTAACCTCATCGCACCACTGGTTTTCTTCCTATTTTAGCCCCTCTGTTTAATCCCAGGAGTGCTGTGCTCTTGGTTAGATGCTGTGGTTGTGTGTGACATTATCAGTGACTGGGCATGCCTGGCTGACCTAGGTTCACTGCAGACCCATTTACAGGCTGACTAGCCTGCATTCAACCTCCCTCTAGCCATTAAAGCAGTTTGCAAACACTGTGCATATATGTGGGTGTGCGTGTGACTGTGCAATGTGCACTTGTGGCACGCGTTTACTCCGGGCCACTCTCTTCTGACACATGATGAAAGCAGGACACATCAGGCCAACCCACCCTCTCTCTTATTTCTTTTAACCCTTAAACCTTGCTTCATGCAAACCAGCTTTTTACATACAGGGGATTTACTGTAAGTTATTTGGAATGAAAGTGTGTGTCAATATAGAGAAATAGGATGTCATAGCTTTTGTGAAGGCTGGCCCATATGGTCTGATCAAACAGACAAGCTACTGTCATTTAAATTGCTCAAGAAGTTAATGCTGGTTCTGATAGAAAGGTGTCAGAATACACAGTGCATCACAGTTTGTTGCGTATGGGGCTGCATAGCCGCAGACCAGTCAGGGTGCCCATGCTGACCTCTGTTCACCGGCGAAAGCGCCAACAGTGGGCACATGAGCATCAGAACTGGACCCCGGAGGAATGGAAGAAGGTGGCCTGGTCTGGTTTTTTTTTTTACACCACATGGATGGCCGGGTGCGTGTGCGTCGCTTACCTAGATCACATGGCACCAGGATGCACTATGGAAAGAAGGCAAGCCGGCGGATGCAGTGTGATGCTTTGGGCAATGTTCTGCTGGGAAACCTTGGGTCCTGCCATCCATGTGGATGTTACTTTGACCTGTACCACCTATCTAAGCATTACTGCAGACCATGTACACCCTTTCATGGAAACAGTATTCCCTGGTGGCTGTGGCCTCTTTCAGCAGGATAATGCGCCCTGCCACAAAGCAAAAATGGTTCAGGAATGGTTTGAGGAGCACAACGAGTTTGAGGTGTTGACCTGAGGGGCCTCCAAATTCCCCAGATCTCAATCCAATGGAGCATCTGTGGGATGTGCTGAACAAACAAGTCTGATCCATGGAGGCCCCACCTCACAACTTACAGGACTTAAAGGATCGGCTGCTAACATCTTGGTGCCAAATACCACAGCACACCTTCAGATTGATAATTGATTGAAAACATTGATCGTTTTAATAATATTTCACAATATTACGTTTTTTTTACAGAATTTTTGATCAATAAATGCAAAGAAAAAATAAATGCTTTTAAACGGTAGTGTATTCACAAATAAATATTAAATAAACTTTTTTAAATAAACTTCTTAAACCAAACTGAATCAACACTGAACTGACTTCAGCTGTATAATATGTCTTTTTTAGAGCTGCTTTTCAGCAGAAGTGAATCCTGTTTTATTTTCCCACTGTAAAGCTGCGTTGAAACAATCTGTATTGTACAAAAGTACTATATAGTTAAAGACGATGACTTTAAAAGTTAATTTAATATTTATATTAAAACAACATTTATATTAAAAATGTGCATTTATATATTATAATATTTGGCCTCTCAAACAGTGGAGGAAGTACTGTAGATGTGGAAGGCAGAGCTCCGTTTTGTTATCGACAAAGTGAATATGCGTTAAAAAAAGATTGCGCGATTTGCTGTCTCCAGCTTGTTTCCATCCAATTGGCCTTTTACCAATAAAATGGTGTGCGTAATGATGTCATCCCTAAAACAAGTGCATTGTCGCATAAGTTTTGTTGTATCGCTAAAAAAATCTGCCCTCAAGTCGTTTCCATACATAATTTCACTTATATCGCAAATTATATCATATCTTTTGCGTCCAAAATATTAGTAAAATGCAGAGAGTAATAAGAAGATTGAAATGTACTTACTATTTTCAGAATAATAGGCATATTACTATAGGAAATATTAATCAGAAGATCACAGAGAAGTGGGACAGTTTGTCTGACATGCATGTAACTGCATTTATGATGAAGCCCATGGGTTTGTACACAGAGCAGCTCAACTGTCCTGTATGCAACATTTTAGTATGAAAAAGATTGGTACAGTAAAATGTTCGGTCATATAGCAACAATCTTTAACGTAAGCCTTGAACATGCAGTCAAGCCATTTGCGGTTTGACGTGGCCGAGAATGCATTAATTCAGATCATTCAAACCAAACAAAATTATCGTTCTGGTTTCAGAGTTCAATAGCATGAAATCGATCAAAAACATAAAATCGCTGATTTCTTTTTTTCTCAGAGACATATGCAGCTGTAAGCTAAACGTTTTATTTGTGTAACCTATATTTAACTTTTTTAAATAGTCTAGCTTAACTGATGCCATCTTAATAATTCTAAAATTCGTTTAGACCTTTTTGGAAAACTTTATTTTTTTTATTTGTTTGAGATAAAATAATTTTACATATTAATAAATTGTATTTATAAAATGATTTTATTAACAAGTGTCATATTTGTGATTTTCATTTGTCAAGTAGCCAGACCTGCCCATGAAATTGTGATTTTATGGTATTCATTTTATTTATTCAGAGATAGACGTAAAATGTTGTGTATTTTCCCTTTCTTTTTGTCAGTATTAGAAACTCCAACAGCCTTCCTTCATTCAACAGACGCCCCGTTTTTATTTTTGACAAGCTGCTGAGATTTTCAAGGCACTGTATTTTCCTCATCTATTTTGAAACAAAACGTTATTATATTCTTAAATTGTAGGCCCTATACATTATTTTATTTATTAACAAGTGTCATGTTTTTTTTTTTTTACTTTGTTATAAACACTGTTTAGAGCAATACTTGATCAAGCAATATTCAGTTATTTTTTTCCGATTATTCTGAAGTTTTATTAAATTGTAAAAAACACAAAATTACAAAAATAAGGATGTTTGAGAGGTAACACGTCTTATTCTTACCAATAGTAATAAAATCATTTAATATACAATTTAATAATATGAATAGGCTATAATAGATTTAGTGCGCCTTTGAACTATAGAGAAACGGGAGCAATGCCATGCGCGGACGCTGTATATAATAGGCTAATTCTGTCATGTGACACCACATTTATTTGCGTTAAAACCCTTTTTCTCGACAGAAAGTGTTTCCAAAGAAAGTGTTTTCATGACATTTGAAGTATCCACATAAAGTTAAAGTTAAACAGAAAAAGATTGTGTCCACATTTGCAAAAAATGTCGATAATTGGCATTTCCATCAGCTACATCGGTAAACATTTTGATACGCTAAACCTTTTTTTCGCAAAAAAATCCTTGGATGGAAACCTGGCTAAAAGCTGATGGTAAGAAGTGTAGGGAATGTCTTCTGTCACTTACGGTAAAAAAGGGTAAGCTCAGACTGCTGGGGGTGGAGAGATGAATGTGAAAACAGCAAAACACACACACGCCATCTCATACTTTAGAGTTACTCACACTTCTGCAAAGCAAAAAATCGTCTACACCAGGGGTGCCCAGTTCCGCAACTGACACCGTATGTCACATGACAGTGACAACATGGCAGATGTAGTACGTCCGAATGTACCTACTATATAGTAGGCTATGCGATTTCGGACACAGGAACAGGACTGGACACCCATGGTCTACAACTACTTCCCAGAAAGACAAGAAATAAAATTTGACATAATGGCCACATCCCTTTTACACATGATGCATGATGCAAATATATACCCTAAAAAGTATTTGGACACCTAAGTTAGCCAGTTTTGCAATGGATTAATTGCAAATGGTTATTTGTAAAGTTGAAGTACATAAGTTGTATGTAAAAATACAGTTTATTATACATTGACTGCTATTAGTATGCCATTCATGGATTTATCCCCCCCAGAAAGTGTAAACATTGAGACCCCCAGGCGCCATCTTAACATTGAGAGTGGTCCTTTAAGATCTGTCAATCTTTTTCCAGCTCAACCTATAGAGAGAGTTTGGGGCGTGGCTACTGTAGGCACGTGTTGTGGGTGTTTAGCTGGTGTGGGTCCATTGCTGACACGGCGAGATGCTTATGTTCGCTCTAGAAAGTGACTCAATTGCCTACACAACATATGCCAACACAGGTAAAAGTATTCCTAATATGCAACATTTTATTGAAATTAGCCTATTTTTACCTGTTGAGACATGCCTTTACAAGCACCCATAAGAGCTGTTTGTGATGTCTGAGTAGGGGGAGGCGCAACACACAAAAGGGCCATTTGAAGGGGTTGTTTAAAAATACACTGTAAAAAATGAGTGTAATTTTAGCTGTAAAATATTGTATTGTATATTGTATATTAACAGGTTAACAGTAAGTTCCCGTACAATATACAGGGAAAAATTTGATCTAACTGAACATTTCATGTAATTTTACAGTAAAATGCTGTCAATTGTACAGTTTTTAGAAATAAAAAGAGAACAAATCAACATATAATTTACAGTAAAAAAAAAAAGTAAACTGACATTCCCAGAATTCCCTACGTGACACTTCACATTTGAAGGTATTTTGTAAATAATGTCTCTTAATAGTTTTTGTTATCAGTTATGCACATGTGGGGTTTATATTACATATTATGTTGTTTAATGAATGTTTATTGCATTATTCAAGTGTCATGTGTGTTGCCATGATGGTATTTTCTGTTTGCGTGAATGACTGTGTACCTATATACTTCTGCCTGTTGAAAAGCTACTTGTGATTAACTTTTTCACAATTCTTCATGTGACTTTCTTTTACCACCTGCATTATTATTGTGGTTGTCAGTATATGTTTGAATTCAAATTTTGTAAGTTACAGTTTTATACTATAAAATGTACAGGTTGTTCTGTAAATATAAACTGTGAACATGTTTTACTGAAGTTTGACAACCAGAAAGTGTCCACATACTTTTTTTTTGGACCACTGTATTTAAAATGCAGAAAAATAAGAATAATTTTAAGGTTTAGCTTACAGAGAAATCAATGTAAGCTCCATGTGCACTGTTCACGTACCAAAATACTCCGCAGAGGGGGGGTTGTCCATGTCATACAGCATCTTCTTAGTCAGCCGGTCCAGTTCCTCCTCAGGACGACCCTAAAACACAACAAAGATACACACACTCTCAATCACACAATAATCAGCTTGTAGGCAAAATGTATAAGAGCACAAATCTCACGAACATTACACAGAACACGCTGACATTTACGATAACAAGATAACACCAGGCTAATTAAATGAGTTGATGCAACAGATTTTCATGGATGTACATCAGGCATCTTTTAATTAGAAGGATCACCAGCCTAACGAGATCATCATTCTAACAAATAACTCAGACTTCAAGACTGTTGCTGAGGTTTCAAAAGTTAAAGTGAAGGCTGTGACAACTACACACTCTTAATGCACTCAAACACCCAGAATCTTATCATGATGAACTTTATTAACTTCATCCACAGCTCATTTTTAATTGACAGGATGTTCCTGTACTGTTATTGGCAAAAGAGCGGAGTGCTGCGTGTTGTATTTGTTTGTATTTGTAGATCTTGCAGTGTGGTGGGCTGCATTATACAAATGGAAGTGTTGGAAAACTTTACGAATAAAAGTAATGCATTTGAGTTTTTTTTTACTTGTAAAAAGTAACAAACTTAGTTACAATGTTACTTGGGTCAATGATAAAATTACATTTTTATTAGGATTAATAAAACCACATATTACAAATCACATATTAAAGGATTAGATCACTTCAAAATGAAAATTACCTGATCATTTACTCACCCCCATCTCATCCAAGATGTTCATGTCTTTCTTTCATCAGTCGAAAAGAAATAGATTTTTCTCCATATAATGTACTTCAATGGCAACCAACAGGTTGAAGGTCAAAATCAATGCAGTTTCAAAGGGCTTCAGAGGCTCTGCACGATCCCAGCCGAGGAATAGGGTCTTATCTAGCGAAACCATTGTTCATTTTCTAAAAAAAAAATAAATAAATAAAAATTATATACTTTTTAACCTCAAATTGTTCAACTTCAGTGTTCTGCTTTTGCACGAGGTATAACGTCATCATGTCGGAAAGGTCACGCACGTAGACATACAGACCCAGTGCCGAAAATCTCCATCTCATGTTCTCCTCCAACATTAAAATTGTCCGACATCGTTGTTTTACCTTTATTTTTGTAAAGGGCATTTAATTTAGTCTTTGAACCGTCGTTTTTTATACTGGGTCGTACTTCCACGTACGTGACCTTTCCGACATGATGACGTCATACGTTGTGCAAAAGCAGAACACAGAAGTCGAGCAATTTGAGGTTAAAAAGTATATCATTTTTCTTTTCTTTTTTTTAAACGACTGATGGTTTCGCTAGATAAGACCCTATTCCTCAGCTGGGATCGTGCAGAGCCTCTGAAGCCCTCCGAAGCCCTTTGAAACTGCATTGATTTGGACCTTCAACCCATTGGTTGCCACTGAAGTACAGTACAGGTGCTGGTCATATAATTAGAATATCATCAAAAAGACGATTTATTTTACTAATTCCATTCAAAAAGAGAAACTTGTATATTATATTCATTCATTACACACAGACTGATACATTTTAAATGTTTATTTATTTTAATTTTGATGATTAGAACTGACAACTAAGGAAAATCCCAAATTCAGTATCTCAGAAGATTAGAATATTACTTAAGACCAATACAAAGACAGGATTTTTAGAAATCTTGGCCAACTGAAAAGTATGAACATGAAAAGTATGAGCATGTACAGCACTCAATACTTAGTTGGGGCTCCTTTTGCCTGAATTACTGCAGCAATGCGGCGTGGCATGGAGTCGATCAGTCTGTGGCACTGCTCAGGTTGCTCTGATAGTGGCCTTCAGCTCTTCGCATTGTTGGGTCTGGCATATCGCATCTTCCTCTTCACAATACCCATAGATTTTCTATTGGGTTAAGGTCAGGCGAGTTTGCTGGCCAATTAAGAACAGGGATACCATGGTCCTTAAACCAGGTACTGGTTGCTTTGGCACTGTGTGCAGGTGCCAAGTCCTGTTGGAAAATGAAATCTGCATCTCCATAAAGTTGGTCAGCAGGAGGAAGCATGAAGTGCTCTAAAATGTCCTGGTATACGGCTGCGTTGACCTTGGACCTCAGAAAACACAGTGGACCAACACAAGCAGATGACATGGCACCCCAAACCATCACTGAATGTGGAAACTTTACACTGGACCTCAAGCAACGTGGATTGTGTGCCTCTCCTCTCTTCCTCCAGACTCTGTGACCCTGATTTCCAAAGGAAATGCTAAATTTACTTTCATCAGAGAACATAACTTTGGACCACTCAGCAGCAGTCCAGTCCTTTTTGTCTTTAGCCCAGACGAGACGCTTCTGACGCTGTCTGTTGTTCAAGAGTGGCTTGACACAAGGAATGCGACAGCTGAAACCCATGTCTTGCATACGTCTGTGCGTAGTGGTTCTTGAAGCACTGACTCCAGCTGCAGTCCACTCTTTGTGAATCTTCCCCACATTTTTGAATGGGTTTTGTTTCACAATCCCCTCCAGGGTGCGGTTATCCCTATTGCTTGTACACTTTTTTCTACCACATCTTTTCCTTCCCTTCGCCTCTCTGGACACAGAGCTCTGTGAACAGCCAGCCTCTTTTGCAATGACCTTTTGTGTCTTGCCCTCCTTGTGCAAGGTGTCAATGGTCGTCTTTTGGACAACTGTCAAGTCAGCAGTCTTCCCCATGATTGTGTAGCCTACAGAACTAGACTGAGAGATCATTTAAAGGCCTTTGCAGGTGTTTTGAGTTAATTAGCTGATTAGAGTGTGGCACCAGGTGTCTTCAATATTGAACCTTTTCACAATATTCAAATTTTCTGAGATACTGAATTTGGGATTTTCCTTAGTTTTCAGTTATAATAATCAAAATTAAAAGAAATAAACATTTGAAATATATCAGTCTGTGTGTAATGAATGAATATAATATACAAGTTTCACTTTTTGAATGGAATTAGTGAAATAAATCAACTTTTTGATGATATTCTAATTATATGACCAGCACCTGTATATTGAGAAAAATCCTAAAAATGTTTTCCTTTAAAAAGGTCATTTCTTTTCGACTAAAGAAAGAAAGACATGAACATCTTGGATGAGATGGAGGTGAGTAAATTATCGGGAAATTCTCATTTTGAAGTGAACTAATCCTTTAAGAGGTACAATTTACTCTTTGTGCCTGAGCATGTCTGAGAGAAATGGCAACTATGGAAAAGTTTTGATCTGCAAGTGGAGAAGAAATTACATATAACAGCTTTAAATTGGGCTCAGGTACATACAACCCAATTTATCATGCCTTTTTCCCCAGTTTCATTTAACCACAGAATAACTGGATGATCAAAACCACCTCTTTGGCCTGGAAGGGAGAATATCAAGCCAGGTAATCCACAGACAGACAGACAGACAGACTAACAAACAAACACCCAGAGTTATAACCAAATGTCAGAGGTTTTCCAAAACCATTAAAGATCATACAATGACCATTTACCAGTGCAAAATGAAGTCAAACAGGAAACCGCTTCAAAAATACATCAACAACCCTGTTTAATTACAAAAACACAGTTCTGCAAATCACCGGGGATAAAGAAAAAAGGAGCCAGAGGTCAGGATGCTTCTGGTGTTGGTGTTAACACAGGATCTCCCAATATGAGAAGGGTGTAGATAAAAGCACCAATTACAGTCACAAATCACAACCTTTGGTTTCCTCCCTCTGACCAACAGACACAAAACACTCGTTCTGCCTCAGTTTAGTAACAACTTCATCAACCTTGAAGTTGTTCACTCATGCAGTTTCTTCCTCTATGGCAAGTTCTATTGCTGTTTTATTTCTTGTCACAAGTTCCTGCACCAATCTGCATGCTGTCAGGCCGGTGAGACACGTTCTGTCAGTACGACACAGAGCCGATGACTGCATCTCACACAGAGGGAGGGAAACTGATGAAAACTTTCATGTGCCGAAAGCCCACACAAAAAAACTTTTAATTCAGCATATCTCCACTTCCTGCAGACAGCTAATTATTATGTTGGGGGTTAATTACTCGTATATGGATACAGAATATTGTGGATGGATGCAAACAATCTAGGAGTGCTAAGGAAACTTTCTGCAGATCTATTTGTTAACCTGCGTCTTGGTATCCAGGTGGACCCTGATCCCCTTCACACAATGTTTTCAAGAACTACAATGTGTGTGGATTCTCATTTGAGTCCCTCAATCGCTCCATGTGGTTTATGACAATTTGACATGTAATTTAACAGTCTGAGTGGGCACAGTGGATTATTGTGGGCAAGAAAAACAACTAATTAAAAAGAGTGCTATATGTAATTATCTCTCCTCATGTAGCCTATGACTTGTATAATAAACTGTTCTTTATACATGTTACCATTAACATTATATTTAGCATTATAGAAAAACATTGCTTAGGAAGGGGAACGTCTGCATACACTTACACCACATTGGATATCCTGCCCTTTTCATGTGTGACTAATGAATGAAGACATTATAATCAAAGAATCCCCTGCTGTAAAAATATATTTTCGTATTAATTAAGAAGTAAGAAAATCACTGTGGAAAAACATATAGATCCATCTTCCTACTGTGCAGTTCTGAGTGCAAGGTTGCGAAGGGTGCACACGATTTTTGGTCACGTTAACATCCTTGTAAAGCATATCCTGCAAAACTGAAGTTTTTATTATTATTATTATTATTATTATTTTTGTGCATGTTCAAACAAACGTACACTACAGTTCAAATGTTTGGGGTTGGTAAGGTTTTTTAATGTCTCTTATGCTCAGCAAAGCTGTATTTATTTGATCAAAAACACATTAAAAACATTAATAATGTGAAATATTATTAGAAATTAAACTAATTGTTTTCTATTTGAATATATTTTTAAATGTAATTTATCCCTGTGATGGCAAGGCTGAGTTTTCAGCAGTCTTCAATGTCACATGATCCTTCAGAAATCATTCTAATATGCTGATTTCTGATCATCACACTTGAAAACAGTTGTGCTGCTTAATATTTTTGTGGAAGTATTCTTTTCTTTTGGAGTTTTACAGTACACTTCTGCAATGTTGTTAAGACATGGACGAGTAGATTCAATTACTGTCCAACACAGTGACTGAAATGTCATTGCATTTAGTGGCTAGTAAAAGTGTATTGCAGATGGTTAGTGAATAAGACATGTTTTTGCATTGATGTACCATGTGCAAAAGTGACGCTCACTTTAGTCGTTTAGTGAATGAACCAGTCATTCAAAATCAAGACATGAGTGCAGGACAGAGTGATAGACAGAGAGTGGTAAGAGGCCAGAAAGGTGTAAACAGACTTCTGAACAAAATTTTGCTGAATAAAGCCTTACAGTATTGCCACTCTATACCGTGGGATGAAATACTCACTTGAGTGTAAAAGCACATCTCTCACAAACTCAAAGCGCACCGTTCTGGTCTTTCAAGAACATGGTTAGGGTTTGCATTTCTGCGAGCATGAGGTCATTGTTCTCTTCAATAAAAATGATTCCCTGAAGAGTCTTTTCCTCCTTTTCTTCCAAAAGGAAAAAATGATTGTGATATTCATGTGCCTCTGAGAGGTGTGATTTCCCTGGCTTGTATTGGACACTGTTATCTAAAGAAAAGAGATACTCAATGAATGTTTCCTTTGGCAATCCTCTAATCCCCCCATTAATAAGAGCTGACTGATAATCTTTCTTTTAATTATGCAGTGTGGACAAATTCTGCACACCCTGACAATATTGTGCTACACCTTCCTTAGTTTATGTTAAAGGAAAGTTGAGCCAAAAGTGAAACTTTAGTCATTATTTATTCACTCTTTCAGTAACATCAAAACTCAATTGTTCATGTGTGTCACATCATAATGCAACAACCATTGAGGCTTGTCATTATGTGCCGCCATATTTGATTCGGGCCCTGTATTCATGAGTTGACTGATAATTTTTTATTTGATTTGAAAATGAATAACCACTTACACAACATTTTTTTTAAATACTTTTTTTTCAGCAAGGATGCATTAAATTGAACAAAAGTGACAGTAAAGACATTTATAATGTTACAAAATATATTCTTTTGAACTTTCTATTAAATTAGAATGATTTTTGAAGGATCATGTGACACTGAAGACTGGAATAATGGCTGCTAAAAATTCAGCTTTGCCATCGCAGGAATACAGGTAAATTACATTACACAAGTAATTAAAACAGAAAACAATTATTTTAAATTGTAATAATATTTCAAAACATTGCTGTCTTTACTGTACTTTTGAGACTTAAAAAAAATCTTACTGACCCCAAACCTTTGATCAGAAGTGTAAATTTAGTGTTCAACAAACAAAGTGATGTACTTCAGAATCAGAAGACTTGGATTAAACCACTTGCAGTTGTATAAATTACTTTTGAGCTTAACATTTTTGGACCCCATTGACTATTATTGTATGGACACGTACAAATGAAAGTTTCTTTAAATATTACCTTGTTCTGCAGAAGTAAGAAAATAATACGGATTTGGAACAACTCGAGAGTGAGCAAATAATGTTAATTTTATAATTTTCATCTTTAATGTGCTATATTGAGATGTAATCAGCTACTTGATGTTTCAGTCAAAATCCATCAAAATGGATGGAGTCTGATAGAATAATGGCTGTTTGGATTTGAGCAGAAGCAGAAAGGGGATGTATAATGACTTGGTGGTGTGCCAGAGGGGGGCACAGGTGAAGGAAAGGAGGTAAGAATGAGGAGAAGACTCAGTCAGAGGCTATAAACCTCGACTCTCACGCTGGGTTATCGGCATTCTGTCAGGGGCCATTAGACACCACATTGCTGGTGTGTGTTCACCTGCTGCCCCCCAAAGGGAGCATGCTCAGTGGGGCCATGGGCTAAACACCAACCCCAAACCACCACCTACTGTACCAAACTGCTTTTACCCTCCACTGAACATCAGTTTCTACATTTCACAATTCGTATCTCTCATTCTCTAGCTCCCCATGACAGCATATTTATAAGCAAGAAAAGAACATATGAAACAAAACAAAAAAATGTTTTCCTTCCTCTCTTTTTTGCCTTCTGCTAGTATTTGGGGTTTCCAGCAATTTGTTAAAATTTACCCAAATGGAGGGGGGGGGATTCTTCTGTGGACAACTAAAATGAAACATTTCCAAGAGAAAGAGACAGTTCATGAGAGAATGAGCAAAATACACACACTCTTTTTAACTAGGATCACATAGGACACAATTTGTTGCCGTTATAAAACATTGGCGTATTATGACAATTTAAGGGACCAAGGACATTTAGTTTTTTCTAAACAATGAGAGCAATTTTAAGGGTTTAACATAGCAAATCATAATAATGGTTAAATATTAGGAATTATCCAATTAAATATTGCTATGTATTTAAAATGCATTTCACACAATAACTTGAATATACTTCTTATATAACAAGCATATTTTTTATGTCATTAAAATTCATTTTGATATTTTACTTTTTACTTTTTTATTTATTATTTATTAAAAACATATTAATAACACTTTTATTATATATATATATATATATATATATATATATATATACATACACACACACACACACACACACACACACACACACATACACACAAACAACTGATTACCTGCTTACTAATATTAACTTAATTATTATTAGTCAAAGTCATGTATTGCAAACCATATTGCGATCAGGTGGTCCAAGCAACATGAGATATCATACAGAGAACCACTGCAGACCCTCATGACTGTGTCAAGGTCAATAAATCTCATAAAAATTAAGGCATGGCTAGTTCAGTTTGTAAATTGACATAGTTAATGACTTACAAAAAATTATATTTATTGATTATTAATTAATGATGAACAGTTCATGATATATGCATACTAATTCATAATATATATTTATTGAAAAAATACCTATAAAAATGTACCTATAAAATATATATATATTTGGGGGGGAAATTAAGATGTGTATTGTGTACACTCACAGGTGTAAAAGTGTGTAAATTTCCACTACTAAATCCAAACTTTTTTTTGAAAATGTTATATAGTTTTTTTCAAAACCACATGAAGCCAACAAGAATATTAACATGTTCAAACTACTTTTTATCTTTTCTTTACCATATACACTTTTCAATGGCACACTTTTAATACTGTCCCACAATAGGTTACTTCTCCTTATAAATGCATATAAATGGCTTTACGGCATTTATATTAAATAAGATTAAAATGCATTACGGTCAAATTTAAAATAAGCATTTTGCAGATTTGATGGCAGTGTTTCAGCATCTTAGTTCCCATTTAGACCTTGTTTACAATGAGTTGCACTGCTTGGAATCATAGTGCAGCGTGTTTGTGTGTGTACACGGCGATGTGAAGTCGTGTGGAATGCAGACAACAAATATCTGTCAAATTCTACAGTGAGGCATTAAGTGAATATGTGCAAAAAAATTAATAAATAAAATACACCTGCAAAGGACAGTCGGCTACTGAAGTGCAGGAGAAAGCAAAGAAAACACAACAGAGGCAAAAACAAGCTCAAGGCCACCTAGAGAGGAGCTAGCAAACACAAATACAAACACATGCAGAAAGTATACATTTGCCTCTGCATAAAATGGGTCATGTTGTTTTCAGCTCTAATTAAAAAGTAAGAGGGAAAAACACAACAGGCAAGTCTGAAGAAAGAAACTGTAATGATGGAGAGCTGAATGAACAGAAAAACACGGCATTGATAATAATTAAAAAGAAAGATCAAGGAACTTCCACTACTGGAAGTTTTGCACTGACACGAGCATATGAAAACGCTACGCTCAGAGAAAATCGGTTTTTGCCTTGACGTATGTAGCTTGTAATGTATGATGCTTCTCCTGCTGCATGACAGAGGTGAACGTGTGTGTGTATAAAAGTAGGTCAGGTTTTGGGAAATGACATATCTCCGTGCTAACAGATAAGAGCAAATCTGAAGTGCTAAGAGCGGCCCTGGAAGAAGAAAGCCAGCTAGAGGAAGAGGGAGCGACACGGAGAGGTAGCGTACAGGTTATAAGAGATGTTCATCGAGGGTTCAACACACAGAGGGGAGCATAAGTGACAGTTAGCTGTTCTTTTTTTTATTTACCTATAATTACGCCAAAAAAACACTAAACATTTGAACACATCCTCTCATGTTCTTTCAGCGTGGCTGTAATTGCCGGTCGTTATGCTGTTCTTGCCTTTAGTAAAGGTGCCATTTATTTATATTTAAACACTGGCGGGGAGCGTAATGAACATCTACACAGGTTTACACCTAAAAATCAATGTCCTGACTCTCTCGTGCGCTTCAACCTTGTGATTCTCTGGTCTGGCTTCCCCTATCATTTGCTCGGCATGAAGAGAGTGCCGAGAATCCTTCCCATCGACTGGCAACAAACTCTAGGCAAATGACAGATGATTTGAATGAGGGTCTGAAGGTTATCTCCTGTCCAAACACCAGCACGCCAAATTATCTGCTCCACAGACAAAACTCTCAGCCATGAGCTTGATGCTTCCTGTCTGCATGTATGCACCTATACACACACACACACACACACACACACATACAGAATGTGATGAGAGAATAAGGATTAAAACAGTGCGGTCCAGCAGCACAGAGGGGAACTAGAGCATGATGAGGGCTGGAAAGTGACAGCCTGCTGTAAGAGTTGCCGCTCAGCAGGGGTCGCCGTTATGCAGGGAGGATGGTACAGTAGCATACAGTACACCCAGACACCCAAACACAATAATCTTGATCACACGCGGCCAAAAGGATATAATGTTTCTTCAAGTATGGGCACTTTTCGTCTTGTGGAAAGTAAACTTTGTTGAAACCCACTTTTCACACTCTCACTAGTTTAATTCATCTGCTAACAATGTTGAACAGTGTATATAAATGCACCACAGGAGAGTTCTGTGATTTGCTCTATTCTGTCATGTACACTATCAATTAAGTTTGGTGTCAGTAAGACTGATAAAAAGAGATTCACAAAAATAGTAAGCAGTACAATTATTTTTGACATTGATAGTAATAAGAAAAGTTTATTGAGCAGCAAATCAGAATATTGATTTCTGAAGGAACATGTGACACTGAAGGCTGAAAATTCTGCTTTGCCATGCCAGGAATAAATTATATTTTAAAATATATTACAACAGAAAACAGTTCTTTTAAATTGTAATAATATTTCACAATATTACTATTTTACTGTATTTTTGAGCAAATTAATGCAAATATTTTTCAAAAACATTAAAACAACTTACTGACCTCAAGACTTTTGAAATATTTTCCTAGATTTTATTTTCTTTATGCATCACACATCCCATTTCATCATATGCATACTCCTCACTGACACTTTTCTATTTGGTAACCAAGCACACTAACTTCTTACAAGACTTTATTAGTGGCAAAACTGTTGGCTAGGATGGAAATGATGCAATATGTAAATTGTTTAAATTATTACATTGATTATGATTATTAAACTAGCTGTTCATCGTAGTATGTAATAACCCATTTATAATCAATTTTCCTATTTTTATTCCTATATAAATTATTTCCCAGATTTTCAGTGTGGCCTCAAACTGTGAAATCCCACTGTATACCGTAAGCCAGGTGTGACTGACAGGAATAAATGAACAAGCTTCTCCCAACATCTAAACTCATCTATAAACCTGACTTAACAATAGCAATTCCTTGGCTCCTCTGAGGACTTCTTTGGCTACATCAAACAGTACGTAATAATGTAACTGATTACAAGTTTCATTGTGGTCCATTCTGAAATTGCTGACAAACAAAACACACAATATAGATGCAGATTGATTGGCAGAGCAACGTTCTCCGTCTCAGAAAGGATGGTGAAGTATTGATCTGAGCTGTAATTTACTGCACCGGCAGTACTCGCTCTAGGACCGCGGAGCAGAAGAGTGTCAGTGCTTTATTATTAACGGCCGGCACAGGGCTCGGCCCGCCTGATATACAGAGAGCCCACTCTGACAAATGAAACAAGCAGTACTGTTGTCAGCAGTTTGGATCCTCTACAAAACATCCATGCTTAGCCAGTGCAGACACTGACCTCAAGTTCCCTTCCAAACAGCCCATATGGAGCTGAGTTGCAGATATGCGAACAAGCCCATAGCAGAATATCAAGTTTATAAAAGTTTTAAAGAGGAAATATATAAAAATATATACACACACACATATGTGACCCTGGACCACAAAACCAGTCATAAGTCGCACGGGTATATATGTGGTAATAGCCAACAACAAATTATTGATTTTTCTTTTATGCCAAAAATCATTAGGAAATTAAGTAAAGATCATGTTCCATGAAGATATTTTGTAAATTTCCTACCGTAAATACATGTAAAAATGTATTATTATTAGTTATATGGATTACTAAGGACTTTATTTGGACAACTTTAAAGGCGATTTTCTCAATATTTAGATTTTGTGCACCCTCAGATTCCAGATTTTTAAATAGTTGCATCTCGGCCAAATTTTGTCCTATCCTAACAAACCATACATCAATGGCAAGCTCATTTATTCAGCTTTCAAAATTATGAATGACCCTTATGACTGGTTTTGTGGTCCAGGGTCTCATATAATAAAAGCACATACACTACCGTTTAAAAGTTTACAGTCTGTAAGATTTTTTTATGTTTTTGGAAGAAGTCTCTCATGCTAACCAAGACTGCATTTATTTAAAATGCAATTTATTGCTGTGATAGCAAAGCTGAATTTTCAGCATCATTACTCCAGTCTCCAGTGTCACATGATCCTTCAGAAATCATTCTAATATGCTGATTTGCTGCTCCAGAAAGATTTCTTATTATTATCAATGTTAAAAACAGTTGCGCTGCTTAATATTTTTGAGGAAACTGTGATACTTTTCCCAGGATTCTTTAGATCTGGGGTTCCCAATTCCAGTCTCTCTTATCTGACACATTTAGTTGAGGGGTGGGTTCCATTTGACCATATGTGCACTGCAAAGTGGATTTAAAAGGGTATTTCGCCACCTTAAGTGAGATTCCAATCCGAAGCAGGTGTCTGAATGCGGTTGTTCGCAGGTTTAAAGTGTGTGAGACTTTACAGTTAAAAGTCAACTATCATGATTATGGGTTAAATAAGATAAAAAGAAATGTTACCAAATTACGTTTATTTTCATATTAAACATCACAATATACATTTATCGTTCATTTTAGGGCTTTTGAATTTGACAGATTAGATCAAGTGAAATTTATAATGAATTAATATGTATATGGATACTATAAATAAAATAAATATTTACATGTATATTAAATGAAAGTATAGTAATTTATATTATATTTATTTATAAAAGTACATTATGGCATAAAAACATTAAACTCCTCTAATATGCAAGACTTGAGTTTTGTCTGTGTTTGATGACATTGAAAGGTGTCATGAATTAACGCATTTTGTTAAGTAAAGTGAACTTCAACAGATATCCCGTGCTCAGGGAGTTGGGAGCAGTGAACACTGCGTAGGGACCATGTCAATCGGGATGCACCCAAGTTCATGGAGCTCTCTTCTAACGAGCTGATGATCTCTCTCTCACTCTCTCTCTCTCTCTCTCTCTCTCTCTCTGGTAGTCCATTGCATCTGATGATAACTTCTCCTACAGTTTGCGGATTCTTTGACGACTGTATAGTCTGATGCGGAAAGCACAATGTCTTTTACAGACAGGGCATGTAAAAACCTGTCCTGGTTGTCTTGGGGAGGCAGGCACAAGCATTGAATTCAGGTTTTTCCCAATCAGACCCATTGTCACAGGTGTATAAAATCAAGCACCTAGCCATGCAGTCTGCATTTACAAACATTTGTGTAAAAATGGTTTGTTCTTGAGAGCTCAGTGAATTCAGGCATGGTACTGTTATAGAATGCCACCTTTGCAATTAGTCATTTTGTGAAATTTCATTCCTGCTAGATATTCCACGGTCAACTGTAAGTGGTATAACTGGAAAGTGGAAACATTTAAGAACAACAGCAACTCAGCCACGAAGTGGAAGACCACTTTAAGTCACAGAGTGGGGTCATCTAGAGCTGAGGCACATGGTACATAAAAGTCACCAACTCTGTGCTGATTCCATAACTGAACAGTTCCAAACTTCCACTGGCATTAATATCAGAACAAAAACTGGCCGAGCAGCTGCATGCAAGCCTCACATCAACAAGTAGCCTACAATGGCAAACCTTGGATGGAGTGATGTAAAACACGCCACCACGGGACTCTGAAGCAGTAGAAACATGTTTTGTGAAGTGACAAATCAAGCTTCTCTGATTGGCAGTCTGATGGGCGAGTCTGGGTGTAGCGGATGCCAGGAGAACGTTACCTGGCTGACTGCATTGTGTCCAACTGTAATGTTTGGTGTAGGAGGAATAATGGTATGGGGCTGTTTTGGGGGCTGAAATATTGATTACACTTTATTTTAAGGTGCCCTTGTTACAGTGTAATTGTATATTTGAGTACTGAGTAATATTAATTAACAACATGTACTTACATGAGGTTAATTAGGGTTGGGGTCTAGTTTTGGGTTGTTAATTGTAATTAATCATAATTTACTGTTATTTCTATAGTAAGTACATGTAACAAATGTAACAAGGACACTGTAAAATAAAGTTTTACTGACATTTTGGACAATGCTATGCTTTCAACATTGTGGGAACAGTTTAGGGAAGGCCCTTTTCTATTCCAGCATGACTGTGCCCCAGTGAATAAAGCAAGGTCCATAAAGACATGATTGGATGAGTTTGGTGTGGAGGAACAGAGCCCTGACCTCAACCCCATTGAACCCCTTTGGGATAAACTGGAAGAGAGATTGCAAGCCAAGCCTTCTCATCCAAAATCAGTGCCTGACCTCACAAATGCTCTACCGGATGAATGGGCAAAAATGTATTTCCACACAAACACTTCAAAATATTGTGGAAAGCTTTCCCAGAAGAGTGGGAGCTGTTATAGCTGCAAAGAGGGGACCAACTGCATAATAATATCTATGCATTTAGTATGCAATTTCATTAAAGTCCCTGTTGGTGTAATGGTCTTGTGTCCCAATACTTTAGTCAATATAGAGTATATATAAACATATAGGCACATGTGATCGACTTGTGTTTGGACAATGTGTTTGGTGATTACATAATGACTGAAAAAAGGGTTGTACAAGGACATGAAACTTGCAAACTTGAAGGTGAACAGTTTAGTGTTACTAGAGTGCCGTTATATCAGACAGGGCTTGGGTGGGCTGGAGGAGTTGGGGGTCTGGGGAGCAGCACCCCACAGAGAGAGAGAGAGAGGAGAAAGTTGGGGTAGAAGTGAAACCTGATTCTTTGACATCCTACCAGCACCCTGTCAAACTGGTCCTTTAACCTTTACACTTTCAAACATTCAGCAACCAGAGACCAACTGCGGAGGCCCACAGCTACATCAATAACCAACCAATTTTAGATCTTACAAATGCAGTGCCAAAAAATGCAATTGATCACCTGTCACAAGGTTTGAGTATGAGTATCATTAACCAGAGAGATCAGCTAAATTAGAGCATAGGAATTCTGTCTTAACACCAACAAGGTGAGAAGGTGTCAGCAAAGTGTCCGCAAATAGCTCAAGTTCATTGAAAGTTGGACCTGCATAACATTAAATATGCCCCAAATTACGTGAAACAGGCACAGAAGTTACATTTAAACAACCTCTTTCCTAGTAGGATTCATATTCAAGTTCCTAAACAGACAGGAAGTTCTAAAGTGTTCCAAGTGTTCACAAACAACTTCTCCAGTTTCCTTAAATCCTTGAATACACCCGTTACTGAATAATTCATCCATCCACACCATATTTCACAAGAGTGTAACTTGGCTGATGTGTTCATTTTCTAGAAGGGATGTATACTAGAACACCCCCTACATTACAACACAAATAGAAAAGCACTGTTGCACATACAATAATACCCCCATCAGTAAAAAAACTTGATTTAAGCACAACACAACATGATGTACTATCTGACCACACTCGCACTGTTAGCAGTGTGTTATCATGAGATTATGGAACATAAGCAGGTTATGCATGCATACACTCAAATAATTTGTAATGATGCTCCAAAGGATAAAGGCCAGCATTGATTATGGTTACATTACGTAAACCAAATACTGTGTACGCTGCATTTTTCCTTATGCAATACCAAACTGTTCATGTACAGCATGATACTAAAACGGCAATGCGATGGGCTCAATTCCCAGGGACAACATATTGGCAAAGTGTACACCTTCAGAGCCCCGTATGTGCAGCCAAATGTATAAATTATGGTACATGTAATCTTTCACAGCTATTAAAATACATAGTAAAATCGACAAAAATTAACAAAAATGTAACGAAACTAATATTTAATGAAAAAAAGTATTATTATTTTAAGCAAATAAAAAAAATACATTGTAAAAATTTAAAATGTAAATGTAAAGAACAACAATGTAAAGAAAATGTCATATTTAATAAAAATATTAATATTATTTCAAGCAATAAAAATAAAAAATATATATAATTCTTTTATTGCGGGCCAATGAAAATCTTAAAGTAGATTTTCAAGTAAAAACCAAAACTACAGGCCCTACTTGGACATCGAAAAAAAAAAAAAAACCTTACTGTGTGACCTATTCACTATTCATACGGCAAACATAATTTAGACAGCCATCGCTGAATTTACAGTGAAAGCTTTTTAGGAGAAACGGATTATTCACACAAAGCTGACTTAGTTTTGCTTTAGCTACAGTAGATATCCTGAATCGTATGCCTTCCAAACAATGTCAGATTGCTGATCAAATTATGTCAGCAAACTGAGATAAGTATAATTAAGTATGATATTTAGGTTATTTTAGAAGTAAGGAGAGGGTCAGAAATACTGCAGAGCTTATGAGGCCTTTATCTACTGTTTAATGGCCAGCATCTGCTGTATATGTAAGCTGGAATTTTTCTTTTTTTTCTGTAAATACTGAACTTGAATGTTGGAAGGGAAAGTTGTCCTGTAGCCAGAACCTCTTAAACTACACTAACCCTGCTGTCAATCAGTTTAATGGCTTGTCACTCTTTAAATTCACAAGCGAATAAAGAACAAGGTCACAAGTATGGGATGCCATTGTCAAGAACTAGACCCATGTGCTTCTAGGGCTCAAAGTGAACCATGGCCAGACCAAGAACATCTGTGTTTCTAGAAGGGGACAAATCATATTACTGAGTGTCATGGGGCCTGTATATCTTTAGCTACTTAATCTGCCTCTATTTCTTATATTAGAGCTTTTTGTTCTAGACAAAATCTCCCAGATTCCTGATGAGCTGCAGCGGAGCTATGAGAGTTCAGCACTATTTGGAATGCTGAGAGCTGATTCGGCTGTTTGCTGGCAGCTAACACTGACGAGAAGTTACTCTCCAGGAACAGATTAAACTTGTGTGTGTGTGTATGTGTGCGTGCGTGCGTGGAGGGCAGAGGAACTCCACTTGTGTAAAACAACTGAAACACTGGCTGATCTGTTTTCACTACCTGCTATGTAGTCTGTCATCCGAGCAGGCTTTGTTCCTCGCTTATCGATTACGTGAATGTCTCTAAACAAACAAACATACACTAAACATTTTCAGTGAAAAATCATTAACACATCAATTTATTAAGGTAATGGGCATTTATTAAGGACACAAACTCTCTAGATATAGCCTATTGTATGGATAACTTTTAAAAATTATTTATAACTTTCAGAAAGTAAATTTCAATGGCAATTAACACTATACAGAGTGTGTAAAAGTAAAATAACTTCTCTTAAAAAATTATATACTAACACTATACACACACACACACACACACACACACACACACACACACACACACACACACACATATATATATATATATATATATATATATATATATACACTCACCTAAAGGATTATTAGGAACACCTGTTCAATTTCTCATTAATGCAATTATCTAATCAACCAATCACATGGCAGTTGCTTCAATGCATTTAGGGGTGTGGTCCTGGTCAAGACAATCTCCTGAACTCCAAACTGAATGTCAGAATGGGAAAGAAAGGTGATTTAAGCAATTTTGAGCGTGGCATGGTTGTTGGTGCCAGACGGCCCGGTCTGAGTATTTCACAATCTGCTCAGTTACTGGGATTTTCACGCACAACCATTTCTAGAGTTTACAAAGAATGGTGTGAAAAGGGAAAAACATCCAGTATGCGGCAGTCCTGTGGGCGAAAATGCCTTGTTGATGCTAGAGGTCAGAGGACAATGGGCCGACTGATTCAAGCTGATAGAAGAGCAACTTTGACTGAAATAACCACTCGTTACAACCGAGGTATACAGCAAAGCATTTGTGAAGCCACAACACGCACAACCTTGAGGCGGATGGGCTACAACAGCAGAAGACCCCACCGGATACCACTCATCTCCACTACAAATAGGAAAACGAGGCTACAATTTGCACGAGCTCACCAAAATTGGACAGTTGAAGACTGGAAAAATGTTGCCTGGTCTGATGAGTCTCGATTTCTGTTGAGACATTCAGATGGTAGAGTCAGAATTTGGCGTAAACAGAATGAGAACATGGATCCATCATGCCTTGTTACCACTGTGCAGGCTGGTGGTGGTGGTGTAATGGTGTGGGGGATGTTTTCTTGGCACACTTTAGGCCCCTTAGTGCCAATTGGGCATCGTTTAAATGCCACGGCCTACCTGAGCATTGTTTCTGACCATGTCCATCCCTTTATGACCACCATGTACCCATCCTCTGATGGCTACTTCCAGCAGGATAATGCACCATGTCACAAAGCTCGAATCATTTCAAATTGGTTTCTTGAACATGACAATGAGTTCACTGTACTAAAATGGCCCCCACAGTCACCAGATCTCAACCCAATAGAGCATCTTTGGGATGTGGTGGAACGGGAGCTTCGTGTCCTGGATGTGCATCCCACAAATCTCCATCAACTGCAAGATGCTATCCTATCAATATGGGCCAACATTTCTAAAGAATGCTTTCAGCACCTTTTTGAATCAATGCCACGTAGAATTAAGGCAGTTCTGAAGGCGAAAGGGGGTCAAACACAGTATTAGTATGGTGTTCCTAATAATCCTTTAGGTGAGTGTATATATATATATATATATATATATATCCACACTAATATTATACATTTATTTAACAAATAAAACTATGAATTTATATAATAAATACATCTTGTTTAGAGGATGTCTAGATATTTTTACTAGAAAAATACAAAAATACTAATTCAAACAAAGGATCCTCTATGTCAATAAGACTTGTGATTGCTTGCATGTGATGTTTTTTCTCAACACTAGAAGAAGAGTAAAAGCATATGATTTCTTTTGCAATGTTGTGCAAGTATGTATTTGAATGTGTTAATGTCCTTGTATACAGCACTGAGGTTAACCTACTACACAACCACTTTAATAGACACATAGATGCCTTGCTATCACCATCCATATAAGTTAACCATGTGCTGGGGTTATTCTTCAAGTCTGATGAACAGTATTTACACTACAGGGACTACTATTGGGAACAAATACCCAGTCAGCCATGCTGAGGGGATGCGTGCGCTAACATCTTAGACTCCATAGAACTAGCTGCCGGAGTCACTATTCCCATCCTATAGGTACGCACCAGCAGGTGTCAGTGACATTATTCCCTTCATCCATAGCCCAAGCTGCGCACACACTGACAAGGAAAGTCCCAGCTTACATGCTTCCTGCCTTCCTTGCAGGGCTGAGAAAAAACATGCGCCCTTGACACACTCCCCACTTCTTTTTTCAAAAGTGTCTTTAACTGTTTAGAAGCAGATCTCCTAGAAGTGGTAAACTCCTCACTTCTTTATGGGACTTTTCCAAACTCCCTTAAAACCACAGTAGTTAAGCCTCTCCTGAAAAAGATAAATCTGGATAACTCCATATTGAGCAACTACAGACCAATCTCAAATCTCCCCTTCATAGGCAAGATCATTGAAAAAGTTGTTTTCAATCAGCTGAACAAATTCTTAAGCTCAAACGGATACTTTGACAATTATCAATCTGGTTTCCGACCGCATCACAGCACAGAGACAGCGCTCATAAAGATAATAAATGATGTTCGCTTAAATACAGGCAAAACATCAATTCTGGTACTACTCAACCTCAGTGCTGCATTCGACACTGTTGACCACAACATTCTTCTTGACAGGCTGGAAAACTGGGTTGGGCTTTCTGGGATGGTCCTTAAATGGTTCAGGTCATACTTAGAAGGGAGAGGTTATTATGTGAGTATAGGTGACCATAAGTCTGAGTGGACATCCATGACATGCGGAGTCCCACAAGGGTCAATTCTTGCACCACTCCTATTCAACCTGTATATGCTACCACTGAGCCAAATAATGAAAAATAACAAAATTGCTTACCACAGCTATGCTGACGACACCCAGATCTACTTAGCACTATCACCTAATGACTATAGCCCCATTGACTCCCTGTGCAAATGCATTGATGAAGTTAACAACTGGATGTGCCAAAACTATCTTCAGTTAAAACAAAGACAAAACTGAAATCACTACATTTGGAAATAAAGATGAAATTCTCAAGGTGAACGCATATGTTGAGGCTAAAGGTCTAAAAACAAAAAATCAAGTCAGGAATCTTGGTGTGATTTTGGAGTCAGACCTGAGTTTCAGTTGTCATGTCAAAGCAATAACTAAATCAGCATACTATCATCTGAAAAATATCACAAGAATTAAATGCTTTGTTTCCAGGCAAGACTTGTTCATGTTTCCATCACCAGCAGGGTGGACTATTGTAATGGACTCCTCACTGGCCTTCCCAAAAAGACTATTAGACAGCTGCAGCTCATACAGAACGCTGCTGCCAGGATTCTGAGCAGAACCAGAAAATATGACCATATTACACCAGTCCTTAGGTCTTTACACTGGCTTCCAGTTACATTTAGAATTGATTTTAAAGTGATTTTAAAGTACTATTACTTGTTTATAAAAGCTGAAGTTGGAACCAGCTTCCTGAACAGATCAGATGTGCTCCAACAGTAGCCACATTCAAATCCAGACTCAAAACACATCTGTTTAGCTGTGCATTTACTGAATGAGCACTGTGTCACTGTACGTCCGACTGATTGCACCTTATTTATCTATGTATCATCTTTTAATTTACCTTTGTTCTTATCTTTGGTTATTGTTATGTTATCTATATATCATCATTTTATTATTTTTAATTCACTTTACAACTGTATATTTCTATTTCTTATGCATCTGTTGATTATTATTTTTGGTTAGGGCTGTCTGAATGGAAGAGATTGGAAAAGGAGAGCAGTGTGCTTCGCTTCATTCCACTTGTGAAGAGTGAGGCATTATTATACTAAGGGTTAATGGTATAAGAAGTCGCTGATAGAGTCGTTACATGCTAAAGGTATAGGTAAAACGGCAGCAGACAGTGCAAAGAAGCGGACTCAAGAAAGGGGATGCCCTGCGGGGCATAGGTAACGTCCCCTACAGGAGCCCGTCCTGGACCGACATGTAAGGTCCAGGAGACATTGCGAACCTGCTCCATCTCTTCCATCTCATATAGGGGTACCCCAAATTTAGAGAATCAGGCAGTTAGAAATCTATCTATCATCATTTTATTCTCATTTTTTAAATTCTCTTTACAACTGTTTTAATTATCCTTGTTTTTATTTTTAATTCTTATACATGGTATTCTTATTTTCTTATAATATATTATCACTATTTTAATCCATTTTCTATGTAAAGCACTTTGAATTACCATTGTGTATGAAATGTGCTATATAAATAAACTTGCCTTGCCTTACTCCTAACACACCACCAGGGAGGCTAACTTTGCTAACTCAGCAGCGAAGGCCTACAATCTGTCCGCACAAAGCAACCCTAGATCCAGCACTCCATGAGGAGGCCTCCGATGATAACCTTTCACACTGGATTCTAGAGACAGGAACCTTTGAAGCAGAGACTCTGAATAACCCTTTGAGTGAGGGGAGAACTCTAGCTCAACTGCTTACTGCTGGTGAGCAGAGGCCTCAGCATGAACGAGAGGAGGCTTAACCAAACTCTACCCTAACAACAGCTTCGCCAGGGAGGCTCACAGGGCTAGACAGGGCTCTAAAGAGCTGAGGCCTCAGCATAACGACTCTCGAAACAAAAGAAGGACCAAATACACTATATGCTACTGACGGAGCTAACAAAGAAGCTCAGAGACAGCCATACACTTAAGACTGTTATCTAGGCAAGGTCCTGGGCAACAATGGCCCCAGCAGGATGACTCTCTAAAATGAGAGGAGGCCAACAACACAATGCCCTAAAGACCATCTAGCCAAGGAGGCTCAAGAGAGCCATACACATCGGTGCCACTGTCTAGACTGAGCTCCAAAGAGCGGAGGCCTCAGCATGACGACCCTCTAAAACAAGAGAAGGCCTACTCTATGCTAAGGACAGCCCTATCAAGGAGGTTCTCAGAGAGCCATATAACTTGATATCGCTCTCCTCTCCACCATAAACTGGTGTGTGGTGGGTGTTCTGGTGCAATATGGCTGCCGTCGCATCATCCAGGTGGATGCTGTACATTGGTAGTGGTTGAGGAGATCCCCCCCTTCTATATGTAAAGTGCTTTGAGTACCCAGAAAAACGCTATATAAATGTAACAAATTATTATTATTATTATTATTATTATATCAAGGCGGAGCTCTGGGGAGCGGAGGCCTCAGCAAGACCGCTCTAGAACGAGAGGAGATCTATCAACACTCTACCCTAAAGACAGTTCACCAAGGAGGCTCATAGACAGCCATACAAATTTGGTGCCATGCTCCGTCTAGACTGAGCTCTAAAGAGCGGAGGCCTCAGAATGACTCTCTAAAACAAGAGGAAGCCTACTCTATGCTAAGGACAGCCCTATTAAGGAAGTTCTCAGAGAGCCATATAACTTGATATCAAGGTGGCGCTCTGGGGAGCGGAGGCCTCAGCATGACGACTCTAGAACGAGAGGAGATCTATCAACACTCTACCCTAAAAACAGTTCACCAAGGAGGCTCATAGACAGCCATACAAATGTGGTTTAGGCTGAGGTCTAAAGAGCGGAAGCACTCTAAAATGAGGGGAGGCCTAACTACACTCTATGCTAAGGAAAGCCCTACCTAGGAGGCTCACAGAGAGCCATACACATTTGGTGCCATTCTCTATAGAGGAATGATTACTGGAGTCAGAACTTGCTCACTACAGGGAGTGGAGCACCTTGTCTCGAAACATGCCCATAACCAAGAGGGTTCTACTCCTTGCTGATTGTAGATGACCAACCATTGTTAAACCTGTAGTATGATTCGGTCTCTAGACTCCAGCACTCTCAGAGGTGCCGTACAACAGGAGGGGTACACGACCCAGGGCGAACAAACAACTCTCGGTTGGGGTCCAGAGACCGGAAGAGCTTTGAGCCTTCCTTGGTCAACAGACCACAAGGAAGCATACAGGGGTCTAGGCAAAGTACTAGCCGCGCCACAAAGAGCGTGTTTAAACCCTCAGAGAGCTGAACGTGCTCCACTCGTCAGACTCTTATCATTTAATCAAGAATCACGCAAGAAAAGTCACAAACACATCACTGTGAGTGTCTTTGACTCCCTCGTGCAAATGCTAACTACTATCCCCTCAGGTTAAAATAAAGATTTAAAAGCTCCTTACCTGTCTCTTTCAGTCAGTCTCACGAAGGCATCACAAAAATGCCTCACAATGAGCACATTCAGCCCCCTCGAGAACTGAACGCGCATGCTCCTAAACCAAACACATAACACACAAGATGTGTGTGTCCTTAGGTGTTGTCTCTGATTCAGAGGCACACACTTTTCTGAGTGTAATCCATAGTGATCTCCTACACAAACAAACGGATCCTGAAGACAAACGAAATTTATGACGTGTACTACAGGTGCCCTCTTATACTCACGGTCACACTGACGTCTCGCACTGTTGCCAGCCAATGACATTGTTGCACATAATAGTGTCCGAGAATTATTAAATATTGTAAAATATTATAAAAATTAAAAATAACTATTTTCAGCAGCCATTACTCCAGTGTTACATGATCTTTCAGAAATCATTCTAATATGCTGATTTGGTGCTCAAGAAACATTTCTTGTTATTATCAATGTTGAAAACAGTTGTGATGCTTAATAATTTTTTGTTGAAACCATGATAAATTTTTTTTCAGGATTCTTGCATAGATGAATAGAAACTTCAAACGTGTTTGTATCAATATAGAAGTCTTAAAAGTAAAAAATTATAAAACTGATCTCAAACTTTTAAATGCTAGTGTACCTATAGTACACATTTATAGTACACAGTGACATTTTATGGATTTAATTTTGAATATTGTGTGTTTAAAACAAGTTAAAATTGAAATTCCATGTATAAAACCAAAAATGGCCTGACATTTTGGTAATGGGCAAAAATTGGAATAATGCCAAAAGGGAACTGAATAAAGAGTTTGTGAGGTCAGCGAGCCTCTTAATGATGTCCTAGAAGAGGTTATTTTGAGCAGGTGTTGACGAGGTCCCATGCAAATGTTGATATGTGAGTCAGGGAGAAAAACGGCCTCCACCAGAAGCAGAAAACAGGAGAGACGGGTGGGGGAGCGCAACGTCAAACATACGAAAGCTGAATATTTGACAGCTGAAACCATCATTGACCTTCTAGGGGGCTTTAGCCGCCTGTAGGGGTTGAGCAGTTGAGAATAATCCTCCCCCTGTCAATTGTCACTCAAGCTCAGCAATAACACAAGCTATCATCCAGCTTAGCCTTTCCCCAATTTAGAGAGAGAGACGCGGCAAAAGAAAGAGAAGGAGAGGAAGATCAGAAAAGATGGAGAGAGTTGAAGAAATTGCTAAATGAACCAGCAGCCATGAAATTCCCCCTCCATTCGAAAAACGAGATCAAACGTTCACTGGCAGATTTGCTTAATTAAGTGTCCTTGAGCTGTGTTGATGTGAAAAGCCTTCACTTTTACACCTTACTTCTAATATAAAAGACGTGAACCAATCAGAGATGAGATTCTGAGGGGGTCAGCCAATCAGCATCCAGCCATGGAGACGACTGGACGGGAAGTGATTACGGACTCATAATGATGCTGACCATCCGTGACAGCTCTCAATTAAATTTAATGATCACTGCGACAAGGGACACAAAGCAATAGTGTGGATGGAAGCGAATATGTAAGCACAGACCTCTCAATGAACCACGGCCAGGAAATGGCCATTGCTCATTGCTCTTAAGCCATCTATTATTTGCTTGATATATGAGATTATTTATACATCAGATTAGTTCACCAAGTCGGTTTTGCATTGTGCGGAGGGTTATGGAAATGTCACGACATGACATCTGGACAGATTGACAACGGTAAAGACAAAGTTGACAGCTTTGGCTTTTACTCTAATCTGGCTTTTATATTGTGCCGCTGTACTGTTCTGAGATTTAAGTTTAAAGTGTTGCGATACAGACGGAAAGGAAAATAAACAGATAAAAGGTCAGAAAAAGCTTCTCATCAACAACAGAATCAGTTGAGTTGGAAAACATCAGGATCAAATGCATTGTGCTGTGCGAGAGGTCACCGCACTGTCGTGTTTTCTAACTGTGCATTGCTTTCAAGGAGAAAAGGATTGTTTTAGAGCTCTTTAGAGTTCATGTCCGGCTGGATGTTTGATAACTGCGCTTGCTTGACATAAGAGGAGTCTTGTAATAGTGCTCCTCAAAAGAGACCTTAGATTATGAAGCGGTAAAAATGACATCACTCAGTCCACATCTTCTTCGCTTCGAACATCTCTCAATCCAAAGCAGAGCCGCACTTATAATTAGATTAATAAGACCTAATTTAAATGGGTTCTTCATCAAGACCCAGCTGACCACCCACAAAACCATCACAAATAGCTTAGAAACACTTATCTGCAGCAGGCTGGTGAGGCAGGTGTAAAACAGATGTGATTCCACAGCGTTTGTTGTTGTTTTTAAGGTGAGGGGAGTCCTCAAATGTTGATGGTAGGCTCCATCAGAGTGGTCATTGTGGCACAGCCTTAAGCAAACACTTAATGAATTAAAAACCAATTACAGCTCACCATGAGACAAAGCCAAGTAATTTCTGCTATACAAAAATGACAAGAGCTGGATGATTTTCGGCAGGATACATATTGAGTCATTTTGTTGGTATGGCCCTTTATGCAGAATGAACATATGGTGTACACATTTTTATGTATGTTTCAGTGTCTATGCAAAAAATATTAAATTGTACAAAAATATATATGATTACTAATCAGATCTAGTGGATAATGTGGCATTTAAAGCATGCTCTTCTTTATCTCAATGTTTAGGAACCAACCAACATTCTTATATGAATTACTTACACAACAAATCGCATGTATTCATGTTCAGAACATACTGAAAATTAATTCAATAAGAATATTTGGGTGGGGTGGAGAGGATGTGGAATCAAAGAGAATTCAAAGACCCGTACAACATCATCTTTTGTTGTTCTGATGCACTATTTTGGGACTAGAGCTGCCATCTCACAGCATAATATACTTGTGTTTCGAATAATGTTAATTTGTTTTCTTAATACACGAGGCTGCTCCTGACAATGTGGTATTTATTTTGTGTTTAGTTAAACACAGTCCTTGATGAGCTATTCCCAAAGGCTGGGGCTGCAGTTGTTTGTACTAGTGCATAAAATCCTTGAATTAGTGTGGGCTCAAGGGTATGTTCTTTTCCCCAGATTGTGGCTATAGAGAGAGTGTACGCAAAGACCGCAATAGCCATCTTCATGAAGCAGCCAGTAGAAAATGAATCAGTTTAATGGCTCTCTGAGGCAACTCCAAAAAAGTCCTTTTTCCATAATAATATTGTCCTTTTGAATTTTTGAAAGTTATTGAGGGTGTTGTTTCTTTTTGTTTCACTGCATCTTTTCTGCTTCACAATAAATAAACCAATGACACAGAAATTATTGCTGATTAAAAGGCCATTAGAATCCGTGTGGACACAAGTAAAAGGGACATCCCAAGCGCCTGCCACTTATCATCCCATCACTCTTATATATTAATAACAGTGTACTGTATTACTCTAATTGGACTGGATGTTTTACATCCTTGGGCTGATTGTGAAAGAAATTACCAGATATTCTTGGAAATTTTAAAAAGAGTAAAAGATTCTCAGGCGCCTCAAGCTGTCTTTCTGCAGAGGACTCGAAGGTAGTGACCTAGAAGTTCTGCCGAGGGGGAAGACCAGCGATAAGACAGGAAACTGGCATGTGGCATTCATTGTTCATTCAGTGTCAACACCTTGTTTGTTCTTTAGTTCTGACCGATGTTCACTTGCCTGGTTGAATTTCAGGAAGTCAACATGTGCATCACAGCTTTTAAAATCATGAACTTTAATGACATCCCATTCTTAATTCGTAGGGTTTAATATAGAGTTGGTCCACCCTTTGCAGCTATAACAGCTTCAACTCTTCTGGGAAGGCTTTCCACAAGGTTTATGAGTGTGTTTATGGGAATTTTTGACCATTCTTCTAGAAGCGCATTTGTGAGGTCAGGCACTGATGTTGGACGAGAAGGCCTGGCTCAACAGTCTCCGCTCTAATTCATCCCAAAGGTGTACTATCAGGTTGAGGTCAGGACTCTGTGCAGGCCAGTCAAGTTCCTCCACACCAAACTCGCTCATCCATGTCTTTATGGACCTTGCTTTGTGCACTGGTGTGCAGTCATGGTAGAACAGGAAGGGGCCATCCCCAAACTGCTCCCACAAAGTTGGGAGCATGAAATTGTCCAAAGAGTCTTGGTATGCTGAAACATTAAGAGTTCCTTTCACTGGAACTAAGGGGCCAAGCCCAACCCCTAAAAAACAACCCCACACCATAATCCCTTTTGCACAATGCAGTCAGGCAAGTACCGTTCTCCTGGCAACCGCCAAACCCAGACTCGTATATCGGATTGCCAGACAGAGAAGCGTGATTCGTCACTCCAGAGAACACGTGTCTACTGCTCTAGAGTCCAGTGGCGGCTAGCTTTACACCACTGCATCTGACGCTTTGCATTGCACTTGGTGATGTAAGGCTTGGATGCAGCTGCTCAGCCATGAAAACCCATTCCATGAAGCTCTCTACGCACTGTTCTTGAGCTAATCTGAAGGGCACACAAAGTTTGGAGGTCTGTAGCTACTGACTCTGCAGAAAGTTGGCCTGTACGCCTCAGCATGCGCTGACCCCTCTCTGTGATTTTACGTGGCCTACCACTTCATGGCTGAGTTGCTGTTGTTCCCAATTGCTTCCACTTTGTTATAATACCACTAACAGTTGACCGTGGAATATTTAGTAGTGAGGAAATTTCACGAATGGACTTATTGCACAGGTGGCAACCTATCACGGTACCACGCTTGAATTCACTGAGCTCCTGAGAGCGACCCATTCTTTCACAAATGTTTGTAGAAGCAGTCTGCATGCCTAGGTGCTTGATTTTATACACCTGTGGCCATGGAAGTGATTGGAATTATTCACCTGAATTCAATTATTTGGAGGGGTGTCCCAATACTTTTGGCAATATAGTGTATGTACGGGTCGTTAGAGCTAGAATTTTAAAGTAAAATCAAATAGCGTGGTAAGATTACATTAAATGCAAGTGCAATCTCTATTTGTGGGTGATCATCTCAGTGTGCGAGTGACTGGCTGCATCCAAAATCGCATACTTCTATACTATATAGTAGAAAAAACAGTGACAAAACAAGAATGTCCGAATTCACAGTACTCATAAAAGAGTATTCAAAAAAGTAACCAGAGATCTTATTACTTATGGCGAGATTCTGAAGTGTGCATCCCATGAGGCCACGGGAGAGGATTTGTGAATTGCAGTGAAGCAATGCAACTGACGCTATGTCACATGATAATGACAACATGGCGGATTACATTCATACTACACACATTCATACTATATAGAACATACTTTTTTAGTGGTCGTGAAATAATTACTTAATCAAAATAAGTACCTACTCAAGAGAGTATGCAATTTCGGACACAGCCACTATTTGAGCGTGGGCTTCAATGAAAGCAGCACATTAATTTAGATTAGAACTACCTATGCATTAAACAGTTTTAACTCATGCATTTCAGCCAGTCAGAATCCAGTATTCAGACAGACCATTGTAAAATATGAATATAATTATTTGATTTTCATGATTGCTGGCCAGTCTAACAGTTAATGAGTTAACAAATCACATTTCACAAATACATTAACAGTTAAATGCTCCTTTTCTGCCCCTTTGCAGCCCCAAAAACCCTAATGGGCATAATGGACATCACCAAACATGAATAATCACATGACCTAAACATTTACTAGTTCCTTACTTTGAAGCATGGTACTAAGACTAAAGAGAATTCAGTTAAATTGACAAAAATCCATAATACAGATATAAATATATTTTGACAAAGCATCTACTTTTCTCTTTCAATAAATAATACGTTAGAACTAGATGTCAAGAAATAATAGCAAAGAGAGTGAAAGTGAGAGAGTAATGTGAATATGTGAGGTAAGATAAGATAAACATTCTGTTTTTATTCAGACAAATAGACTCAGAAAGTGTAAAGCCCTACAGAGAAGCGGCATTAACAATTCATAAAGGTTAAAATAACTGTTTATTCTAAAGATTTCGATGAAGGATGCAAAGAAACTCCCTGCTGTATTGCCATCTGAAGCAATTAAATCACAAACACTAAGTAGAGCAGAATACACACTTATGAACCACTTATACTCACTCATGATCTTTAACACACATACGCGCACACACATTACTGTGGAACGTAAAATCGAGTTGCTGTTTCTTTAAATAAGCTGTTATGACAGTGTAAAGATTCAAGGTTTAATTTTAAATACAAGCATGTTTTTTGTGGTAACCAGCCTTTGAAAAAGCTCCCCCTCTCTCATACACAATCAATAAATCATAATAATACACAAGATACAAGCTTAAACACACAATCATAGGACACAAACACAGATAATTAATTACCACAAATGTATTATTCATACATACACACACAAACAACACACACAGATACACACTTTCAAAGTATTTTCATGAATTTTTCATTGCGCACAGAATAAGGACAGCTGTGTGATTGTGTGTACCTTTCCATCACCTGTTATCGGGTAAAAATTAGCAGTATATTTCCAGAACCTTGCAGTGTCTTCCAAAGATATTCATACCCTTAATCAATGCTCTAATTGTACTATTCTAAATCCAATTTATTTAATGTGTTTTAATTGAAAGCACAGAAATGGTATTATTTGAATAAAACAAAAATTACACCAAAAAAGTTTTTCTATTTACATCACGTCTAAACATTACATCTAAAAACCCTATTGTGGTGTCATCAAACTATAAAATCCCACATCATTCCTAGGTCACTGCAACAGTTTTTGGCAAACTCTATACTCCCATACAGACTAATGTAAAAAAAAGAAGTGTGGTTAATTGTATTGAATGTGCACTTAGTAAAAAAAAATTGCACTTGCAGATAATTAAGTGTATTTAAAAAGAGTACATTTGAATGATTTTGCGTCTTAACATATTAAGTAGATTAAGTACACTTTTAATAAGTGCAAATTGTAATAATGTAAAATTAAAAGTTTTACTTTCAAGTACATTTTAAGTCACTGTTTCAATAATCTTTTCTTATGTTTTGAAGAAGTACACTCATTTTGATGTGTTGACTAATATACAAAAGGAACATGTACTTGATTACACGTTTAACTTTAGAGTGTTAATATTACATGTAAAGTTAATATATCTTAAATGTACTCAATTCAACTTCATTAATTGTAATTACAAATAAAATCTAAATTATGACATGTTTCAACAGAAACTGCATTCATGTCAATTTTAGTTTACCATAAATGCTTGTCAGTACATAAGGCAGTACACTTTAACTAATTTTCAAAGACAGTAGAAGTAATTCTGAAATGACACAAGATGTGGTTACATTATTTTAAGGTGTCCTTTTTTACAGTGCAATTATACATTTAAGTACTGAGTAATAATAATTAACTACATGTACTTATTATTGGGTTAGGGATAGGGATTGGTTAGGCTTAATTGCATATAACTATGCATAATTTATAGTTATTACTACAGTAACTACATGTAACGTGTAACAAGGACACTGTAAAATAAAGTGTTATCAAAGATGTACTTTCAGTCGTAACTGCATTTAATATAAAGTTAAACTATAATACATTTTCATTTAATTGCAATTGCAAAACATTACATTCAGTTCACACTTAAGTACAGTGGTGGCCAAAATGGTTAGAACACTTGGCATCTGGGAGTCGTTTTATTTGGCCTGGATTTATTTTCCAAAAGGACAATGACCCAAAACATTCTTCTAACTATTGCCGGAACTACCTGCGACGAAAGGAATCTGCTGGAACATTGAAAATGATGGACTGGCCCCCTCAAAGTCCGGACCACAACCCCATCGAGCACATTTGGGGCGAGTTGGAAAATAAACTGGACAGATCTATTGTACAGCCTTTGGCTTTCAGTTGCAGAAGGCATGGGATAACATTAGTGTTGAAGTTCTCAGAGGAAATATATTGACACTATGCCAGAGAGATGTGCTGCTGTAATTGCTGCAAAAGGTGGACATACCAAATATTAAATTTAAAAGTGGATAAAAACAGTCACTCACTTCATCTGATATTTGATGGTCAGAGCAACCATCTGCATGTTTCATGAACATTATGAAATTAAATCATGTTTTGGAGGCAAAAAAAAGGTCAATATTTTCAGATCTGTCAGGTGTTCTAATAATTTTGTCCACCACTGTATTATTTACATAATACCATAAATCCCTGTGAGTTTTTATCTAGAAAATATAGGTATTTATTAAGTTATAAACAGGTAGCAGCCAATAGTAAGGCCATTTTGTCCTCTAAAGAACATTTCATCCAGTGACACAAAGATTGAATTTTAAAATAATTCAATTTGAGAACACACTAAATTCAATAAAATGAGAGAACTGATTATGGGCCTGACTGCTTTTCTAAGTAAGCTTTTCATGGATTAGTTTTTCCATCTGTTTTTGTTTGTTCTACTCTTATTTGAAACATAGATGTGGCCCTTACCTTATGAGGAACAGAAGGCCCACCGCCGAAGGGTGCCAGGCTGGCAGGAGGATCAGTGATGTAGGTTTTTTTCGGGGGAGCGTGCTGGTACCCTTGGGTGGGTGGAGGAGGGGCATGGTGACTCGGTTCAGCTCTCCATGTGTTCTGACCTCCATAACCAGGAGCTCCACCATAGTGCTGGTCATGGTAGCCTCCAGGCGGAGCAGGGCAGAATCCTGGCTGCGGAGGCCCGTATGCAAAGTCAGGGCCTCTGGGTTGAGCCGGCATGTACTGTACCTGGGCTGGACCACGCACTGGCTGCTGCTGGGGGCCAGGCTGGGCGGCCCTGACCTGAACATTGAAGGTTGGCTGGCTCGGAGTAGAGGCGGTGGTGTAGGATGCTGGGACAGGCTGAGGCGCGGGCTGGTATTGGGGGCGTGGAGAAGACGAAGACGAAGCCGGAGGAGAGACAGTTGGAGGGGCCTGTGGTTTCGGGGTGGATTTTTTAGTGGCAGTTAGAGGGGGCTGGGGTGGGATGACCATGCGGCGATAGCCTGTAACAGGGGCGTTGGAGCCTGTCGCAGCTGGGCTGGCAGAATTCTATAAGAAATAAACAAATAAATTAGACATTTAGACATAAAACTCAAGTTTTATTGTTCACTGGACAAAAGGAAAATGTTTAATATTGCTGTATGATTGACACTTGGGTTGTGTGCTTTTCTTTAAATTTCGATTTAATTCCTGAATGTGAATTTTATTTAAATTGATGTAGCAGACAGTATGCAGAATTGATTTTGAATTTAAGGAAGTAGAAATAAAAATGTCAATCAATTAATGTTGAATAAGTAAATAAACAAACAAACAGAAAAATAAAATGTTATCAACAAAAACTGTGAATGTTGACATGACAGCTTTTTAAAAATTGTTTTAATTAATATATATTTTTAAATAAATAAAATAACCAAAAAGAACGTTTATCGACAAACTTTTAATGGTGACGTGATAGCCTTTTTAAAGTTTTTTTTTAAATATATATTTTAAAATAAATTAATAAATACATTAACAGAAAAAGGAAAGTTTATCAACACAAACTTTGAATGTTGACTTTATAGCCTATATAAAGTTTTTTTTTAAATATATATTTTAAAATAAATTAATAAATACATTAACAGAAAAAGGAAAGTTTATCAACACAAACTTTGAATGTTGACTTTATAGCCTATATAAAAAAAAACATTCTAGATATTTTTTAAATAAATAAAAAGAAAGTTTAACAACACAAACAATGTTGACATGACAAACTTTTAAATAAATAAATAAATAAATAAATAAATATATAGTTTAAAAAGTTTGAAGGTTTGTTTTATTGGCCTGACCAAGGTAGAAAAATTCCCCACAATGCACGGACTCACTC
Organism: Rhinogobio ventralis; assembly: GCA_039654625.1. NCBI lineage: Eukaryota > Metazoa > Chordata > Actinopteri > Cypriniformes > Gobionidae > Rhinogobio > Rhinogobio ventralis. The sequence goes on along the minus strand of CM077205.1, from coordinate 22,727,895 downwards.
GCACACTCAAACATTCACACTCGCTCACACACACACTCACTCACTTACACTCACACATTCAATCACTCACTCATACATACATACATACTCACTGCAGCAAGTCACACTTCCTGTCAACCTAAATCAATTCTAAATTAACTTTCTGTGGGGCATGGTAAATTTAATTCAATTTCCAAGTCATTCATGTAAAGGGAGCCAATTCAGTTAAATATGAATTTTGCCAAACCTTGATCGACATCAAGTTATACAACAGCACAAACCACTGAACTACTATCCTCTCAGCTTGGCAACTGGCTGGTCGTTAACTAATGGTCGTTAATGATGGGACAGACATGTTACAATGAGGGGGTGTAGAACCTTAATAACGCCACAATTTAACCATCCCACATCTCACAGGGCAAGTACAGTAATTATGCAGCCTGTCTCCAACAGATCGATCCACAGGGCAAGTGCAACAACCATCAGTTGCTCGTGCCCAGACCATATCCACTCATAAACTATGGCTAATAAAGCTTTGAGATTTAGAGTCAAGAGGAGGGTATAAATTGTTTTGTTGGAGAGAGAGAAGTGATGGGCAGCCTGACGAGGGTAGAGACAATTGTGCTGATGCTAGCGGGCCCGCATAGGACGGAGTCTAAATCAGAACGATTTGTGTCTTCGGATTCCTGGGTGCTTTGGCTCGGTACCTCACCACAGAGAAGTCTATTCAATGTCCAACAATGGCTGTGTCAGAGCCCGAGGACAGGCTTGATTTTTTGTAGATGTAAAAAGATTACTGAAAATGAAAATAAGCACAAACCCAGTGACAACCATCAAAGATTAAAATAAATCCTAGCTGTAGAGCATTTGGTGGTTTGTCTGATTGAATTTAAAAGACCAAAGAGATACTTCCATTCTATAATATTTGGCTGATTTTATTCATCTGTAGAAGGTTGTTCTGTCATAACTAACCAGCTAAATGAAGACCAAAGAGACTCTAATTTCATGATGAAACATTCAGTAATACACTTCATGATAGCACATCATTGCCTCAAGCAGAATTGCACGTTTTAAACATGTCTGTGAAGTGAATGTGCCTATAAAATGTTTTAATCTTGTGGTGATGCCCATCTCTTCATGAATTCAGAGAGGAAGTGTTTGGTTGTGTGGGGAAAGGCACAGTTGCATCATGTACTTTAGATGGGTTTCATGGTTAAGGCAGCTTGCTGAAGTAAATGGGTCAGAAAGACGTTTTTTTTTAACCCAGGAATCTATGGTTAAAACCAACTGGTTCTAGAAATGTGGTGACCTTAAGAATAAAATTCTTCTTAACAGCCAATTTCTTCTTATTTTCTAACTTAAGAAAAAAAATAAGACTATTGTGTATTACCAAAAAGAATGTTCTTAAGATCAAATTTAGGAAGTATTAATATTCCCGAAAAGAATGTTAAAAATCACCGTAAATAACTTCTTAAAGATACACTGGGATACACTCCAACCTGTCTTAAATACACAAATGTAAGATCTTTAATGAATTTATTTGGTTGTTTCAAATACTAAGCATTACAACATAACACAAGCTAGCTAAATACATATTACTACTAGAACCCCGAATGTGGACAAGTACTCTGAAATTATACCAATCGATTATTTGCGAGTAGACGACGTGCTCACAGCACACATCAGGCGCATTCACAGACAGCGCAAGAAAGACTAAGTGCAAATGAATATGAAAGGCTGCTGCCTTTTGAGACATTTTAACAATTTTAACTTGACACGGCGCATTAAAAACAAGACACTGAGTGATTAACTCCTGTCGAGCCAGTCGCGACTAAAATAGTCTGCACGTTTATTATGATATCTATGGTAATCTGCAGGCAGTGCAAAAAGACTGGCAGTGGGGTGTTTTTCATTCAGCGAATCTTCGGCAATACCCACCTTTCAATCAAATAACACCTTTAATTTTTTTCTTAAAGGATTAGTTCACCCAAAAATGAAAATTCTGTCATTAATCACTCACCCTCATTCCCAATCCGTAAGACCTTCGTTCATCTTCGGAACACAAATTAAGATATTATCGATGAAATCTGAGATCTCTCTGACCCCTCCATAGACAGCAATATCAGTCTCCTACACTGTTGACATAGTAAATACAGTACAGCGCTTCCAAGTTACGTCAGAGCTACACCAGCACGCCGGCTTACCATTGGTCGATGCTGTTCACGTGAGCACCACAACGCATGCGTGTGATGCTGACGCAGGAGCTGACCAACGTAAACTGCGCAGGAGACTGACACAGACGTGAAGAAATTGTTGAAAAGGGTTTGGAATTAATGACAGAATTTTCATTTTTGGGTGAACTAACCCTTTAAGAAAAAAATGTTAAGATGTTCTTAACATTTTCTTAACTTCTTTCTTAAGAAGATTTTTGTGAATCCGGCTGGAGACAGATGCTGTCACATACTTTTAAATGACAAAAAGTCAAACTACAATGTGCACAATTCCTTTTAGAAAACGTTTTAATGTTAATAGTAGCATATTATACAGATCTTGTAATTAATATTTAATATTCTGAATAAGCCTATTCTTTCACAATGTAGAAATATGCATGTTACTTATTGCAGTCCATATTGCAGATGAGTAGAAACACATTTTCATATCAAATACAAATACAAAAGTAGCAAAAATTATGTTGTACAAATGTATAAGAATTATTTGTTGTAAAATATACCATCCACGACAAAAGATGTAATAGATGTAAATGAACTTGAAAATCAATTTAATCGTGCAGTTCGACAAAGCATGGCAGCCAATAGTAAGTTATTATTATTAATGAACTATTATTATTTATTATTATTATTATTTAGTGTGACCTTGAATGAAATGAGAGTGAAGATAAAAGACCAATTTATTACACTGTAGATTGAATGTAAGATTGACTGCAATTTTATTTTTGGTTAGCTTCGATAATCAGAGGTTTTATACCTGATTCTTGTACATACAACATATATATATATATATATATATATATATATATATATATATAAACATTCATAGGCTGATAACATACTGTATTACTGTCTGTACACATACTGTATAGCTAAAGAGGGCAGAAGTAAATGACTCCTCCAAGGTGACTGTGCCAGTTACAATTACATATTAGAAAATCAAAGTCTAATAGCAAAGTCTGTTTCAAATAGATCACCAGTGTTAAATTCTCTAACGACCTACAAAACTAGCTGTCATTAACCTATGCTTTTCTTTTTAGGTTACTGCCTTAAGCCAGAAAATGAGAAATCAATTACTGTCTCTATCACATGATGAGGAGAACCAACCTACATGCCTGAGGCAGAGGCTTGTTCTTTAAAGACATAAATACGGCCTGTTATTATGGCTCAAAACACTCTTGCATAGTCAGGAAGGGGATTGAGTGACACAGCGAGCGTGATGACCAATCGAGGTAACCAATCACATATGTTTATGAACCTAACAGAGCAAATGAAGATGAGTGGCAACTCAAGCTCTCGGTCACGTTCCAACTTTATGTTTAACAGCGGTGGGGGGGGGGGGGGGGGGGGGATCTTACCGCGTTCTGTCTTTAGTTTAACAGACAAAATGGATATGACTGTGTAAATGAAGGACAAACTGTATTTGACTTATCTTTATGTGCTTGAGCCGCAGCTATTAAAATGAGGAAAAATGATAGATGAGTTTGTTTTCTTATTTTATCTTAAGAATAATACCTCAGGCTTCATGACACAAAAGTCAGATAGACCCGAAAATGGCCCCATGAAATATTTCACACTCTTAACTACAATTTTGCGTCTCAGTGATTAGGGGCCGATGTATCTGTCTGCATGCAAATGTAAAATACCCTAAACGTGCCCTTCAGGAAGTGAAATTACTCAATTTAAATGTTTCATGCTATTTTAAATACTTGATATTATTAATTTATCTATAAAGACCTTAAACCCTAACATTTACTTAGCAGAGGGCTGGAAATGCAAATAGGACCCTAAAAATAATTATATTGTCATGGCAAATTTTACACCCATTAGATTAGAGGAGAGGAAATCACTCCTTTATTTGAGGGTAAAATCATGGGTAGGAGAAGATTGCTATGAAATGGCACATCACAGATTTCCTTGTGCAAACAAATTAAGAAAGTTCTGTTTTATGGAAGTCTTAAACTATGTCAATGTAACCATGAAAATAGGCACATCGTTCACAACTTCTGAGTGATAAGAATCTTTCAATTGTGTGTTCAAATAAACTTCTAAAATTCTGTAAAGTGACATGGTTGTAGCTTCGTCAGTTATATTGGAATGATACATAGACACAAGATTTTTTAGTCATACAATGAAAGTCAATGGGGTCCAAACTAGGGGTGCCACGCTACTGATGATACCTGTGATTAAGAAAATATTGATATTGTGTTAATTCTGCACATATGGTAATATTGTAAAAGATCCAGCACCATCTGGCTGACACTCCAACACAGAAGGTGTTGGTATTGCACCTTAATGCTGGTTTCAATCATAAAGTGGCAAAAAGAAAACGACTACTACTACAGATCATGACGGAGGAAATGAGACATTCTACCTGCACTTGAAAAAAGTTAGCTTGTCAGTGTGTAAGTTTTTGGGGGTTCTGTAAAAAAAAAAAAAAAGTGTTGGACACATCAGTCTGCTGTAATTGCTGATCAAGTTCCTTTTATAAGCTTTGTACAGTTATGGCCCCAATATACTCCCGGCAAAGTTCTTTTTCGTTCTTCGTTTAGGGGTAAAACGAAGTTTGCAATACGTGAGCAGCGAAATGCTGTTATCAAACATCTGATGCCGCCCATACTACTGAGAGCGAAGTTTAGATGAATATGTAAATATGTGCTGCTCGCTTTACTCTCAATAACAAAATAAACACACAACAAAATGAAGAAAACAACAAGCATTTTTTTTTTAATAAAGCATCTGATCATCATAGCAACGTGGATATTATTTGCACAAGCTCTGCAATTCAGCACTCTAGTCATGTCCGGTTTATTTATATAACACTTTATACAATCGATTGCTTCAAATCAAGCAGCTTTACCGTATTAAACATGAAAAAGTGTCCTTGTCTTGTTTCATCAGAAGTACAACTTCATTTTCTACTAGCAGCTCTGAAGTGTGTTTATGTTTTCACTCGCGGATGTCTGACCTCTATGGACTCAACAGAAGAATAAACCAGAAAAGATTTCACCGTGAAAGAAGGCAGAGCCTCCGAGCACACGGACCAATAGTAGTACAAAGGTGTTCACCAGCCAGAGATAACTTTTCCAGAAAGCTCGCTTTGGCAAGCTGTTTCAAACAAAGTTCGTTTGGCCTGATTTTGTTCGAAATGTCGTCACATCAGTTCATTCTTCGATTTCGCTTGAAGTATATCAGGGCCCTACATTCTTATTTTGAGAGTGATTCATTGGCCAAAGAAAAGAGAAAACACTAAACAAAAAGGTAAATGATTTAAGAATTTGACTGATAGCTACTTTTTTCAGATTTCTAAAGATATTATCATTATTGTAAATTATTATGGCCAATTGTGGAGAAAATCTGATATGATGACAGCCCTATTACAAACAAAAACCAGGTTATTCAAAATATATATATACAAACTTAAACGCAAGGCAGATCTACAACATTTGGTAATAACTAAACATTAACATTACCTTCAAGATGTGCATTAAAAGTTTCAAGAGCAGTGCATATGACCAACTGCTGTAACCCAACCTTATAGTATGACCATTTGGATGACCATTGTATGACCAAACCAGCTCTGTAGTGAATTAAACCAAATCAAATGTGCTATTGAGTGTTAAGTGAACCAGCAGTCCAGTAGCTTCTCTGAACAGTCTCTTAAGAAACTTACTTTCCCCCTAAAACTCATGATTCAGAATGACTTTTACAAACAACTCAAGTGTGAAATTTCTCTGTAACTCCAAGGAAAGGCTTTTTGACACATTAGAATAGATTAGGAGCGAGCGTGCAGGACTTGAGGGCCTGGGTAAATCTGTTAACTTTGCATTTCAAGCCAAAAAGGCGGATTTTGGGGGACTTGCAATTGTACTTTTCAGAGGGGAAAACCCTAGCACTACAAAGAGAGAAGTTCCTCTCTTCACCTTTTTTTGCTCTGTATACAGCTCTGTGTCTGAACAAATGGGAGAGAAGTTTCCCTTCGGTCTCCCGGACTGCGGGTCAGGCAGGGTCAGAGTGCGAAGGAAGTCTGTTGGCAAAAGCATGTCTGTGTTGCCCGCCCTTGTTACAGTACGTTCGGTCATCTTCGCGTATCCATGTCGCAGTCAAAGTTGTCGAGACGTAGTAATTGTCATCGCTTTAGGGGCTCCGATGCACTCACACAATGAAAGGAAATTGCGCACGGAGTAATGCGGCTATCTCCTTCCACACACATTAAAAAACAATCTCTTCTCTCTGGGCACCTATTTTAGAAAATAGTCTGATAAGTTATACTAAATATGATTCAAGATGTTCCACTGACAAAAGGCCTCCTGCTTTTTTAAACTCTTGTACATCTGAATATAAAATACATTTGGGTGGAAAAGTGAACATTCCTTCAATAATCAAATGTCAAGCTCTGAAAACCACGTGAAACAAAATAATCCACTTAGGTAATATTAGTTTCCCTTTGAGTCTGAGAGGAAATGGACTCTCCACAGAACTCCCCACAGAACTAGAACAGTTTCATAATCACTGGGCACACTCACACACACAATCTTAAACTGATTATCCCTAACAACCTGACAGTCTGTAAGGTCAAGTACATGTCTTAAACAGTGTTCTTTTATGTCATAAATGGTTTAAGCAGAACTCGATATGGAGTGTTTTTAGATGCTTACATCTTCCATCGGTTATGCTTAAACTGAAAACGTACTGTAAGTAAAGACAGATCATGGATCAAAAATAAGTATAAATAGATAATAGATAGGTAAAAAACACTGTATTGCATCTTTAATGTTGTATAGGCCGATTAGACATGGCACATTGTTCTTTTTCAATGTGTTCATTTTCATAATTGCACTGTAAAAAATATCCTGTAAAATTTACGGTAAAAAACTGAAGCTGTTGTTGCCAGAAAGTTACAGTAAAAACTATGCTCATAATGTTTCCGCTATTACAGGATGGCATATTGGTGCCTGTGTATTTTACTACTTGTAACCTATATATCATTACATTATGTATACAAATCTACTTGAAATACCAAAATCTAATTTGTACATTAAAATGTACTGATAACGACCACAATAATACAGGTGGTACAATAGAAAGCTACATGATGAATCATTGAGTTCACTGTAAGTGGCCTGTCCATAAAACATAAAACAATCTAATGTACATCACTGTTAACAGAAATGAAACAAAATTATTTATATTAAACATAATAATATGTGATGTGTCAGGCAGGGACTTCTGGGAATGTAATTTTACTGTTTACTTGTAAAAATCATATATTTGACTGTATTTTACTGTACATATAATGTACAATATATGCAATGTTAAACCATTACAGTTAACCAATTAATATGCTTTTTTTACTGTACCATTTTTACAGAATATTCCTGTAAAAGCCAGTAAAGTGATTTTTTTGTTATGTCCAAAAGTGAAAAGAGTTGAGATCTGAATCTGTCGTCATCTTTATTCTCAACCATTGTACCTTCTCTTAATTGGATAAGTCAAGTGAAGGTATTAAAAGGAAGCTGCAATTGTGACTGAAAGACGCAAAATATCAGTCACGAAACTGTCCATCAAAGACACTGTTCTCAGAAAAACTTTCATTTACACGATTCAAGTGGGAGTTTGTTTTTTTTTAAATTACACATAGGTGGCTTTCATCTTTCCTCTTCTGTTTCATTATGAGCTTTCGTTCCTCGCCTAATCGTGTTCTTCAATACTTTCACAGAAACTACAGACAGAAAAAAGGTATTCTTCAGAGGGTTTATGCATGACCATGATACCAAGACATCAAAGAAGTCAAAGGATCGCATTTGAATATGGTACACATTTACCCACCAAGCATGATTTCAGGGAAATAATACTAATACTACAACTAATAATACTGATAATATCACCACTACCGACTGGCTTTTTTATGGTTCCAGATCATCAGCCATGTATGAGAATGTACTATTCAATGAGCACTATTTTGAACTCCCCAGTGTTAATGATAACTCACCATGCTGAGTCAACTCTGTACTTCATGCAACCCCTTTTGAACAATCCTTCAGGGCCCATATATACTGTCTATCATGTCTATCTCATGTGGTAATTCACCCATTAAATACGCAGCACACACACAGCCATATCAGGAATATCTTGTTTCAACATTCACAAGAAAATAACAGAGAGACCCTGTCCGCCTGATGATTATTATCCACACAGAACAAGCAGCCTGGATATTCTTCAACCAACTTCTGCAACTACTTTAAAGTTCTATGGAACGTTATAGGTCTGAAACAACATGAAAGTGACAAAATTGTGACAAAAAAGTTCATTTTGTGCCTAGTATATAGATACATAATTTTACTGGAAAACAAGACAAGGTTTATGCTAATAAAGGAGCCAAAGAGCTAAAATAATAATAATAATAATAATATTAAACAAAGATACAAATAAAAATATATTTTTACTGGAAAACAAGACAAGGTGTAGGGGAGAGTGGGGCACAACCTAACGCTTTTTGACTTTTTCAGTTTGTGTAAATCCACTTGTGGTTCAGAGTATTTATTTTTCCCCACATTCATTTCACACGTATAGTACAATTATGTGGTTTTGTTTCATTAATACAGTATATACTTTTTTCTTGATTTCCCCCGAAAGAATGGAAGTGAAATGTGACAACATGCCCCATAGGCGGGGCATATTGTAACATGTTAGGGGCATGATGTAACATTAACATATGACAGCCTACAATGTTATCTGATATAATTAAAAAAATATCCAAGACAAACTAAAATATTTTGTCAATAAAATACAATTATCAATTTTTTCATAATAAATACATTTTTTTTTGAGTTTGATAACAAACAAACTGCTAAACACAGCTATACAACATAGTTCAAAACATAATAATAATGAATAATTTCTGAACATTGACTCTCAGTCATTATTACCCTTTTCTCATGGTTTCTCAATAGAATTCATAAAAGTATAGAATATAACAGCGTAGTTCTAATAGGGGCTCACTGTAACGCAGTGTTACAACGCACCCCACCTGCGCAACTGGGATTTAACTCGGTTTGTGTCTTCTGCTGGTTAAATCAGCATTAAAGAACTCTCTTAACTGTTAAATAACAGATATAAGATTAAAATAATATCACATTTGTCTCATTTAAAATAAACAAAAAAAATAGAGATGAAAAATTAACTAAAGTAAGAAATTTACTTTTGCTATGGTTAAATAAATGTTTAATTTTGGCGCAATTTTTTCTCTATATACTGTTGATATGACAACTAGTAAATACACTAAGTTTGGTCATGCTGGCATGTGTGGAAAGTTTTAAACCATGTGTGTTACAACTTACACCGCGTTAGGTGGTGCCCCGCGCTCTCCTATGCTAAAGAAATAGCCAAAGGATTAATTCAATAATAACAGGATAAAAAATTCCAGGAAATATGATCTTTTCTAGGAAATGTATATTGTTCTATGGATTTTTAGATAATTTTACTGGAAAACAAAACAAAAATACTGACTGAATAAGCAATAAGCCAATTTGTGTTTCAAATACTCCTGGCTATCAATGACGTATGGATCTCGAATGTAAATGTATGTCCCTGTTACACTTTTTTTTACTGGTTAAATAAAAAACAAGAGACCAAATACAACTCTATTTTGTATTTTTACACTTAACTATGTAATGTTCCATTTAATAAAACCCAAGTATAAATTTCATCAAGTTAGTGTTTTTACATATTTTTACATTTATTCCAAAAATAATAACTAAAGGGAGAAACTATTTAAGCAAAACATATTATTTGTGAACTTGTGTTCTTTTTATTAGTCAACTTATTTTCAGCAGTCGTTAAGTCATCTTGTAAACCCTGGTCACAGACACGAAGATGTACCTTTAATTTTCCCCAAGCTGATTGCTCACTAAACCCCCCCACAGTCATCTTGTTTTCAGGCCATTTCAAGTTTGATTTTGACGTGACAAAGCGGTGAGTTGTTTACTTACTTTTTAATTATTCTTCCCATTAAAACCATCATTGTCTTCACTCAGGCCATTTTGAGAACGTGGAATGGGATTTATCGCACGAACCAATCATAGCCGATCATATCCTCTCACATTACTACAGTGGGAGTCCAAAAGAGATGTGACTTTAAGTTACCACTGTAACTTTAACTGCTGGTGTAGCTGTTGGACAGTGTTACATTATAAAAACTAGTGACTTTTACACTTTTTAAATTACATGTTTTATTTTTCTAATATTGATTATTTTCTCATCCATTTTTTTTTTTTACCTAGTCGATACCTAGTCCGAGAGGTCATGTCCAGGTCAAACATGTTTCTCATCAGTCATCAGTGCTCTCACTTCTCTGCGGGAGGAGGGGGTTGAGTTCTGGTTTGGTGACAGAGCTTTTGAGGGTGAGCTGTTTAGCAGAATTACTCTGAGGGCAAACATTGTAATGTAAAAAGGCATAATGTAAAACTGCTTTAGCATCTCCGACCAACAGCCGGGCTACGCGATTGGTCGGATGTGTGTAAAACAGACACACGAGCGATAGTATGCAGTTTATTAGACTAACGCACAGTGACTGGCTACATGGAGTGCCAACGGGCACGCTCCTTTCTCCACAGTTGGCTGCTCCTGTCAAAACTCTGAACCTGCTACCATGTTGACCTTAAGGTCAATGACTGCCACAGGCAGTTGGGCACTGCATTCCCACTGTCCCCATCCTGCACTTTTATCCCTATCTCTGTCTCCCACTGCGTTTTTTTTCTTGTCTCATTCAATCTCCTTCGTCTTGCTGGCTGCAGCCTGTTCAGTCTTAGACACAAATGCACAAATGCATACAGTTTCAAATTCCAGGACTCCAGTTAATTAAAGGAAATGTTCAGGCAAAAATGAAAATTCTGTCATTATCTACTCACCCTTATATTGTTTTGAAACACACAAGGTTTTTTGCCATAAAAAGAAAGCGAATAGGAACAGGGGCTGTCAAGTTCCAAAAAAAGGTAGAACAGCACTATAAAAAGTTCATTATGACTCATCCGATAGCTTTATGTAGACCGAAATATAAGTTGTTATTCACTGAAACTTCTGTATAAGATACTTGCATACTGGTAGTAACAGTGCAGTGGATGCGATAGAAGAAGAAGGTGGCAATATTTTCAGCGAATAACAACTTTAGTTTGTTCGTCACATGAAATTTCAATATGTTCCTCGCACAAAGCTATCGTAAAGCTGCAGAAGACTAAAGACTCGTATGGACTACTTTTATGCTTTTTTTGCTTTTGGTGGCTTAAGAGCACAGCTATAACATGTACGCTCAGTTTCTGTGATTTCATTTGCATTACTGTCTCGTTGATTGTTATTTAGTTTCCCACACCTGTTCCTCTTGTGTTTATAAGCCTTGAGTTATCCTCAGTTCCTTGTCCTGTATCGTCTATGTTATGTGGTAGTGAGTTTTCCTGTTATTCCTGAGTATTATATTAAAGATATACACTCACCTAAAGGATTATTAGGAACACCATACTAATACTGTGTTTGACCCCCTTTCGCCTTCAGAACTGCCTTAATTCTACGTGGCATTGATTCAACAAGGTGCTGAAAGCATTCTTTAGAAATGTTGGCCCATATTGATAGGATAGCATCTTGCAGTTGATGGAGATTTGTGGGATGCACATCCAGGGCACGAAGCTCCCGTTCCACCACATCCCAAAGACGCTCTATTGGGTTGAGATCTGGTGACTGTGGGGGCCATTTTAATACAGTGAACTCAGTGTCATGTTCAAGAAACCAATTTGAAATGATTCGAGCTTTGTGACATGGTGCATTATCCTGCTGGAAGTAGCCATCAGAGGATGGGTACATGGTGGTCATAAAGGGATGGACATGGTCAGAAACAATGCTCAGGTAGGCCGTGGCATTTAAACGATGCCCAATTGGCACTAAGGGGCCTAAAGTGTGCCAAGAAAACATCCCCCACACCATTACACCACCACCACCAGCCTGCACAGTGGTAACAAGGCATGATGGATCCACGTTCTCATTCTGTTTACGCCAAATTCTGACTCTACCATCTGAATGTCTCAACAGAAATTGAGACTCATCAGACCAGGCAACAGTCTTCAACTGTCCAATTTTGGTGAGCTTGTGCAAATTGTAGCCTCTTTTTCCTATTTGTAGTGGAGATGAGTGGTACCCGGTGGGGTCTTCTGCTGTTGTAGCCCATCCGCCTCAAGGTTGTGCGTGTTGTGGCTTCACAAATGCTTTGCTGCATACCTCGGTTGTAACGAGTGGTTATTTCAGTCAAAGTTGCTCTTCTATCAGCTTGAATCAGTCGGCCCATTCTCCTCTGACCTCTAGCATCAACAAGGCATTTTCGCCCACAGGACTGCCGCATACTGGATGTTTTTCCCTTTTCACACCATTCTTTGTAAACTCTAGAAATGGTTGTGCGTGAAAATCCCAGTAACTGAGCAGATTGTGAAATACTCAGACCGGCCCGTCTGGCACCAACAACCATGCCACGCTCAAAATTGCTTAAATCACCTTTCTTTCCCATTCTGACATTCAGTTTGGAGTTCAGGAGATTGTCTTGACCAGGACCACACCCCTAAATGCATTGAAGCAACTGCCATGTGATTAGTTGATTAGATAATTGCATTAATGAGAAATTGAACAGGTGTTCCTAATAATCCTTTAGGTGAGTGTACAGCTACAAAAATAATAATCATTAATTATTATTAATTAGTGGTTATAATTATCAATTATATAAAAAATAAACAAACCAATAAGCAAGATTTCTGATTGGTTTTTGACATCAGTGATTATATTGTTGTTTAGTAGCTTTTAATCAATGCTAAAGGCGGGCGTACACTGTGCGAGTTTGGACACGCGGGAGGTCATGAGATATTGCACACCCTACTAGTCGGTTAACTTGATAATCTCGTCAAAGCAGCTGGTACACGGCAAGCCAGCGGCAATCACGTGAGCTTTCGCTCTCAACACAGAGACTGGAGCTTTCAATGTTGCAGCTATAGCTTGGGATAGGAAAAAGAAAGAAACATTTATTTGTGTGCAAATGATTTGTTGAAAAGCAGAGAACAGCAGCCATTACTTTCAACAGAAACAACCAGAGAGAGAGAGAGAGAGAGAGAGAGAGAGAGAGAGAGAGAAAGCTTGTGTGCGTGTGTGTGTGTGTGTGAGACAATGGTTGCAGCCACTGAGCTATAGCCTAATAATACTCATTGATTTACCAATGTGACATGGTTGTGTATGATTTGGCAATAGGGAACAGCCTACGCTGCTGAAAATCAGGCCGATTCCCTGAATTTTTGTTTAACATGTTTCAAAATGATCGGGAATGTAATTCCTCTCACACACTGCGAGCCGCGACCATACAAGCATCAATGATTTTCACGCGATTTCTCCCAAGTGAAAAAAAGCTTTCCTGCGAGCTCGTACGACAGCAACAGCAACAACAACAAAAAAACGCACCGTGTACACCCAGCTTAAGAAAGACAAAATAGAAAGGCCCTACACATACTCTCTCTCACTAAACAGACATGAATGTGTGCTGAAGTAAAGCGACGTAAGTCATTCCTCCTCCTCTTATCACCTGTCAGATATTGATCAGCATTGATCGTGTCCGTTCTGTCTGTGATGTTTTATGAGGAATACTGAAATAATGAGCTGGAAATGCTTCTTAACAGCTAATCTTTGTAATGACACTAATGCTGCTCATTTCTGAGTACCAAACATTTTTTTTTTTATAATAACACCAAATAAAGATTTCAATAACATGTTATGTGTTTTACTCTAACAATCTAAATTACTAATGTTGTTCTTTGAATACATAAAAGAAATGCTCAGTGCCTAAATATGATATTTATGGAGAGAATGCAAATGACTGTGTCTCAACCGTATACGAGAGGCACATTATTCATTAATATTCTTATTTCCTCTTTTTATCAATATATCTGTCCTGTGGGCAGTGTTGACAAATTAATGAATTTGATTATTATTTATCTAAACGTTATCACACAAAAAATCATACATTTTGCCATTTCTTGTAGCAGAGGAGCGGTAATATAAAATGGGTATCGTCTTCCTTAGCAGGAGACGGACAACAGGATTATGTCTCAAAGTGGCAACTAAGCTGACAATAGCTTTAAGCAGCCGCACACCTCCTCCTTTCTATTTACAGGAGAGATAAGAGGAAATTGGGGGAACGTAAGGATGAAAGGCAGGCGACGACTGTTCTTCTATGACCTTCTGCACGTTTGGAATAGCATGCTGTCTGCAGAGCAAGCAGAGAATGTGCAGGTACTTTTGAACATGGTTAATTGATGCATAACATGTCCATAAATAATTTTTATCAAGATTTTAGGGGAAATTTACATTAATGTTTAAAGACAATTTAAGCAATTTAAAGCTGTTTATTGGTTAGCGGTAAATTCCCTTACCACATAAAATGAACAACTGTAATATATCTAACGGGACATACCATGTAATTTTATAGCTTTTGGAAGTGAAAAAGAATAAGTCCTCTTATAATTCACAGTGAAAAACCCTAATAGACATTGATTTCTATGTGTGACACTTCACATTTTATGGCTTATAATTACAATTCTTTTTCTTTCTTATCAGTTATAATGGTGTTAAATTAATGTTTATTGAATTATGTTAGTGTCATGCACTGTAAAAAAATAAAAACGGAAAATGTACTGGTAATTTCCTGCCAGGACATTATCCAGTAATTTTACAGAAATTTCTGTTAACCCTAAAACACAACACAATGCAATGCGTCATTCAAAATAGAAGTAAAACACCTGTATAATTTTTTTTTTACTGTATACAGTAAATTGTGCCCTATTTTTACAGACTTTTTTTACAGTGTTTAATCTGTACAACTGTAAATGTTTCTACTGTATTTGTTATGATGAAGTTCTGCCAACCACGTTTTTTTTTTTTTTTTTTACGTAAATTTCTGGGGGGGTTTTTTAGGTCATCTGTATACTAATGTACTTCTTAAAGTTTAAACTTAAATATAAATAAATAAATAAACGTTTAAATAAATACAATAAATACACATTTAAATTCACAGCATTTCTTATCTGGGAAAACAGATCAAACATACTAATGACTACACAGATTTTTGTCCAATCAAATGTTATCTAGAATGAGAATGTCCCTCCCCCTAATACAACCTGCAACTGACAAATCATGTAACAAATCTTAGTTCTGTGACAGAACTAAAACCTATTGTATGTTTACAAAAAAAAGGGTCAAGTCCTTCGATACGTCCCGCCCAAACTTTCTATATAGCAATTTTATGCTGCTTTATTTATTTATTTTTTTACCATCATTTTACATGTGCTAGTTAATTTGAAATGATCTTGTGGAGTGAGTGAATGAATGAATGAATAAATAAACTTGTTTTTAAGTTTAGCATTAAACATATAGCATGTCACACCACAGGAACTTCCAGAAGTAGTTTGCTTTGACTACTTATTAAATTCTGAAGTGCCACAATTGTGCAAAGCATGTGACATGGATCACGCAAATGCTTTAACGGCAAGCTGTTTCCCAGTAATCGAGTCATATGACACCTTCCAAAAGGGCCAATCACATGTATTGCTCTTGAGACCAGCATTTACAATAAATAAGATTAAAAAATGTACGTCAATGTTCAAGAGACCCAATACATGCTGTCTTGGGCAGGTAACATGCCCTTCGCCTGACCCCGTGGGGCCGCAACACCCACACAGACATGTATAAAAGGAGTTGTATTTGAGCATACTTCAGCTTGAGCAGTGTGAAGTCAGTTGAGAGGCTCCTCTCACAGAGGCGGCAGGAAAGGCAGCAAGAAACAGAGCAGTGACAAACGACAAGTCATGATTTTACAGTCTCCGATCCAGTCCGTCACCTCATGCCGCCTGGTAAACGAAGAGTCTTGACAGAGGTTTATGAGCAAGAGACAAAGAAGAGACAGTGATGGGAAAAGATTTAATTGAATGGAGAGCTAGGAGTAGGCCGAAGTGTCAGCACTTTAATTGTTGTTACAGAGTGCTAGTGATGTAACTCGCTCTATAAACACAATATAGGGATTAGAACAGAGTGGACGCTCACCAGAGACTATTGCGGCTGAAAAGAAAAGCGTTCAGCCTTGATGTAAGCACTCTCGATGATGTCAAATGTAGATGTGAGGTAATTGTGAGCACCACGGTGTATATTGTTAATATCCCAAAAGACTGTGCCAACCACAAAAAAGCTCTCTGTAGGAAATCATAGATTTCCGATCCTCTACAGCCCATGAGCCTGTGAACTGATTCTTTAACTCAGAAATAAAGCACAATTAGAAAGAGACCACTAAAAAAGACCAATAAAATGTTGAACATCTTCCAGACTGAGACACTTTAATTTAAAGGACGAATGGAGTTACTTTCTGAACAGGTTTCATTTAAATTAAGCCAAAGTTAATGGCTCATCCAACCTTGGATTCTTCTTCATGGCTTGAGAATGTTGAATTAAAACATGACAAACTAGACAACAGAATTATTACATGTTCATACACCTGAAAATCACCTTGAATACAATAAACGCACACTGATGTACACTGTGTTTATAAGTTTGGGATCAGTGTGATTTATTTTTTAAAATAAATTAATACTTAGAATCCACAAGCACACATTCAATTGATCAAAAGTACAGTAAAGACTAATAAGACAAATAAATGCTGTTCTATTGAACTTTCTATTCATCAAAGAATCTTGAAAAAAAAGTATCAGTTTCCACAAAAATATTAACCAGCACAACTGTTTTCACAATTGATAATAATAAGAAATGTTACTTGAGCATCAAATCAGTATATTAGAATGATTTCTGAAGGATCATGTGACACTGAAGACTGGAATAATAGCCGTTGAAAATTCAGCTTTGCCATCACAGGAATGAAATATTTCAAATTGTTCAAAATGAATATCAATATATTTAAATTGTAATAATATTTCACAATATTACAGACTTGACTGTATTTTTGATCAAATAAATGCAGCCTTGGTGAGCATAAGACTCACATAATGACAAATAGTTCCAAACCAATATGATAAAACACAAAATAACTGTTTTTGTCCATACAATGGAAGTCAATGGGGTCCAAAACAACATTGGACCCCTTTGGCCATGAGCCTAACGTCAGGTGTGCAGCGTGTGCTCTCTCTTTCTGAGTGTGCTTGTGTAAATGTGGCCCCTAGTGCGCCCGTGTGGAATGATACATGGACAACAGCAGCTGAGGAAGCACTCAACTTGTGCTAAACTGTGTGAAAGACTTCAATAATGCAGGGGTATGGGGCTCACATGACTTGACATGGTTCCTTTAGGCCTAATGTCTTCCTCTCTGACAAAAATTTGTAAACAAACAAAGTGTCAAGGATGGAAACATAGAGAAGGATTTTGTGACTGAGACTACTCTTCACTTCAGATCCTTTTAGCAAAGTGCTAGCTTGGGATGGATCGGAATCTAGGGACCTACCAATCTAGGTTTTAACTAAAATATTGATTTCTGGTGTAAGAATACTGATCTAATATTGTGTGGTGAAACCTTTTTTGAGGAAAATGTTTGAGGAAACAATTTGACATTTTTTTTCCAGGATTGTTGTAATGAATGTAGGGTAAACAATTAATTTAGAACAGAAATGTTTTGTAACAATATAAATGTCTTTACTGTCAATTTAAATCCTTGCAGAAGAAAAGTATTTTAAAAAAATTGACCGCAAACTTTTGTACAGTAGTGTATATGAAGAACATAAAGATTGAACATAAACCTATTTTTAAAGTATTGTTCATTGTTGGTTCATGATCCCTGATACAATACTAATAGTAACAAATTTAACCTTAATTTAAAATTTTAACATAATACTTCAAAATAATGATTACCCCACTCCTAGTGTCACATACACTATATGGCCAAAAGTTTTGGGACGCCTGCCTTTACATGCACATGGGACATCTTTAATGACATCCCATTCTTAATCCGTAGGGTTTAATATGGAGTTGGCCCACCCTTTGCAGCTATAACAGCTTCAACTCTTCTGGGAAGACTTTCCACAAGGTTTAGGAGTGTGTTTATGGGAATTTTAGACCATTCTTCTAGAAGCGCATTTGTGAGGTCAGGCACTGATGTTGGATGAGAAGGCCTCGCAGTCGCCGCTCTAATTCATCCCAAAGGTGTTCTATCGGGTTGAGGTCAGGACTCTGTGCAGGCCAGTCAAGTTCCTTCACACCAAACTCACTCATCCATGTCTTTAAGGACCTTGCTTTGTGCACTGGTGTGCAGTCATGTTGGAACAGGAAGGGGCCATCCCCAAACTGTTCCCACAAAGTTGGGAGCATGAAAATGTCTTGGTATACTGAAGCATTAAGAGTTCCTTTCACTGGAACTAAGGGGCCAAGCCCAACCCCTGAAAAACAACCCCACACCATAATCCCCCCTCCACCAAACTTTACACTTGGCACAATGCAGTCAGGCAAGTACCGTTCTCCTGGCAATCGCAAAACCCAGACTCGTCCATCGGATTGCCAGACAGAGAAGCGTGACTGCTCACTCCTGAGAACACGTCTCCACTGCTCTAGAGTCCAGTTGCGGCATGCTTTACACCACTGCATCCGACGCTTTGCATTGCACTTGGTGATGTAAGGCTTGAATGCAGCTGCTCGGCCATGGAAATCCATTCCATGAAGCTCTCTACGCACTGTTCTTGAGCTAATCTGAAGGCCACACAAAGTTTGGAGGTCTGTAGCTATCGACTCTGCAGAAAGTTGGCGACTTCTGCGCACTGTGTGCCTCAGCATGCGCTGACCCCGCTCTGTGATTTTACGTGGCCTACCACTTCGTGGCTGAGTTGCTGTTGTTCCCAATTGCTTCCACTTTGTTATAATACCACTAACAGTTAACCGTGGAATATTTAGTAGTGAGGAAATTTCACGAATGGACTTATTGCACAGGTGGCAACCTATCACGGTACCACGCTTGAATTCACTGAGCTCCTGAGAGCGACCCATTCTTTCACAAATGTTTGTAGAAGCAGTCTGCATGCCTAGGTGCTTGATTTTATACACCTGTGGCCATGGAAGTGATTGGAACACCGGAATTCAATGATTTGGAGGGGTGTCCCAATACTTTTGGCAATATAGTGCATCTCTGTGTGGAAACTCTGTGCACAAACTTTATCTCTATCATTCTTAGGGTCATTGAGTTATAAGGGCTAGTGTTATCAACATTACCAAGACTCAACAAACACATGCAGCCAGTGCTAAAACAAATTGTTCCATCCTCATATGGGTCCTGTGCCGTATATACAGTACTCATCTTTCCACAGGCCCTATTTGACAAGCCGCGGAAACACCACCATCATGTACTCATGTACTCTCACATTCTCTCTCAAACAAAGAGTAAGAGTAAAGACAACAGTGTTGGAAAACACAGCAAATTTTGATGGTTGTGGGTGGAAAAGCATCAATATTTTATTGTGAATACTGTACCCTAGCTGCTCCCCAAGTGCAGATCAAACAGACTGGCCCATAAAAGCTCTTCAACTTACAGCTAATTTTAAAGCCTCTTTATGGAAACGGTGATACTTAAATTATGCTGTAAATGGCAAGAAGGTCAGGGGTGGCACTGAGGTCACAGCAGAAGGAAATGACAATGACAGAGGAGACCATGTGATTGAAAAGGATGATGACTGATGCAATTTCTGACATTAGAATAAAAACAGCTTGTTTAATGGAAATAAGTGTCAAGACTCTTAGATCAAGCCTGTTCAGACAAAAACTAATGCTGTCAAACACAATTTAACACATACAAAGTTAATCAAATATGTTCAACAATGTGTAACATATTGTAACACTTTTTAACAAATCAATTCAAATTGACATCGTGACAATTTCATGGATTTCAATGTGCTAAATATCAACTGACAGCCATACTAAAATTAGCCCTCCGTTATTGTGTTCTGTACAGCTTTCTTTAAATGTCTTTCTTCCTTTTCCTTCATAATAATTTATTTCTATGCTATATTTGTGGTTTAACACACACACAAACACACACACACACACACACACACATTGGGTTTTCATGTTTTATGGAAACTTTCCATAGACTTCAGTGGTTAGTTCACCCAAAAATGAAAATTCTGTCATTAATTACTCACCCTCATGTCGTTCCAAACCCGTAAGATCTTTTTGATTAAATCTGAGAACTTTCGGTACCTCTGTTGACAGCTACACCGCTACCACTTTGACAATTTTCATTTTTTAGGTGAACTATCGCTTTAAATCCTTAAAAAATAGATCTGAAATACATTGAGACAGCAACAGGCATCAATGAGCATGGCAAGAATGAAGAGTAAAGAGAATTTACACACGCGTGGATCTTATGCTATAGCTGGATATTTTAATCTTACAAAAGACTGTCACACAATGAAACAAGTCTCTGTAATCTTACCCTCTGATAAAGTTCAGCATCCCGTACATTTGTGCAACTCTATGCGTTCAAGTTTAATTAAATGGACAACTGTTGCAACTTCATTTTCAGCCTTACTGGCTTCATTTGATTACATTTTTATGCTTGTAAGAGAGGTTAGGGCAGTCTTTTATGCTTTGGTTTTTCAAAATGAGCCCAACCATCACTGTTTCACTGTTGATTCCAAGAGAGATACTTACTCTTAAATGAATGCTGCATGTGCATTCAATCAAAAGGCCAAATTTGGGAAGGAAATTTCTCAACAAGCCACACACACACAAAGGTGCAGATATATTGTCATTGTCCTCCCGATCACAGAAGTTACCGAAGACACCTGATTGGATGATGACAGAGTCTATTGATCATCTCTTTGCAACCCAAGTAGTAATTCAGGGTTTTTAAAAGGTCTTCTGTAAAATGGGGGGGGGGGGGGGGGGGGGGGGGGGGAGTTGCTGACGTGCTTATTTAAGCTTGGTTAGGCCATATTTGAAGGTAATGTTTCATAGCATTTGAAAGAAAAAATAAATCTGTGACATTTCAAATTAACTCAGCATTTGTTGCGCATATAATACTTACACTATTACATACCTCAGGTCGCTAGAGACCCTATATACTTTTTTACAAAAAAATCATTAGAAAACAGACAATCTTTTATAATTATTTTCTTGTTATATAGTTTATAAATAATTGATTAAAGAAAAACTATTCTCTAACTCTAACTTATATATTGTATATACTATATATGGTCCACTTTATATTAGGTGGCCTTGACTACTATGTACTTATATCAAAATATAAGTACAATGTATTGTGTTCATATTGTATTGCAAAACTTTTGCTGATATTGAGGTGGGATACGGGTAAAGTTAGGGACAGGTGTAGTGGTATCGGTAAGTTTAAGGGTAGGGTTAGGTGTAAGGGTCAACAGTGTAATTAAAAAAATGTAATTACAGAAATTAATTACAGATATAATTACATGCAGGTATTTTGTAAGTACAATGTAAAACATGTATGTACACAATAAGTGCACTGTATCATTTCATTTAAAATGTTAGTACACAGTAGTTAAGGCCACCTAATATAAAGTGGGTCCCTATATATATATATATATATATATATACATACACATACACACCGATCAGACATAACATTATGACCTAATATTGTTTTGGTCCCCCATTTGCTGCCAAAACAGCCCTGACCCATCGAGGCATGGACTCCACTAGATCCCTGAAGGAGTGCTGTGGTATTTGGCACCAAGATGTTAGCAGCAGATCCTTTAAGTCCTTTAAGTTGTGAGGTGGAGCCTCCATGGATCAGACTTGTTTGTTCAGCACATCCCACAGATGCTCGATTGGATTGAGATCTGGGGAATTTGGAGGCCAAATCAACACCTCAAACTCGTTGTGCTCCTCAAACCATTCCTGAACCATTTTTGCTTTGTGGCAGGGTGCATTATCCTGCTGAAAGAGGCCACAGCCACCAGGGAATACTGTTTCCATGAAAGGGTGTACATGGTCTGCAACAATGCTTAGGTAGGTGGTACGTGTCAAAGTAACATTCACATGGATGGCAAGACCCAAGGTTTCCCAGCAGAACATTGCCCAAAGCATCACACTGCCTCTGCCGGCTTGCCTTCTTCCCATAGTGCATCCTGGTGCCATGTGTTCCCCACACACGCACGCAGCCACCCACGTGATGTAAAAGTAAACGTGATTCATCAGATCAGGCCACCTTCTTCCATTGCTCCGTGGTCCGACACAGCCACTGGAGCTGATCGCGTCCAATCTAGTCAATACTTCTGTTTATAAAGGCCGCGCCGCAGCACGAGGACGGAACAAAACTTTGTCGGAGACGTGATGCACTGCAGACGTGTGCAGCGTAAATAGGGGTTAAGCGTCCCAACCCACATAGATGTAAAAGATGTGGATAAGATCAAAACAATGTGGCTACATTTCACCAGGCACGATGCCAATAGCATGCAATGCAATATTCATGACAAGATAATTGCCACTAAGACCGACAACACGACAAATCTGAAGTACGTGACAGTGCATGGAATAAACTAAAGAGCAGAAAGTTTATCCGTATTCGACTGCAAGAAGAACTGCAGCGTGTCACATAAATGAACCGAAACTTAGCATATACTTTCCTCACATACATGAGAAATAGGCCCATAGAAAGCTGGAAATATCTACGTTTAAACAAAACAATTCAAATCGAAAACAAATACTTTTATTATGTAATCCAAATGAAAAGTGTATTTCCCTCTATAAGCGCACGTTCACTACTGTGGAGATGCATCGTCAACTTAATCTTTGCAGCCCAACACAGACTCAGAAAACAGTAGTTTATTAATAAACAATTAAAATGAATGTCTCCTTGCTATTTTTACATTTATAAACATTAGGCTACTTTTGCCAATGCTCTGCGGCATGCTTTATGTGTGTGCTTAAGCGCACCCAACCCACCCCCCCCCCCAAACAAACCAAAGTTTTTTTTGTGGTAATGTAATCTTGTTAAAACAGAAAAATACATTTGGTATCGAAAAAATTATCGTTCAGGAACCGGTATCGAAGTATCAGTATCAATATCGAACACTTTTGAATGATACCCAGCCCTAGATGTGGCAGACATAACAGACATTGTGGTGCGAATTTTCATTACTTTCAGAAAAAAAGGAAAAGAAAAGTAAATTCTTTGGTGATACAGTATGTATATGTACTATTGAACATCGTTAGGGGACAAATTAAATAATCTATAAGAGTGCACTTTATTTTCTACAGGCAGTGTCCATATTTGAAAAAAAAACATATCACTGACTGTAGCTATGGCTAAACTGCAATCTATTTAAAATGAATAAAATCTAATTTTAGATTTTCAAATACAATAGCCTTCTTGTTGACAGTTTCCCCCAAGATACATAAAAATAACCTTTTCCATAATGTAGAGTCATGATGTAGAGTTGTTTCTCTAGTAAATAAATTGCTATTGTAAAACGAGATGTCCTCCCTAGAGAACAATTAATTACATTCCCATAAAGAGTATTTCTGATTCAACGCTGTGGGTGTGAAAGGGGAAACGTCTATGCTAATCTATGCCAAACCTCAGAACTGCCTCTTGGATGAATCCTACTGTGTGTGTTTGTGTATGTGAGTCTGTTTGCTGGGACAGGGGTATGGCTGGAGAGATGAATGATGGAAGCATCTGGGGTTTATATAATGATCACATTTAATTTTATCTTGTTACACCCACAGAGCACCAACTAAAGCAAAGATAACTGTTTTGATAGGTTGGACAGCATCAGGTTGTGTCAAAGCAGCAAAACAAATTCAGCTGCCATTTCACACAGAGGACTCAATAAAGACCACAAAGCAGGTCACTTTACTACAGGTTTCAACGCACACAGGGATAAAGTCCCTTTCCTTAAAGCTCAAAGCAAAGACAAGGGGAAGAGCACTTCTATTGATTTCTAAGAGAAGGCTCTATGATTTGGGAGCACTGTGAACTGAGGACGCTGTTACTCTCTACTTGTACAAGTGGAAGATTACAGACAGAGAAGCTGTGCCAGTGGCCTTAGCTATAAAACCTGGCAAATTAAACAAGCCCAGGGTAACAAATAATTCATATAAGAGAAACACAGGGGAAAATAAAGGCCTGGCAGATCTGCTGGATGGATAAAAAGGTTAAATCAAGTTAATCAGCTATATCAGAATGAGTAAGTATGAGTGTGTGAAAGAGTGAGTGTGTGTGTGTGTTGGGTATAAAAATATCCCCACAAGATAGAAATACCAGAAATGTTTGATCTTGTGGGGACAATTTTTGGTCCCAATGAGAAAAATAGCTTATAAATCATACTAAAAGATGTTTTTTTTTTAAATGTAAACATGCAGAAAGTTTTCTGTGATTTAGGGGTAGGTTTAGGGGATAGAATATACAGTTTGTACAGTATAAACATCATTACATCTATGGAAAGTCCCCATAAAACATGGAAACCCAACAAAATTTACAACAAAACAAAAAAAAAAATGCATTTATTTACAGTAATTATGCATATTTATCCCTAGATATGTCTAAATACATTTATTTTTCTGTAAATTGTGAGTTTGCTAGTCAAAACAATTAACACTTATGTTTTAATTATTTAATGTTTCATGTTTATTTATATTGTAACATTATATTATATATAAAACATTATCATTTACAAATTTTACATCAGCAGTGTCTGATTTGATCAGATATGGTACTTGAAAAAAGCACTGAATTCAAGCATTCTGGGAAATTTTTTTCATTATGTTTCATATAATGAACTGTATATCATTTAATTCAAACTGTATATCGTGTATGATAACCTTTTCAATGGAAATTCATAGTGAAACATTTTTAATCTGGAAGTGGTTCTCAAACAGTTTACCTGGATAAATACCTCCTCTTCCAAGGAGAAATATATTATTCATAGTATAAACATTTTGAGACACCTCATGTAATTACACTATTAATTTAAAGAGAAATATTTCTACAATAACAGTAAATCCACCATCTCTTGATGTGCCATTGATGTTCCACAAGTCTGGGAAATCCCAAAATCATATACCCCACACTCTGGTGGACAAACGCTGTCATTAATGAGCAGATATTAGAGCAACTGATGCTGATCCTGAGATTTAACCTCGATCCCAGAAACTACTCAGGCTGTTTTCTCTCTAACACTGCGTTTTCTCTGCCTGTATAAATTTTTCAAGTCTACTGACAAAAGCTTTCAGACTCCTTTCTGTTACTTGTAGCTCTCACAAAGTACTTTTACAAAGATCTGCACTTAGACTATATTTTATTTAGGAAAAACTTACCTGCCACTTCAAAAGTGTGCAGGTGCATGACCTTTAAAAATGTGCGCCTGTCAGTGTGTAGACAAATGTGCTTCAAATGTGAGTGTGCATATTTCTCAGTGTGTGTGTATGTGCATGTTTGCAGTACTTGTTACCAAACCAGCCTCACTTTGCTGAGAGCAACATTAATGTTTCCTCAGCATACTGTACCACTGGCCTCTGCGTTTGCCAGAACAAAAAAGGTCAAAGGGGGTCAAAGCCTGTTTCGCTCTGTATAAAAACAGAGCTTTTGGCTCAGACACTGATATGTGACCTCTTGACCCCTTATCACTCCGTTTCCCCCAGGAATTTCTGCAGCGTTGCTCCATCACGACTATGTGTCTTAGGAAACATGTCTATGTCTCAGATTGACAGACTCTCTCCAGTTCTGATAAGTGTACTTCTTCGCCACACAATATGTAAAAGGCAGTATATCAAATGAATAGGATGTCTGAATGCTAAGTATTCATGATGCAAATAAAAAAAATAAAAATAAATGAAAAAGGTGTAAGAGCCAAAGGTACCAGTTCAGTTCCTGAGTGAAATAGTATTGATTTGGCCACACCCCCCTAGGGATAGGCATTTTTGCCAATTTCTCATTTCGATCATTGATAGGTCTCAAAAACTGAGAAACGAGAGGGGCGGGGCACGTCCGTCATGGAGATAATGAAAATATTTTAAGACTGTTACGAAAATTAATGTCGCCGGTCTGGAGGCGTGCTGTCTAACGCTAACCAATCAGACCTCAGGTACCGCCCAACATGTTGTAATAACCAATCAAGAAGATAGACATATATTTGTCAGGGCGAAAGTCATCGCTTTCATGATCGATCGTTGCCGTCACGTTCGAGTACTCAAGCACTCGAGTACTCTTGCCAACCCCACAGGAAGTTGAATTAGAATCTATCTATTCAATTAAAGTTACTATATCAATTAAATTTTTTTTTTCAAATTTAGCTTTCCTAGTTAAAAGTTACACTGATGTGAAGTTGATTATTTGATTTTTAATTCATTTTAATTACATACTCTTACATTTAAATTCAAATTGCAATTCTGCATCCTGTTTGCTACCTCAGACCAAATTCTGTTCAAATTCAAGAACTGGCATTCTCAGTTCGATTCTGAAAAAGTACCAAAAAGGTTGCTCCTTGTGGTTAAATTTAGTGGTTTAACAACACCCGAGTAAATCACTTTCATGGTTGCTGTTAACACAAAATGTGAACATGGCAGATGTTGTGCGTCCATTAATATATTTACATGTTGCATATCTACAGAGCATACTTAATCAGTGAGAAGTTCTGCAGCTCAAATTCAGGTCATATTACTACAAGAATTCGGACACACACCCAGTATATACACTCACCTAAAGGATTATTAGGAACACCATACTAATACTGTGTTTGACCCCCTTTCGCCTTCAGAACTGCCTTAATTCTACGTGGCATTGATTCAACAAGGTGCTGAAAGCCTTCTTTAGAAATGTTGGCTCATATTGATAGGATAGCATCTTGCAGTTGATGGAGATTTGTGGGATGCACATCCAGGGCACGAAGCTCCCGTTCCACCACATCCCAAAGACGCTCTATTGGGTTGAGATCTGGTGACTGTGGGGGCCATTTTAGTACAGTGAACTCATTGTCATGTTCAAGAAACCAATTTGAAATGATTCGAGCTTTGTGACATGATGCATTATCCTGCTGGAAGTAGCCATCAGAGGATGGGTACATGGTGGTCATAAAGGGATGGACATGGTCAGAAACAATGCTCAGGTAGGCCGTGGCATTTAAGATGCCCAATTGGCACTAAGGGGCCTAAAGTGTGCCAAGAAAATATCCCCCACACCATTACACCACCACCATTCTGTTTACGCCAAATTCTGACTCTACCATCTGAATGTCTCAACAGAAATCGAGACTCATCAGACCAGGCAACATTTTTCCAGTATTCAACTGTCCAATTTTGGTGAGCTCGTGCAAATTGTAGCCTCTTTTTCCTATTTGTAGTGGAGATGAGTGGTACCCGGTGGGGTCTTCTGCTGTTGTAGCCCATCCGCCTCAAGGTTGTGCGTGTTGTGGCTTCACAAATGCTTTGCTGCATACCTCGGTTGTAACGAGTGGTTATTTCAGTCAAAGTTGCTCTTCTATCAGCTTGAATCAGTCGGCCCATTCTCCTCTGACCTCTAGCATCAACAAGGCATTTTCGCCCACAGGACTGCCTCATACTGGATGTTTTTCCCTTTTCACACCATTCTTTGTAAACTCTAGAAATGGTTGTGCGTGAAAATCCAAGTAACTGAGCAGATTGTGAAATACCATGCCGTCTGGCACCAACAACCATGCCACGCTCAAAATTGCTTAAATCACCTTTCTTTCCCATTCTGACATTCAGTTTGGAGTTCAGGAGATTGTCTTGACCAGGACCACACCCCTAAATGCATTGAAGCAACTGCCATGTGATTGGTTGATTAGATAATTGCATTAATGAGAAATTGAACAGGTGTTCCTAATAATCCTTTAGGTGAGTGTAATCCTCTCCATGCAAAATATCAACAAATGGACAATGGACCAGACATTAGCCATCAAAGTATCGCAAATACTTATAGATCTCCTCCATTCAACATTAAGTTTTCTAGTTTCATTTTTTGCAGTGTTGTGATTGTGCAGACTTTATGCTCAATAATAATTTTAAAAGAGTGTCTCTCGAGGACTCTAGAGATCAGCAAATGGAATAGACCGACCCCAGAGAAGAAAAGAGAAATATAGACCGCTTGCCAAAAGCAGGGTGTTTCTAGTTCAGAGACAGCACTCTCCATTATTAAGCTTTGGCCATGTAATAAAGCGAGCTCTATCTGTGGTACTGTTTGCCAACAGGAGGGACTTGTGGTTGCTCCAAATGCGACAGCATTGACTCAGAATGCACTGGCCTACATTCATTGTGTGTTGAACTATTTAGTAAAGTGCCCTAGGGCTCAACTTGAGTGTCTGCTCTTAACTTCATTTGATATCTATTAATGATATGGGTCATTATAATTTTAGACTATAACACTTTCCAAAAATGAGAAATGACTGGTACACTTACACGTTTTGATTTGCTTTTCATCTGTCTCGATCTGCAACCTAAATTGGTTCATCGTTTTTGTGTGTGATAACAGGTTCCCAGCATTCCCAGCATCCCAGTTTTTTTTTTTCTTTTTAAGAAGGGCCTCCGCATTAAAATCAATTCACTGCGGGACTGAAATAAAGGCTAATAAATAAGATAGATAAATAAGATAGAGATAAAAATAAGTAAGAGATTTTGAAGTCTGCAACTTCCACAGAATTACTGATGACACTGGATGGATGGCATTCTGTATTTCTCCAAAGACCTCATTCATACACCAAGTTTGAATATTCATAGTGAATCTTCATTGCATAAAATATTTCTTTCTCCACTATAATGAAGGAATGTGCTGTGAACCACATTCAATTATAAGGATAATCTGAATCGGATTTAAACTTATAGTTTTGGTCCTCAAATTGTATTGTCCTGCAAGATGCATTGTTTCAGTAGGAGACAAGGAGTCATTGAATCCACTCAACAGATTTGTTACCTTTGTATATGAACATTTATAAAATACATAACTTGGACACAGTCTCCTCTGATAACAAATTTGAATGTAGACGCATGCATTTTCTGTGAAGCTGCTTTGAAACGATATGTATTGTGAAAAGCGTTATACAAATAAATGTGAATTGAATTGAATTTGTTCAAATACACTGATTTGTTCAGGAACAATGGTTGATTCTTTTTTGGTTTCGTTTGGAAATATTTTCATTGAAGGACGAGAGTATCTGGCAATATTGTGTTTAAAATGTTAGCTACTCAATATTAACTTTATATTTACAAAGCGGGTGTATAGATTATTGATGTTATATTATAATAAAATGCAACAATTTCTAAATCTATGAAGATGTTATGTCTTTAATATGGGTTTCACATCTTATATGCGTTTAGGTAATGTTTTTGGAGGTTTGAAGGCGATTGGTAATGTTTGTAATGATGGTACCTGCGGCGTGCGCGGTTTGTATGGTGAGCTGCTCTCTAGGTCGGCAAGGATGCTGGTCAGGGAGTCGATCTCAGCATCCAGACTGGAACGTCTCTCTTCTATAGTTTTCCCAGGTCCTTTTATCTGAAACACACAGACACACTAACCTGTAATGAAATGAGGTCTTTTTGAAAGAGGGTTGCTCTAAATTAGCTAACCCACACATGCAAGCTAAAATGAAAGAAAAACAACTAAATATTATACACAAAGAAAGGCAATTTAATGCTCAAATACAGCACATATTTCACTGTGGGCTACTATTACAAAAGCATTAGAGCAGTTAGTAATGTTTTCACTTTTTTTTGTCTTTGTGTTTTGTCTTTACATGTTCATTAAAATTAATCGTGGCCTCAGACAATTGGCTGAAAGTGAACTGTAATAATAAGACATGATTGTCTGGGAGAAAGTCTTTAGGAGAAAATCTTAATGATGTGAAAGAAAAAAACAAACAACAAGTAACGCTTTGTTGGTGAGACAGCTCATCTCATATTAATTGACTCACCCCTTAGCTCTCTCTCTCTCCCTCTCTCCCTCTCTCCCTCTCTCGCTGTCCGCTTTATCTGTTTTCACTCTACTTGAAAGTTTCACTGTCTCCCAAACTGACAATAACAAAGCCTCACTCTCGCAAAGTTTTATTCACACTCCGGGTACAGGTTTCTTTTTAAGATGTTTACAGGTAGCCTGGCACATCCATAAATAAATATCCCACCTTACTTAATCTAAATATTGGGTCTCAAGGTAAGCACACAATATCTTCTGTACGAGAATACAGATTATTGCATTATAAATTATACAAAGCATAACAATCTAGTGAACTTAATTATTCTAGAAATACAATTTTCATTTAGAGGCTCCAAAATAAAGCTGGACCAAGTTTCCTGACCCCTGTCACTATAGATAACTTAATTATTATTTTCAAAAAAGTAAAAGAGTAAAAAATAAATACATATACATATATATAGGATTGAATCACCATGACATTTTTTTGGCTTGATGATAATAAAAAATATCAAAATAAAATTGATATTTATTCAGAATGTATATATTTATTCAGAAATTAAAAGCATGCTCATCACTGAAGAGGTCCATTCAAGTCACTGTGTGTCTAAACTGCATTTTTAATATTCATTTTAATTAAAATACATTTTATGTACATTTATTCAGTGTACTATACTTGAGCAGTGTGGCACAACTGTTTAGTAAACTGGAAAATTACTCTGACAGTGGTTTGTGATACAATGTAATGTAAGGCAAACTAAGGTCTTCCCAACTCTTCTTAAGCAAAAACTGTATATATAACAATTGACTCTAAAGTCTAAGTCTTGGATGAGCAATACATCTGAAATCACTGAATCCTGTCCTCTATGTTGGAGAGGGAGCAAAGAACAAAATTATCAAAGGCATTTGAGGAATGGCAGGCATGTGACCAAAAAAAAAAAAGGTACGAGGGGCAGACTTTGACAGTGTTCTCACTCCTCATCAAAGGGGGCACAACAACCTTCTCCCCTCTCGGCTGAAGGACACTGATATCTATTCTTGTCCTCTGTGGCTTCTTCTTTCTTTTCCCTCATCTTTACATGACACTAGATAAATAAAGGCCCTTTATGTGAACTGACAGTTTTTGTGAGTGAGCACTCAACAATGTGGCCATGACATAAATTGTGGTTTTGAAATGGGAAACTTAAAAAAAAAAATAATAATAATTTGTGCATACAGAATGAAGAGGACACAGTATATTTTTGCTGAGCAATTAGAGATATCAATAGAATAGACATAAACTGTCCCTTTTGTCAATACCAGAGAAATGTGGAGCAGAAAATATTAATTATTAATTCAATGGTATAAATAAGGTAGGGGATGAGAGGAGAGGAGAGGAGAGGAGAGGAGAGGAGAGGAGAGGAGAGGAGAGGAGAGGAGAGGAGAGGATTGCCTGAGGCACTGAGCTCATAGGCCAGGATCAGTGACTGACTCTTACTCAAACTTATCTGTTTGGATTACCTGTCACAACCTATTACAACGCTAACATGCTTCTACTTGGAGCTGAGCAGGCCCTAAAAAGCTTCCCAAACAATCAGGGGAAAGGGCAAACCGAGATTTGCATCATTAATTCTAAGGTCCTGAATTAAGATGAACTTAAACTAAGAATGAATTGCACCTGCTGTTTGTGTTGTTTAGCACTAAATTCACTAAATAAATTATGCAAAGCAGGTAACGGCACAAACATGGATACAACGCTGGCTCAATTCCTGATCTTCCGGGTTAGTTCTGAATTCTAGGTAGCAATCTCACATACTTTACTTGGACTATACAAAACCTGAACTGGCTTATAAAAGCATGTGTCATATATAAAAAATATGAGGAATAACTGCTGCCATGATTGACAGAAAATGTGCACAAACATCTCCTAAATTAGCTTACAGTAATAGCCCAAAAATATGGCAGCAGTTAAATGTAAATACAGTAAATACACATGCACATTTCAGCACATGCGCACATGTTGTGAATAAATGTAGAACCGTTTCAGAACAGTTTAGGTAAATAAGATAAATACACTGCGAGTTCCATATGATTATGCGATCTAAAACAACTTCCACAGTGCAATTCCCTGTATTGTTTCATTATTAATTATACTGCGTGCTGCAATTTATAAAAGGATCAAGAGTTTTTATTTTTTAGGCATGTTCCTATAGCAACCAAGATTGAGTCATGCACACGCCACAAAAAGATCAACAACAATTTGCAGGAAAAAAATACTGTAATAGCACACAAAGCCATTGGAAAATGCACACTTACACACGTACACAGCCCCTATTTTTGTGAGATGTTTTAGGTGAATTATCTTAATCCCATTAGGAGGACAGGACAGTCAGTTCAATAAAAGGACATAGTGTTATTAAAGAAAAGGCATAGCAATCTAATGAAGCACTTCCATCGGTTATGTAAGCCATCCTTTTGCATTCTGGTAAGCACCGTTTGAAGAGAGGAAGCTGATTTAAGTGCTGAGTTTAATGAAAAACCACAGAGACAGATAAGTGAAGTTAAATAAAGACTGCATGTGTTGCTACGTGTTCTGTTACGGGAAACAAAATAATTTAGGCCAAGAATCATTTGATTATTCATGTTCACCGCGGCACTCCGGCCTCTTCCTCTTGTTAGTTCTGCTTAGATGCAGAAATAATTCAACATCCCCTTTTTCATTCATGAAAGATGTAGAAAACTGAAATTAGGGAAAGCTGTGGGTCGAACGGATTGCCACTCGTTTTCGGTAAAGTACTCACACGCACATGAACGCAGAAGTACTGTTGTCAGAATCAATAGCTAAAGGTCTTCAGGGGAACAGCGTGATGAATACTACAAAATGTGATTTTTTTTCACAAATCATAAACCATCTGCTGACATTGATCTCCTCTCGTCTAAGATGTAAAGCCGGTTAAACTGACTCCAGGATGCCATTAATTTCTACAGAGCAATCGAGATCCTCGCCTCTAAAGTCTGATGTCTTTTCTGTACTAGCCTAATTATCCGCCAATAACACCGTCTGCCGTACGCTGACTCCGTAGAGCTAGATCAACAAACGCGCTGATTCCCTCTGGACAGGCTTCCTCCCTTGCAGAGCAGCGTTCGTGGGAAAGTGATCCGGTGGAGGGTTTTAATAGAGCAGAGAACATGCCTGTAGTCACATTTTGAGTAGCAGATAAAGTGGCCTTATTTATAAAAAAAAAATAAAAAAAAGGATGAATACTTTACAAGCGTCTCACAAAAATAAACAGCGGGCGTCTTGACGTTGCCCATCAGTGACTAAATCCTGTCCTGCAGCAAATTGGTCAAATTGCAACTAAACGGATACATTATCAACAGGCCAAAGCAAAACAATGATGGAAAATAAAAACTCTCTCATTCTGCACTATTGTAGCAGTAGGCCATCAAACCAAACAACGTGAATACACATTTTTATCAGTCCATGGATTCCCTAGGAATCTAAGGAATACTGGCAGTTTGTGTTAAATAATTAAAAAGATCAATAGGAGTAATTCCAATGAATATTAGTCAGAAACAGTTTTGAGGCTGTAGTTTAATGGCTGGACAATGAGTGTTTGGGTCTAAGGGGGGACTGACTCCCTGAAGGGGAAAATGACCAAGGTGAACCAATAGGTGTCAGCCTTCTCTGTGCCCTCGCTCATTTCCAAACGGGTGCCAAATGAACTAAAGAGAAATATAAACAACCAAGGCACACGCCTGGTAAACAGCCACAAAAAGAGATGCAGACTTGGCTGGCCTTTTGTCTGTTTGTCATTAACACGCATGAAAAGGGATCTGAAGTTTGCTGTAAGTATTAAAGGAAGGTCTATGTACCTTCAGGTCATTTTTTTTCTCTGTTTAAGAAACGAATAACTAGAATTAAGCTAGATTTTTCTCTTTAAAAAAATTTAGTTTACGGCTGTAATATTTGATTTGCATGGAACGTCAGACTAGTCCTCCCCATCTTCTGTACTGCAACCAGGGCCGTCGCTAGTGGGGTGAAAGGTGGTGACAATTATAGGGGCCCCCACTGCCCAGGGGGCCCACTAAATCCAGTAGTTAGGCTATACATTTCCTTACTCTTATGAATCATTGTAGTATATACATTTGTATGCCTGATAGTTCAATGAAAACCACAAAAACATACATTTTAGTTAAAGAAGTTTTCCAAATCTCCTCATTCTCCCCTCCCATAAAAAAATAGTTTAGTCCGATGGCTATAAATCAGCGGCAAACAGCAGAGAGACCCAATAAAACCGCAAGTCCCACCCCAGTTAGTAAACATAGTTAAGGCTGCTACGAGAACAGTTGAAGTTATGCTGCCTTCACGTGCTATTTTCCTATTTAAAAAAAAGGTCAAAATCTCAAATCTCTCAAGTCTAAATTTGAATGCGATGAGCTCGTAATCACTTCACAAGTGGGAAGTAGGAAATTTCCGATAGCTCGTGAATGAAGCATTAGAAGTGAAGTTACAGTGGAAGTAAGACTGACTGACAATGTCAGGGAAAAATTTGGGTACCAGTAACGTCATAAAAAGGAAAGGGAGGGCAGGAAAATTGCTATCAAATTCTATCAAAAGGTTATTTTACTTTCTGGGAATAGGACGCCGCCCGCGCACTCTGGTACTGTCAACAGCTGCGCGGTGCGCACCGCCCGAACGACGTGCTCAAAGTCCCTGTCTTTTTGCTCTATTATGTAGTTTGTTGGTTTGTATAACATGCAGAAAAATATTACAGACTTGCTGGCTGCTGATGTGATATTTTTAACAATAGCCTACTGTCAAGAAAATGCGAATACAACTCACTGCTATTGATGGAAATATTTATTAGCTTAATTTAATAAAATAGCACATTATCTTAAATGTGATCAAAAATAAAGA
This sequence comes from Rhinogobio ventralis, assembly GCA_039654625.1. Taxonomy (NCBI): domain Eukaryota; kingdom Metazoa; phylum Chordata; class Actinopteri; order Cypriniformes; family Gobionidae; genus Rhinogobio; species Rhinogobio ventralis. Next base: position 22,692,836 of record CM077205.1, on the reverse strand, counting down.
CAGTGAGAAACTTAAGTGGTTTTATTTTACATTTGACTGCATCCTTTTTCATTTCTGAATATTTATCTTAACTGTTAGACACCAGACTGACTGTAAATACATTTTATAGACCTATTATATTGTTGGTATGCCTACTTTAAAAAAAGTTTATTTTATCATTTTATCAATTTCTTGACTTTTGTTGTTATTTTATTTGTTTGTCTTGCATAATTGCTTGATGACTGTCGTTTTTAATCGCGTAAAGTCATTTTTTGATATTTTATATACAAAGTTGTATATAAATATTATAAGTAAAAGCAGTAACATTTATTTGCATTTTATTTATTTGTCTGTTTAGTGGTTTTGTAAGAAATCCTTATTAGGTGCATGGCACCAGATGTGGGCCTCAATTCCCTAGCTACGGCCCTGACTGCAACCAAAGACATCTTTTTTCCCCTATATTTGTTTTTGTTTTAATGGATGTCAATGGAGGAGAGGCTTCATTATGCTCAATAAACTGCTTTTGTGGGGAAATAGTTTAATGAACTATGATGATAATGATGATACTGAATCGACAGCCTATTGGCTAATTTTAAACATGTTTTCATTTTGGATTGTTCAGAATTTACAGCTGTTTTTATGAGACGTCACAGACAATTTTGTGTGAGTTTACGTAACTTGTCATTCATTTCTGTGCGTCCCAATTTGTGTACTTAAACATTATTCTATGCAATTTTGTATTAATATAAAACTTTACTTAAAGAAAATCAAGTTTTTAATGTTGTTTATATGTCTATGTGGTGTTTTTAATTTGCTTTAAGACAAACTATGTGCACATTCAAGTCAACACCATTGCTGGGTATTGCATATCATTACCGTTTGCGCTGGGGGAATTTTTAATTATAAAGTGAATTTAATTTTAAAAAATACTATTGTTTTGCATTAATAAGTGCAGTTACTAATAACATTATATATAGTTTGTTTATTGGAAATTTGACATTAAAGCACTGAGCTTAGACTGAGATGCAGAAAAAATGTACTTTTATTAACAACAGTAACAGCAAAAACCTGATATTTACAGGGAAAATTTTAATATTCTACTCTTATTAAATATACCATTGTTATTTTATAGTATCACACTGAACTGACTTCAGTGATTATAAAAGGACACAATTTGAAGAAAAGTTTTTGTTTTTCATGAGACTTTGTGACTTCCTACTTTATTAGGGAGTCAATAAGTGCTCCTCTCCATCTACTGGTAATAGTGGTAATTTCATGTCTTTTTTTAAATAAAAGTGTTGGATTGCCACAAAGTTTTAGTTTTTCTACATCTTTAAACTTTTAGTTCTACCAATCATCACATTAAAAATAACGGTAACACTTTACAATAAGGTTCATTAGCTAACATTAATTAACTACATTAGTTAACATGAACTAATAATGAACTGCACTTATAAAGCATTTATTAATTAATCTTTGTTAATGTTAATTTCAACATTTACTAATACATTATTAAAATCTTGTTAACATTAGATAATGCACTGTGAACTAACATAAACCATGAACAGCTTTACTTTTATTAACTAATGTTAACAAAGATATAAATACAGTAACAAATAAACTGCTCATGGTTAGTTAATGTTAGTTAATACATTAACTAATGTTAACTAATGAAACCTTATTGTAAAGTGTTACCAAAATAACATTCAAATTGGATACTATTTAGAGCTTTGAAGTTCTGGAAGTGTGAAGCACTTGAAATCCCTTGAAAATGCTTGAATTTCACTTTTAAAAGGTTGTACAAACCCTGAGATAAATAACGTAAAAAAAAACCCAACTATTTCTGCCACAATACCAAGGTTACAGTTAGCGTTACTACATTAAACCCATGGTGAAGGTTGGTGATTTGTGGACTGAAAAGCCTTCTATAACTTGTTCGTTCATGGTATAATGTTTCCTGGTTTCTCCTGGTTTTCACGTCAGCGCTATTTGATCTGATATGGTTTATAACAGAGAATTCTGCACTGAATTTGAATGCTTCTCACTAGATCTCATTGCGATGTTATTAATTCTGTGGTGAATTCAAGCGCTTTCTCACTTGATCTTTCAGCGATGTGTAGTAAAGGTGTCGCATGCTCGAGATCGGCCTGCGAGTAAACCTATTCTGAGCTTGCACTGCACTATCTATTATTGATCCGAGCTGATAACCAGTTTGACCTCTAAAAAATGTTGTTGCACCGGCAGTAAATAAGGTTGCAAAATGTTCATTCATGCTGTTAATATAATTTTTTTTTTTTTCACAAAGTGGACTTTTGGACCCTACTGGAGGTCATTTGCCATTTTGGGTATACTGTACATTGTGATGACCGGTTTAGAAAATCCCACCTGAAAGCCGAGAGAGGTCTCATCCATGGGTGGAGGAGGTGGGAAGTTGGAAGGGGACGGGAGCCCGCTGGTGTCAATTGCAGGTGGGGGAGGTGGAGGATAGTCCCCTGTAAAAAAAGAAAAGAAAAAAAAAGACAGCAAGAAAAAGTTAAATCAATCAAACATGTTTAAAGGCAAGACATCCCATAAGTACTATGATAAACTCTGCAGGGATGAATCAATCCACAAAAGGTCAGAGTGGGTGGAAAACTTTAGTAAAATCTGATAGATCAAGCTGACATAAATCCGACACACCTAGATGTCACAAAGAACGCCAGACGAAAGCTTTAAGGAATATAATACTTTCACATAACATGATGATTAACTACATTTTGTTTATATCTACAGCCTCCTTACAAAATGTCGGCCTGTGTAAGTACTTAAATGTGAGTAGAAATTGAAAGGAAGTGAGGCTTACACACACTTACCATATTGTCGCTGATGGATTCATAAATTTAACAGCAACTATTTGCTTAACTAAGATGGTCTAAGCTGCAGTAAGTAGGTGTTTGTACAGATTGAAAATGTAAGTACTGTGCTCAAAACAAGTTAGATGGGACATTTGTCCAGCCAAGTGTGTGGCAACAAGCCAATCGCAGAGTTGTAAAATCCACAGCTAATCCATGGATTGGGTTCCACTGCATGTTTCAGGCAGGATCAAAATCTGCTTGCCAAATTATATTCTGATTTGACTGCACTTGTCGTCCAATTTAGGTCTGAATCATTTGACCGTCTAAGTACCAATCCATGAGTCTTTGAAGAGACTTTGGATGTATTTTTATTCTTTGTTTTATTTTTTCAGTATTGTTGTCATTTTTTTCAGTCGTTTGGATTTAATTGATCAGAAATTTTGTTTATCCAAGTCTACTGGCCGAAATTAATTATGGTCTTGAAATGACTTGAATCCTGAAATGTGAATGCAGACAGAAAATGTCACATGCCTAATTTTTATACAACATAAAATTGCTGTGAACATGGGATCAAACATTCCCCAAAGGCACAAGAGCACTTTACCTTAACTGTTTATGTAATAACCTTGTGACCTCTGAAACCTCAAGCACTACAACCAAAATAAAAAAAGGAAAAGCGTCATACATCCCCCTTTCTCCTCCTCCTGTGATCTTTATTTGTACTTTTCTCCGCCTTAGCTTACATCCTAAAGTCACTTGTAAGTTGCAAGTTGACACAAAATGTATAAATTAAGTTCCTTAATATCTTATGTCTCTCCAACATCCAATCATTTTTGGATTTCTCAATTGAGGGCAACACGAGAGATGTAAATGTTTCAAAGATGGCATGATTTATTAAGGAAGTCTGGAAGAACCGAGCAAAGAGAGACCAAGAGAGGGAGGTGTGGGACAGTACCTTGAACTACAGAGCAAACAGAAAGAGGAAGTTAGTTTTGAACAAAATGTAACTAAGAACAGACATCGAGACCAGTATTTACCAGATCGATCTTATAAGAAAATGTAACTATTTTACATTTTGGAAGATTTGAGACAAATCCGTATGAATTTGTACAATTCCAGTCATACGAAAACAAGATTTATAGAATTCCAAGCATTAAAAGTCCAAAAAATATAAAGTAAATTACTAAGTAAATAATGACCAGTTAGACTGACCTCTTTCAATGCCAGCAGTCTATAACCTCTCAACAACAGTTAACAGCCATTTTCACTCAAAACAAACATGATGGAGATTACCTGATAATATTAATAATAGCTTTATTCCAATACCAAGTGAGCTGCCTACATAGGAGATACAGCCTTCCCAATGTGAAGGTTGATATAAAAGCTAAATTAATTAATTGTTTTGGCTACATTATAAAGCAGAATTATACATATATATTTCACAGAGAAGTCAAATCAATAATGCAATGTGACATGCTTGGTGAAAAGAAAAATGGTGGATAAGAGAAATTAATACTACCATTCAAAAATTTGAGGTCAGTAAGGTTTTTTTTAAATAGTAATTCATATTTTATAGTAATTAACTATCAAAAGTCAAAGGCTTTTATAGTTCTATTTCAAATAAATGCTGTTCTTTCAGTCAGAATATTTCTGGGAAAAATGTATCATGGTTTTCACAAAAAATATTAAGCAGCACAACTGTTTTCAAGATTGATAATAAAAAGAAATGTTACTTGACCACCAAATATTAGAATTAGAATTATTTCTGAAGGATCATGTGACACTGAAGACTGGAGTAATGATGCTAAAAATGTAGCTTTGCCATCTAATTTTTTTAAATATATATATATTTTTAATACATACATGTAATAACTAAATTTTAATATTTCACAATATTAATGTTTTTATTGTATATTTGGTCAAATAAATTCAGCCTTGGTGAGCATAAGAGATTCAAAAGCATAAAATGTTACTGTCCTCAAACTTTTAAACTGTAGCGTTAATTATAAATCAACTTATTTTATCTATTTGTTTGCTCTCATTTGAGTGCGTTATTCGTTCATAGCGCAGAGTTGCTGCCTCAGTAGTGTGCTTCATAAGTCACTTATGAGGTTCCATTTCAATTAGGAAGGCAATTGTCTATGAAGGCAGATATGGCAACACAGCTCAGGTACTGGAACAGAGTTAATACCTGTTGTCACACATGAGAACAAACAGTAAGGCCGGTTTCACACTGCATGTGTTAGCAGAGCGTAAGCAGCGCATATTTTTTTTGGCGCCCATGTTAACAGATTAGAGCATTCACACCACACGCAGAGGCGGCGTGGCAGCGTGTAGCAGGAGCAGAGCAGAAGCGGCAGTGCCGCGATCGTTTCGGCGCCGATTCTACTATTGCTGAATTAAAGCCACAGTGCATTGTTCTTGATCAAAATTGACCTGATTAACATGAACAATAACAAATTTCACCATTAAATCATGTAGTGAAGCGTTCCGTGTGTTTCACAAGCACCATATGACACCCAGCGCTGTGAAAGAAAGAAATAAAATACACGAAAACACGTTTTTGCCCAAATTTCAAAGGCCCGTTTAAATGATTAAAACTAGTGGCATATCTTAACTTCAAGGTTATTTTTATCATGTAAACTACCTATATACAGCATGTTATATGCATATGTGTTTGGGACAGAGGGAAACACGGTCACATTTGCAGCTGATATATGCTGCCCATCATAAATCAAAGCACGAGACAGACAGGGGTCGGAGGAGAACACCGGAAAATGTGACAGAATGGACGATATTTGTCTGTATTTGCATTACACAAGCCATGGTTCAGCTGCGCGCGACAAACGCTGTCAGTGTGAAAGCACAACGGGTGCGCACTGTTCCCGCTCTCCATACGCACAGCTTCTGCGCTGCCACCGCACTGCTTGCGCAGTGTGAAACCGCCGTAACACTTGCAGGGCCTCCCATGTATCATCAGGTCAACTACATGAGCAGTAACATCACATAATGGGCAAATTGTGCCTGACAACTGAGGTTTAAGTTGCTCACAGCTAATGCTAAATAGGTCTCTGCCTTGTGACGTAGTGTTGCGTAAAACAAATACGGACATTATATATGTGTGTTCAATGAGGTATCTGTGGTGTGAGGTCAGCGAGTTTGGGACATGTTATCCGGTTGCTGGTTCAGCTATGGAGAAACCAGGGGGCCCCTGTGCCATGAATGAGAGAGGCTCCATTTATGCGGACCGGGAAGCGAAGGCAGTGCTTACTCGCTAATGAGACAAGCAGCAGGAACACCTACTTATTACCACACATTTCCACTCAACTCTTTATTGAGCAATTACACTCAAGTACCGGCTTTGTGAGAGCCGAATTCTAATCAGTAATTAAAGTTATTTGAAAGGACCATGAGAGGTATAATTGGTAATCAGGAACATGAATGTTGTTAAGGGTTGAGTTTAAAAAAGGAAGAAAAAAAGAAAAACAGGCTTTAGATGAAGCCAGTGGAGCATAATAGCAGAGATGAAATGCACTTCCTGTAACAGGACGATTATGTGTGCATTTCTCAGATGTGACCCATAAAGAAAAGGTTTTATTCCAATCCAATCATGTGCTTATGCAGATGTATTATGTGTTTGCATACACAGTAAATGCACAATTTATAATACGGCCTGCAACATAATTCCATTCTCTGCGCTGAAAAGAGTGACGATTGACATAGAAGTCAAGATATTATTCTGTTCACCCTCAAAGTAAGTATATAGATGCTCGATTTCATAAATGCTTTATATATATGTGTGTATATACACCGATCAGGCATAACATTATGACAGGTGAAGTGAATAACACTGATTATCTCTTCATCACGGCACCTGTTAGTGGGTGGGATATATTAGGCAGCAAGTGAAAATGTTTGTCCTCAAAGTTGATGTGTTAGAAGCAGGAAAAATGGGCAAGCGTAAGGATTTGAGCGAGTTTGACAAGGGTCAAATTGTGATGGCTAGACGACTGGGTCAGAGCATCTCCAAAACTGCAGCTCTTGTGGGGTGTTTCCGATCTGCAGTGGTCAGTATCTACCAAAAGTGGTCCAAGGAAGGAACAGTGGTGGACCGGCGACAGGGTCATGGCTCATTGATGCACATGGGGAGAGAAGCCTTTGATCAAAGCTACTTGGCCTGAAAAGTTTGAGAGCTAGAACCATAGATGTATATACGCAGATGCCTCATTAACGACTGTTTCTATGGGCAGCTATACGTTAGCCGTCCACCATTTTCGAACAGTCAAAGCCGGTCGTGAACGCGCTTTGTGAACATTCAAATGTTGCCTGTGTGTCTGCAACCGTAGTTATAAGCATGCATGTATAAAATGAATATCTATATCTGCAACAGACTGAAGCAGGGTTTATAGGATTTAGTTTATCATTAATGGTAGATAATTCTGCGTATGCTAAAAATATTGTTTAAAGATCTTAACATTATCTTAACATCATTAATATTATTGATCATCAGAGAACCCTACAGACACATTGCTCAGCTGTGAAGCAGTGAACTCATTATAAACAAGTTAATTGGAAAGAAATCATAAACCATCAACCAATCAGCTATTAAAATAAATAAATAATAAAAAAAATTGTAATAAATTAGCTAGTAATGTGTTCAATAAACATCAATATAGCCTATTTATTCAAACCATGTTTTAAGTAATCATCATAGGTATTATTTGAAAGCTTAAATTCTCAAAAATCATCTTGTTTTGCAATCATTTTATAAAAAAGCTTTATAAAATTATCAACATCACATAACTGAATTTAAACCATTTTTAAGAACGGAAAATGGAAAATTATAAATTAGGAGTCAAAATTATAAATTATTATACATTTATTTAAAATATTATATATAATATTCTAGATACATTATTATTCTACATTATTTGAATGCACATAGCTCATCGATCCAACAGTTAACATTTACAACACTGAGAAGTTATTTGAGGCTGAAAGTGGACAAGATTATACAATATACAAATCTCTGTTTGAACTCGGAGTAACCTCTGTCCATCTAGCATTGATACTGACACAGTAGCAAAAGACAATGATACCGTTTCAAAGGAGCATCAATTCTCATACTGTTTATGAGATAAACCGTTGCATGTTTATATGGTACACATTTAGATGCATTGACATTTTTGTCTGCAAATTCCCCAATGAATCTGATTTACAGCAGAAGTTCTAGCAGAAGCATATTTGCACCGGCATTTAAACACACCGCAGTAAACAAAATGAATGGCCGGGTGCATTTGGCAGTGAGGATCTCCGGTTTAGCCGTATCGCTGACATTAAACTCATCTAGGAAGTCCACATATATTAATATCTTTGCCTTATCAAAAAATACATCTTAAAAAAAATTAAACCACAAATAAAATGAACAAAAAATGTGCTGGTTGATGACAAAATTATGCTTTAGAACAGAATTAAGTAGCATTTAAAAGAAACTCAAATTACTAAACTAAATAAAATATAAAATAATAATAATAAAAAAAGACATCTAATCCTTCACAGGCCTAGAAGAATAAAGTGTTATAATTACAAATGTGACATTTCCAATGGTTTATCTTTGCGGAGAAGCTCTCAAAATGTGCTGCGGCAGAGAGACGTCCTAAATGCATTATTTTATCTGTAATTATCCGTCCGTATTCTCTCTAGCATCCGCTGCAGCTCTGAGGTTTAGTCCTGCTCTTAATGAGCTATAATATACAACACTGATTTATGGCTTCATTTGGCTGAAAACGCCACTCTGGGTTTGAGGTTTTTGGAGATGTCCTTCTCGAAGCATAGAGGAGCCGACAATGCTGGTTTGTGGAGATCTGAGCGGAATTCAAGAGGGACGGAAAATAGAGTTTTATAATTTAGAGACATAAAAGGGGGATTAAACTATTGTGTGGGAGCAAAATGGAACAAGTAAAATGGAGAGGTGATGCCCTCAAATCCACAATCCCAGAAGTGTGATCTTCAATAAAAATGACCTCAAAAGCACCATTATGAACAATTTCTGCACTCCTAGTGAAAAGTGAGAGCCCTGAAAAAAATCCATCTTAAATTAAAAACTAGCAGGGATATAAATGAGAATCGTTTTGGTTTAGAGAAGCAAATGGAAACTCATAGTGTAGCCATGTATATTTAATTCACATGCAGGGATGGATCTTGTAAATCTGCAGGTGGACATGTTCCAAAATTATGTTCCAGTCCAGAACCATGGGGCGTCTGTACAGTAAAGTACAGAGACTGAGATAAGTGAAACATCAGTCCAAAAAATGCTGAAGGTATCAGTAGAGAGCAGTGCAGTCCATTGGTTGAAAATAAAAGAGGAATGTAAGCTGGATGAGAATGAGGGGTTTGTACCACGTGGAGGGAATTCGCTACATAATTTAAGGCAGGCAGGTCACATGGTAGTTAAAGAGGGGCTAAAGGTTCATGTGAGGACACACAAGGACACACAATCCAAACAGGTGCCAAATTATACTGGGTACATGGTCTCTGATTTGCTCGGAATTTGCAGTGGGCCTTGCATGTTTGTGCAGTTGCGAAACAACACGGTTTATAAAGGGTACGTATGCTGGAGGTACTGTACTATAATAACATGTTCTTAGTTTTCAGACTTTGGATGTTGATTTCAAAACCACTGTAATATATCTACATAGAAATATGCTGTGCAAAGGCAAAACAAAGCAATGAATGAATGAATGAATGAGGCATTTATATAGCACTTTCATATGTACTACTGTACACCCAAAGCGCTTTACACTCAGCCTCTCCTCAACCACCACCAGTGTGCAGCATCCACTTGGATGATGCGACGGCAGCCACAGTACAACGGCGCCAGTGCGCTCACCACACACCAGCGTTGGTGTGTTCACCAATTTCAATGTTAAGTTATCTAAGAGGACAATTTTATTTTATTTTGAACAAATACAAAATATATTTGACTGAAAGAAATATGCATATGCAGGGAAATAGTTTATTGGGGGGATATTATCTTGAATATTATCTTTTCCAGATAATATTTTATACATTTATTTTGGCTTCAGTACAATGATATAATTATGCTAATCATTACAATTTGTTCAAGCAGAAGGAACTGGATGAAATATTTTGAAAGCTACCGTTCCACAATCTGAATTGACTTGTGATGCAGCCTGAATCATAAATCACACTGTGTTCGTTCGTTGGCCAGAGAAGACCTGGCCCCCCGACTGAGCCTGGTTTTTCCCAAGGTTTTTTTCTTCCACTTCTGTCACCTGATGGAGTTTGGGTTCCTTGCAACTCTGGCCTGCTTAGTCGGGGACACTTAATATTCAGCAATATTACTGATTTGACTGCACTGACACTATTGGATGAGTTAGCTCAACTTAGCTGAATGACATCACTGTTTTCTGCAAAGCTGCTTTATAGCTGAATTGAACTCATTTCATAATTGATGTAGTTTACACAGTTATTGAACTGAAATGAATCAACACTGAACTGATTTCAACTGACTGTTTACTACTGTCTTTTTAGAACTGCTATACAGCAGATTGCTTTGAAACAATCTGTATTGTATAAAGTATTATATATTTAAAGATGACTTGACTTGTATTTACCTGAATTGTGTATTTACCTGTTTAGATTAAAAAAAATAAACTGAAATTTTAAATTCAGAGAAAAAAACAAACAAACTGAAAATCATTCCAAATAATAAAAAAGGCATAGTTAAAGGCACAATATGTAATTTTCACCGCTAGTGGTCGCTTATTCAAAACAAAGGCGTAGCTTGATGACGCCGTGATCATGAATCATGGGAGTTGCAGTCTTGACTCTTTACATCCACAGTCTATGGAAAGGAATCCAACGGACTCGGGCAGAAATCATGTTTATGAATGAGCGAATGTATTAAAGTTTTATTAATGTTACGGTGGTATGAAGCAGAACGGCCTAGAGCCGCGGGAGTAAATGCTAATGAGAGAGACCTGCGCGAAACACCGGTCTCAGAGATTGTATTATGCTTATGCTGCAGTCAGCCACTTCCACTCTTTTCGTTGCGCATGTGGGGTAACGCAGAGCTGTTTTACATAAAACAATCATACTAAATACATTTTAGTGGGTTGCTAAGTTATGTTATAACGTTACTCTGTGCATTCGCTCGGTGGCTGGTAACAGACACTTGTTGCACTTTGCAGTAATTTAGATCGACATTAGAATATCATATTAAAGCTGGATGAATAGTAAATAAGTGTTGCTAAATGACATGCGATTAATTTTGTGTATGATGTATGATGGAGGAAGCTCTCTCTGATTATGCTATGTTAGCCACTTGAAAAAATAGTGTGGTCTCTGAGATGTGGTAAAACATGGTACTCGTGGTAAATCGAGAAAACAAGCGATTCAAACAATAAAACTAACGGTGTTGAGCTGTATAACAATGATTAGTTTTCCGTTGATAAACGTATCCAAATAGTTGCTCACCTGTCTAATAAAACACAATATATAAAGCGTCTTTGATGTTTCCATGGTTTCTACGAAAGTAAATCAAGGACATGACGTCATTGACAGGCGACGCAATGACACGGTCCGCATCCTGGTTAAAATAGCTGATTTCTCTGGATTTAAACATTGTTGGAAACAATTGTATAATAGAAGTACACAAGTCAATAAAATATAAAACATTTTTCTAGTGGTTTTTGGATATTTTCATCAAAATCTCTTACATATTGTGCCTTTGATATAACTTTGTAGGTCATATATAAATATGAAAAAGTCATACGTAAGCAGGTCATATGGATTTTCCTTAAAGTACAAGCAAAGCTCTAAAAAAACATTCAACGAAGAAAAGAAGAACATTTATTTAAAAACTTTGCATGGGTGGAATGGACAGGATTAACAATAAAAGATTAAGTATGTGAGCTGTAGCCGTCTGCACGGCCTTTTGTCAAAGTAAGCAGCATATGCCTGTGGTTTCCACGGGAACGTTAAGATTCTCATTTGTGGCTTTCCTGTCAGGTTTCCACAGAGACACTTATGTGGGGAGTCTGACAAAACAGCCGGTAGTCAGTTAGCTGATGACCAGCCAAACGTAGAGGGAGAGAGACAGAAATAATTCAAAACAAATAAAAAAATAAAATTAAAATTAAGTAAGCAGGGAAAAATCTGATGGGGAAAAAGAAAACAGAACAAAAACATTAAGAGAAAAAAAACCTCATCTGCAAGTTGTTTGTCAGCAGCTTCTCAAAGTCGCCCTCTGTTTCTGGGGGAAAGATTCTCAACTGCTACTCAGCGTCGTCTAGTTTTGGAGGAAAGACTTGCCAGTGTTTCCAACACTTTCAAGTGTTTCCATTCATTTCATCACCAACAGATAATCCTGCCTTATGATAATCGTTGGCTAGACAGCATAGTAGACAATGCAAAAACAGCACTTTAAGCCACTTACCACCTAGAAACTGTGTAAATGTCTCTAAATGAAACAGAAGTTGAATTTTGTACAAGAATTAGATGCACATCCTCTTAGCAGTACTTAAGGGACATGTCATGAACTTTACAGATGCCTTAATGCAGTAATCTCTGGGTTGGATGCCAATGGGAAGTGAACTCAATAATAATTTTTGACATATAATTTCCAGTGACAGGCTGATGATTGACCCTGTTTTAAAGATGGAAAATGAACATATGACATGCATCTTAAGGACACGACAGCTTTTAGTCAGCTTAATTCGGACCACTGCTTGGAGTTTCGTGTCTCAATCGAGCCAACAAGAACTTAAGGAGCCAAATGAGATTGTCACAAATGAAACTGAAGTTTGATTTGCTCTAATTTTTCATAAACCTCAAACTTGCATGTATTGCAAAAGCAAATATAAAATTCAGCTATGTTTTTTTTCCGAGGCTTATCAACATAACAGAAATCAATTCTGAAAAATTAAAGCACAGATAAGTCGAAGGAAATTAAGATGTAGGAATTTGAAAAATGTGTGTCAGTTTGCATTAAACTGGAACAGAAAGAGATGTGAGGTTTAGTTGGCACAAACAAAAAGAGGACAGTTAAATATATAAATAAATAAATCCCTAATAATAGTGACCAATAATAAAGAACAAATAAATACATAATTACAAATGTTTGGGATCAGTAAGGTGTTAATTCAAAGTAACACATTAAATTGATCAAAGGGGAAAGTAAATAATGTTTATATATATAATGTATGTACATATATAATGTATGTATGTATGTATGTATGTATGCATGTGTGTATGCATGTATGTATGTATGTATGTATGTATGTATGCATGTATGTGTGTATATATATATACATATACAGTACTGTGCAAAAGTGTATTTTTACACGAAAAATGTTAAGCCAGTTATTTATATCTTTTACTGTGGTGTGTCAGTAGGAAATATCAGTTTACATTTCCAAACATTCATTTGCAATTAATTGTAACAATCCAGTGAGATTTTTATTTTTGTATTTTTTTATGCACAAGAAGTCTGATAGCAGCCGGTATGATCTGATCTCACCATCATTGAGTCTGTCTGTGATTACATGAAGAAACAGAAAAAAAACTGAGACAGACTAAATCCAGAAGAACTGAGGCAACGTCTGATGGTGAGATCAGATCATACCGGCTGCTATCAGACTTCTTGTGCATAAAAAAAAAAAAAAAAAAAAATCTCACTGGATTATTACAATTAATTGCAAAATGAATGTTTGGAAATGTAAACTGATATTTCCTACTGACACACTACAGTAAAAGATATAAATAACTGGCTTAAAAACATTTTTCGCGTGAAAATACCAACGTGACTAAGACTTTTGCACAGTACTGTATATATATATATATATATATATATATATATATATATATATATATATATATATATATGTATATATATATATATATATATATATATATGTATATATATATATATATATATATATATATATATATACACACACACATGCATCATGGTTGCCATAAAAAATATGAAATATTAAACACCAAATCAGCATATTAGAATGATTTCTGAAGGATCATGTGACACTGAAGACTGGAGTAATGGCTTTGCCATCACAGGAATAAATTACATTTTAAAATGTATTAAAATAGAAAAGAGTTATTTTAAATTGAAATCATATTTCACAATATTACTGTTTTTACTGTATTTTTTTATCAAATAAATGCAACCATAATGAGCAAAAGAGATTAAAGACTTTTGAACAGTAGTGTAGATTAGGTAAAATAAAAGTGGACAACACCAAAGTTGTAAGAGTTAATCTTTGGCTAACCCTGTTTTCCTATCTTTAAGTAAATCAGACCTCTGGGTGAACGTTACGTCACCTATTAATATTCATGAACTAGGCTGATACAGCTTATAATGAGTCTCAGATCGTACACGCTCCTGCCAAAGACCGTTCCCTTAACCTTCTAATTAACGAGGAGGTGAACTAAGGCTGTCAGGACATAAACAGCTCCCCGTCACATCCGCAGTGCCCCTCAGGTGAACTCCATTCCCACATTACCCCAACAGAAAAGAAATGTCTATTAAATAGCATGTTCTCTTCTAGAACAAAACTCTTTCTCAATAGAAATGCAAACAGAGAGGATAACTGTCCCATACTTAGTTTTGCTTCCACTTAAAATGACTATATGTAAGTAAGTAATTTCAGCAATGCACTGTTGCGTTCTGTCTTCCAGTTTGTATTTCCAGAGCATAAAGGTAAGATCTTGTGGATTTATTAATGAACCACTCTTTTTAAAATCCTCCCGGTCTACTGACATTTGTTATGACATCCGCTTCAAACATTACAATGCTCTTGATAACTTTCACTAACTCTACAATATGTCGATCCACTTCACCAGCTAATTACAGTGATGCCAAAGAAAAATACAGAGCTATTGCGAAAATGGAATTTCAAATTCTAAAGAGGAGGTCTATTAAAGAATGACTGGATTACAGCGTGTTATACAGTGTGCAGCATATTTAAACTTACAATAGAGGATGCCAATCTGACCCACACAAGGTGACGGTCACTCCTGCATAACCACAAACCTCATTCTTTTAGAAATCTGAAAGAGTGCCAGTATAATCAGGACATGGTTCAGGCTGGGTGGACTGCTGTATGATAACTTTCAATCAGAAAAATTAAGGAATCCTGCAACATGTTACATAAGATAAACAAGCAATTTTCACAGGGCCCAGACCTTAATAAATGTTGTGGATGGGATCACAGAGATTACTTTCATTTTATTAATTTAAAAGTTGACATGATTTATATTTGCAAACTCTCTTGACTCTCTGCCTCCTGTGGAACATAGATGATATTTGAAAGAATGTTTCAACAGTTTTTGTCAGAATAATGGTAAATGGGGTCTTTGGGTTAAGTCTACAACATACTGTCCTATAGGACAGTATATTTATATATATATATATATATATATATATATATATATATATATATATATATATATATATATATATATATATATCGAAGGATCCAGATGTCAGAGAAAAATGGATTACGAATGGCCTAGTCACATCAGTTCTGACTTGTGTGTTTGTACTGTACATTTTTACCAGCGACTGTTTTGAGAACAAGTCAAAATACGATACTGGCTTTGCCCAAAAACTTTTGCTCAAAGATCAGGCTGTGCCAACTGTTCTGGAACCAGCAAAGACCCCGCAAACTGCAAGTAATGCATTTCATTTTTAAACTAGTAATGACAGTTTAATTAATAATGAATAATCCTAGTATTTTTACTTCAAAGAACGCTCTCTTTATAATGGCTGAAGCTGTCGATCACGCAGTGCGAGTTTATCTGGGCACTTGCCAAAACTCCCGTTACAGTGACGCTCTTACACTACACAATAAATCTCTTATTGTATGTTTGTATTGTTAGTTATGGTAAAAGCATTTTGTGAGAGTGCAGAAATCGTATTGCAATGATGAGATCACTGTATTCACGTGATCTGTCATCTGCTCAATGCCCATTGCAACCTCCCATGTGATGGGAATAGATGTAAATATAATACAATAATCAACACTTTTCATGATTCGTTAATTTCGATAGCTGTAATAGTAAAAATGTAGTAAAAGTTTTTGACAGTTATACATGTAATACTTATATCATATGCAAAGATGTCAGCCAATCACAGCAGTGGGCGTTTACACTGAACAGTGGCAGACTGGCAGACACGTCCCTTCAAACAGGGTGTTCAAATCAGAGGGCTAAAATCAGGGTAGGAAAATGCCTTTTATTTCTAAATTAAGACAATTTTTGTTGTAAAAATTATATTACTAATGTAAGTGCACCTCAGGAAACATAAAATAATAATAATAAAAAAAAAAAAAATCCAGTTCATGACCCCTTTAAACAAAATCCTGTGCACATCAAAGGCCTGACTAAATCATTTAGAATTTACTGCCCTAATCACATATGGCACAATAAAAGACAGATGTGTACAGCTGCCACTTTCCTTTGTCAGCCAAACATAACGGCTTATTTGGTCTCCGCTATGTGCAAGCCATGGTTGTTGGCCATGTGATGACAGAACTTACAGCATTGTTTGGGCTATAATAAGTCCAACTACAAATCTTTCTCCCAGCGGCCCGCATGAGGAGAATGACCTTTGACCTGTGTGGTGTTCAGAATTCTTCGCACTCAATGGAGAGATGAGAGAAGGGCCAAAAAGGTGTAATGGGATATGAAGTGATTGATGAAGGCAGCTGCATGAAACAGCAGAGATCAACACGGGCGCATTAGGATTCTTGGACAACGCTCAAGTGTCACAGTTACTGCTTGGGGTGAGGATTTCTGTTGCTTCTTCTGCCTGTATTATTTTTTTAGGGCAAAATGTTTTAATTAATTACATGACACGCTGATTAATAAATAAAATAAATTCAGTTATTTATACATTAATCCTAATTATTCACAAATCAATATTTGCTGAGAGAAGTCCCAAAAGGAAGATAACGAGAAATCAAAGAGACTTCAGAAATCAATATATCCATTCAGTGCTCCATCTAGTTGTTTCTGAACACACAAACACATCATTAAAACGAAAATCATTTATTATGGAAATACTAGCTTCGTGTTAGAGACTTGTTCGGATATGTCACTCATTCACAAAATAGGTATCTGTAGTAGTAATTTTGTCACTCATTCATACCCTTTTAGATTGATGTAAAAAAAAAAAAGTAAACATTAATGTAAACAAGCTGTAATCTCCCCCTTATCCTCTGATAACAAGCATAGATGCCAGAAGTCTGACCTCTAAAAAATATATTTGTGGGGATATATACATATGTATATATTCAGACTAGCAAAACATTTCTGAAAGCACATTCCACAACAGAAAATGCTTAATGAATTTAATTGGAGTCACCAAATAGAAAACTAAATTATGTTAATGTGAGCATGCTCATAGTCAGAAACCATACTCACATGTGGCGTACTGTGGTTTTAATCATGCATACCCATACCTGCGTTTTTTTACAAATATTTGGTAGTTTTTTCCTGTTCCCTGTTTGTCTGTGTTCTCATTCATTGTAAGTTTCCTCTAGTTTGTCTCCAAGGTTTTGGATAGTGTTCGCATGTGTCCCTGGTTACGTTTATTATACCTGTATGTGTTTCATTCTGTTCCTTTGTCGGTTCTCGTTAACATATATGTTGAAGTCTAGTTTGTGTTTTCTCCTGCATATTCCTGATTTCTGAGTATTTTGAATAAAACTTATTTGAGTATTTCTCCTTCATCGTGATATTTGACCAGCAGAACGTGACAATCGTATTGACAGAAACTGTAATATTGGTGCATCCTTAGTCCAAAACAATGAAAATAAATAACGGTAAGATAGCATGTGCCCTCATGTAAATAAACAGACTTTTGTTTTATCCATTCAGGTAATTGTGGTTTAAATATTTGGGACAATGACAAAGAGCTAAGATGAACATCCAAAACAGTCCGATAATACCCTGAATAATTTTAAAAGCTTTCATACCAAATTGTTTATCATGCAAATTTTGTGGCCACCCAAATATTTGGTAGTTTAATCCTCTTCGATCGAAAGAGACAATGAAGTTACGAGAGATAAAACAGCAGTGATGTGTCTGGATTACACTTCTCAAAATGAGTTTTTGGATTACAGGCCTACTGCAATCTAACCTAAATCTGAAAATATGAAGTACTCAAATTTTACTTAAAAACATTTGACACATTATTACTGAGTATGAAAAAAGGCAAATGCACAAATGCAAACCTTCCATATTTCATTAAGAAACTACTATTTTATCCCAGATATTATTTGCATTTTCTTGGACCCTTCAACAGCATACATTATTCACTGATATGATAATACTTGCACAACACAGCTCAGAGAGCATTACCCAAATTATTTTATCATCTTATGTGCTTATTCACAAGTACCCTCTTTACCAACGTTTTCATTTGTAATAAACATATGTTTTCCGAAAAACAGAAAGAGCTATTTTTGACACAAAAGTTTGTTTTGAAGTGTGTTTGACTATTCAAAGACCAGATTATCATGACTGGGTCATGTACAAAAGATAACGCAAAGCATTACAACTTACTAAACCAGAGTAGGGTTCCTAAAGACTGCTTAGGTTCAGCTCCTTTCATTCAACATTAACGTTTAAAAAAAAAAAAAAGTAATTCTTAAAGGGATAGTTTTTATTTATAGTCCCCCCCCCCCCTCATTTTTAGTATTTTTATATTGTATACATTTCAGTTACTCTCCAAATTAATGTAGAAACAACTTAAACAAATTAACATTTTCAAAATTACAGTATAATTGAAAGCTATCAATTTCAACATTTGTTAGGGTCTTTTAATTTAAGTGAACTTAAAACAATCTTCACATAAACCCACTGTAATAAATGTTATATTTACCTGTGGCCTTCATATAATCAATATACAAAAATTAAAGTTATCAAACACTTACATACATTTTAAATTAAATATGGATTAATCCTTATTAAAGCTACAATTCTCTCTGTTACATTTGTTCTTTGATTAACATTAATGACAGACATCACAGCAACTTGTTTATTAGGCTGCTGTCACTTTAAGATCTGCCATTGCTAAACATGACGCGGATCTGAAGCGCATCTCATTTTCTCACAAATCTTTAAGTTCATTTAATTGTTTGTTCAAGGCGATACAAGCGCGAAAGAGAACTCGATTCTGGTGCGCTGTCTGTATGCACGATACTGCCACGCGTCTTTTTGTGCGTGCGTGTGTCAGGACATTCACAGACAACGAGTTCTCTTTTGTCTTGTCACGCTTGAATGCTTTAAAAGCATTTGCATGAATAAGAGCGTGATCATATAATATAACACTAGCCAAAGGATGACAGATGCTGCATAAAAATATTTTTAACGCATTAAACTGAAAAAAATTATCGAATGCGTTAACACGCACATTTTGACAAAAAATAAATAAATAAATAAAAATTACATTTGTTTTGTTTGAGCTGTGGCCTAACAGTCAATGTCCCAAACACATTAATCTGTGGTGCTCAGGATGTTTTGAATCTTTGAATATCCTGGTCCCATTCCAGTACAATCTTGTTCATATTTGTGCTATTGTTCATATTTAGATATACACAGACACAGTGGGTCACGGTAAATATCAGACACAGAGGCACTGCAGCCCACCGCTACCATAAAGTTCTACATTATGAGTGTCTAGCTCTTTGAGTCTTATGTTTTACTTATAATAAGTATTAGTTGGAACACACTTTGCACAGCAGCACATTTGAGCCAAAAAAGTCAAAGAGAAACCTGTGAAAAGATGTAGACTGGCTAACCCAAATTGGATTTTTGTTTAAATAAATAAAATAAAGATTTCATTTTAATCTTTGCCCTTTAAAGCTAAAAATATGCCACGTTTAATTGCCATTTCTGTGGCCAAACCACCCGAGTGTAAACTATTTGTTGGTAGTGGGAGATGCTAACTGACACTTGCCAATGGCATTCCCCCTGTCAGGTGGTCCCAAGTGCTGCTAAAAACAGAGACTGAAAAAATAAAGCTGACAGACCTTTTCTCTGCATTGCACAGATGTAATTTTTCTTATAGCGCAGCGAACTCGCGCACACAGAAATTAGATACATGTGTGTGTGTGTGCTGTAGTTCGAGTGTGCAAGTATTGTGTATATGTATGTTTGAGGTTGTGCATCAAGTGTTGAGCAATGAATGGCTTCCCCCTGAATGAGAAAATAAGATGTTGAGGTCACTGTTGTCACACTAGTAAAACTGCAATTGAAAAAACACTTTGTTCTTTCATTTTCAATACAGAAGAAATACACAAGCTTGTCACTAAAAAGCAACACGGTCTGGAAACTATGTAAAGCAAGTGTTTACACGCCCTTCATTCTTTTGTTTGGTTTTGCTTTCTTGAACAACCGAGTGAACAAGTTCCTGTTTTTACTGACTATCTGCTGTGAATGAGACTTGCAGGTGTTTAACTGTTGAGCACTGAGTTGGCTAACTCTAAACTAATATACATAACAGGCAATTTTGAGGTTTGTCACATCATAGGGTGCCATGGTCATGTAGAAAACAAGAACTTAATACTAACTAAAGATATGGGTATCTGCTAATAGTCGCCCATTGATAAAAATAGGACATTAAAGAGACATAAAAGGTCACAAACTGGCTTGTTGCCACTTTTTGACAGACAATATTGTACTGGAACGGGACCAGGACCTTCAAAGATTCAAAACATCCTAAATGAGCACCACAGATGAATGTGTTTGGGACATTGACTGTTAGAACACAGCTTCAACAAAACAAGTGTCCTTATTTTATTTATTTATTTATTGTTAAAGCAGGATGACACAGGCTTGTAAACAATTTTTTTGAAATTGAGATTTATACATCATCTGAAAGCTGAATAAATAAGCTTTCCATTGATGTATGGTTTGGCTGAGATACAACTATTTGGAAATCTGGAATCTGAGGGTGCAAAAAAGTCGCCTTTAAAGTTGTCCAAATAAAGTCCTTAGCAATGCATATTACTACTAATAATACACTTTTGATATATTTACGGTAGGAAATTTACAAAATATCTTCATGGAACATGATCTTTACTTAATATCCTAATGATTTTTGGCATAAAAGAAAAATCAATAATTTTGACCCATACAATGTATTGTTGGCTATTACCACAAATATACCCGTGCGACTTATGACTGGTTTTGTGGTCCAGGGTCACATATGTGCTGTCTTAAACAAGCATGTTATTTGTTGATTTTTGTGACTTAAAAAAAAAAAAGATTTGGTCAGATTTTATGACCAATTCATTCAGAAATCCCAGTAAATCCAAAGGGTTTTCATACCTTAAGCAACTGCACACACACATTCAGGTTTTTCCACATTTCCCATCAGATAAGTTTAATGTGAACATCAGCATTAAAAACCTCATTAGCCCTGTACAAACTCTTACTTTGACGAGACACCTTTACAATGATTCCCTATTACTGTTTGCTTTATCTCCTATGATGCTCTTTACTTAATATAAAGTACCCTTGCTCAGATAATTGACACGTTCACTTATCTCCATTAAAAAAAAGTCAATTAGCTTGCCAAGGAATTGGGCTTATCCACTGTAATAGAGGCCTAATGAACTGCCCTCAAATCAAGGCCTCAACTCACCCTATCTTCCTGCACATTTTCTCACACAATAGCGCATGGGCAGATACAGGACCTAAAACAGCTTTTATGTTCTGTATCTGCCTTTCAACCTTCAATTAGAAATGTTCCAGACAGAAGCTCGGAATAAGTCAAGAGGTTAGTCAGACATGAAGTCATAGCACTGAATACAACAGACGGCGACGAACAGTGATAACAGGCAGACTTCAAATATGGGTGCCGTCTGACCACTCTTTAACAGCACATCAGCATTATCAGCTTTGAACAGGGCCTTGGACAGAATGTAGCAAAAACAATTCCAAAATATCCACCCAAAAAATACATAATGTCAAAAGGTATTGGTTGGCTAAAACTAAAGAACTGAGGTAAACATTCCAACAGTATGTTTAAACGAATCCATGAGAAACATGTCCTCAATTAATACCTGACAAACAAATAATAATAATAAAAACATGTTTGTCGCTGCCAGTCTTGATCTGCCATGGCTGTATTTCATCTGGTTTGTTTTTATGTTTCTTAGCCTTGACTTCACATTGTCATAAGCAGCTGCAAGCTGGCGGTACTACACAGAAGCATAAAGGCGATATTACACAATGCATCCACTTCCTGTGGCAAATATTGGATAATATAAGTCTGATACTGTTTTTCAAGCACCTTGTTTAGATAGAGACACCCTAAAATTTGCAGAAGTGTGAACCGCAATACCCACGAGAGCCCTTCTAGCGTGACACAGACCTGTGCACAAACTTTTCCTCTGTGCTCTGTGTAACTGTAAGATTAATGAAAGTTAAGAAAAAAAGACTGTTTCAATGAACTAGTGCAGAATTAAAGTAACATCAGCAAAAATTGGGCTAAAATGTGGTGTAATTGGAATTAAATATTGCCTACAACCTAGTTCATTAATTATCGTTTCATATTATTCATATAAAGAACAGATTCTGTAATTCTTAAACTGCATCAAAAGATGTCATGGACATATTCTTACATGTGTATCAATGTTTTTGCTTCTAAACTGCAGTCCTCCCTCCTTTTATGAATGTTTTACTCGTAGATTAACTTTTATAATCTTTAAAATACACCACATAAAGGATGCAAATGAATTTAATTTTTGTTAACTGTCCCCTGTGAGTCTGGTTTATAAACAAATTACCTTTTAAGAGAGTCTTTCTCCATCGTTTACAGAAAAACAGGTGGTACACTATAGGGACTTTTGTGTGAGAGAGAGACACTTGCGCTGCGTTCTTAGTTCCAGTTTTTACAAATCATACAGAACAGAATGGAGCATTTGCAAAGTCAATCTGATTTTTTTTTTCTTCAGTTATAATGTAATTATGTTTATTCATTATAATGTGTTAACTCTGATCACCCTAATTATTGTATTAGTTACATCACTCAAGAAGATTGATCTTTGAAGTAAACATTAAAAACGACAACAATTTGTTCATTCGGCACATTGGTTGATGGCATTGGAGCACGTTTCTCTTTTTTCTCTCCGGTATGGTAAAATTTAAATGGGACAAAGTAAGCTCAGATATCTCGGCCTTGCTCAGAGCTGCCTGTTTGACTGGGACAGACGTGTGAGAACTCCCTCCAATAATCTCATCATCACTTTTCATCTGAAACAAAGGCAGGTCTCTGTCGCTCTCACACCATCAAAGAAGAGAAGGGTTACAGCATAAAATAAGCCCTCAAGGTCCTCTATCTTTCTTATTTTCCTATGAAATGTTTAAAAATAGAATAACTTAATTAATACAATTTTCACCATAGAGATTACGTTAAAGTCACATTTCTAATCAGAAAGCTTTTTAGGGTCCAGAAAGCCCACACTGTAACCATGGAAACCCCTATCTGACAGAGCCGCTATCAGCCAATTAATGCAAGAAAAGAGCACTTTTATTGCAGAAACAAATTCCCAATAATATACTTTTAAAAAATTAACAAACTGCCAAAGGGCATGCCGTTAGCTAAGACTAGGTTAATGTCCACAGAATATAAAAATGCCCGTCTGGGTAGACACTGCAAAGAAATCAAACTAACACTTTTGAGCATTTATGTGGTTTCACCCATATTTACGTAATGCCCAAGAGCCATGTGTCTGTAATCAGTAATCAATAACTCATGCAACTCTGCACGTATGCTTGTAAATAGGAGCTTTGTGGCTTGTTGGGCTTGGCTGGCTGCAACTTTTTAAACTTTATATAACAAAATATTGATAGAAAACATAGTACTATCAAATATTGATAGAAAACATAGTACTACCTAATATTGATAGAAAACATAGAACTCTAAGGATTTCACATACTTTTAACAAAACATTTATACTTAGGTTTTGCATTTTTATATATGCAAAACAGCTCCCAAATGTTCCAGCAAACTTCATAACAACAACAAATAAAGTATCATAGCGTTAACATAGAAATCTGTGTGCAATTGTAATAATTTTTTTTTTATACATTTTCCATGATAATTAAAAGAGTGTGCTATGGGACACAATATGCTAGAAATGAAAAAAAAAAAAAAATAAAAAAAAAAAAAATAATCCAGCAAATGAAATACCAGCTTTGCCATCACAGGAATAATTTACATTTTAAAATATATATAAATATATAAAATATATTAGAAATTTATAATTAGAATGTAAATTTAAAATATTACAATAAACTGTAATAATAATAATAATGGTTTCACAATATTACTGATAAAATTACAAATTTTTGATAAAATAAAAGCATAAAGCAGTTCTGCTCACAAGCGCGGTTATATACTATTATACTGCCCATCTCTAATGGTACTGTAATAGAGTACAATTACCTACACTCTAAAAAATTATGTGTTGGCTCAACAACAACAACAACAAAATAATGCATACCTTTTTTTGAGTGAAATAATGTTCAACCAACAAGCTACATTGAGTTAGAGGAACTTAATTTGTAGCATAAACAGAATTTTTTAAGTTGATTACTCAAAATTAAGTTGAGTTGTAACCCTGGAACCAAAACACCAAACACTAACAGGTCTGATCTTTTACTATAAATAACACTTCATTTAAATATTTATTCTCCTTATCCAGTCCTATGCAAAGCATGCTGGGAACTAGAAGTATAGTCTAACTTCTGAAGTTATCAAGACAATTTAATAAAGTTACAACTTAATAAAAAATAAAAAAAATCAATTAACGCAGAAATTTGAGTTTAAATATTAAGTTGATGTAATGATTAACATTATTATTCAACAGAACTCAACAAAAGGAAGTTTGCAGCTTCAATCCCCGGGTTCACAGACAAGGCTTAAAGGGGTGGGGGGTGTCTAACCCTATTTCATGCATTCTGACATACTTACACTGTTAAAGAGTTGGATTCTCATGCTAAACATGGCCAACATTTCAAAAAGCGAGTTGGATGGAGTGTTTCTGTGTGTGTGCTCTCGTGACTCGCCTGCACGAGCTTGGCTGTTTTCGTAAAGAATCGGTGCAGCGTATCTGTCTTTTATAAATATGATAAAACTAAAGACTCTTTGGAGATATGAAGGATGCAATACTACTCTATAGGTACTCAAGATTAACATGAGACTGGCAGAAACTGTGTGTGTGTTATGTACCCTTTTTTAACTTAAAACAACTTTCACAGACATATCTTAAAATATGTCAGTACCATTGTTTTGTCTCAAGATGCACACCAGTAATGTTTTTTTCTAAGGCACGTTAACAAAAGCTACTTAAATGCCCTAATGGAACTAAGGCATAATCCTGGCTTAATCTAAGCACTGTCTGTGAAACCGGGCCAAAAGGTTTAATTAAAACAATAAATTAGAATTTTTAACTTGCAACCATGCATTTATTTAATTAAGTTGTGGTAACAGGTCCCCTGAATTCCTTTTTAGAGATACATCCCTAATGGTAATTCAAATATAGCAATAATTATGTACCATGCTATGTAACTAATTCACTTTTTATGTAAGGGACAATAACAATAACTAGTAATGGCATTTAAACAAACTCAAGCACATACATCATAATCAGAGCCTCATTTCCAGGAATATTATCAGAGACGAGGACAATGAGAGGAACATTAACAGCCTGAGCAGCGGGGCAAGAGAAAGATGACAGGGGGAGGGAGCTGGCAGGCACAGTAGATGGACACATTCTTGGCACCTGCCACCAATCAGGGGCTGAACAGTGACACTGGGGCCATGTTGCTCTAATGGAATGTGCCACCCAAGACCTCCAGTGAATGTGAACATCACATGCTACTAAACACCTGGACAAAAGCCAACAATGAGTCCCATAAACATGCACGTCTCCAACATAGACCTTCTCACATATAGCAGAGTCCTGATTAGAAATCGTGTGAGGCGATTACACATGACCAACTCACACACATTCACCGGCAACAGATTCACTGATGAAGCACTAATGTAAATGATCATAGATTGGCTTGGTGATTTTGGTCATTAATGCCGAACCAAACAAACAGAGGACTTTTCAAAAAAAAAAAAAAATGTGTACAGTGGACACACAAAGTATTTCGACACTTCAAACTGTATGAATTTCATTGCTTTTAAGGTGGTCTCAAGGTGATTTTAGTGGATCAGTTAAATTCCCACAGGTGTCCTAACAAAATAACCACAGTTAGCTAACGACATGTTACACAAAGGCTGACAACCAAGGACCAGATTTACTAAACAGGGCAAATTTGCGTGAGCGCAATTCGATAAAAGCACAGATGGGAGTGGACAGTTCTGCACGTGACTGACGACGCGCAAATTAATGAACACAGACGCAGCCGGATCATTTCCTTAATGACCAATGCAATCAACCAGTTATTGAATGATTTGGTTGGAATATAACACGAGTCATATGAACTTCTTTTGTCATGAATGAATTTTGTAAATCACCTTGCGTGATTCATTTAAATACTCTCCTCCTATGAATTTTGAGCCTGAAAGGGAAACTCCTACAAACGCATATGCAATAAGGTCAGCCGCAAAAATAACTGTGTCCAAAAAAAAATCATAAACCTAAAAAAGGTTCTTGTATGGATGATTAGAAGTGCCACTTAATAATAAATTTACAATTTATTATATATTACAATAAAAGATTAAATTAATAAAACTGACAAATAAATGGACATATTAAAAATTTATTTTAATTGTTGTTAAAAATGCTAATAAAAGAATAATTTTAAAAGCTAATGCAACTTTTAAATAGCTAATTTCTTTTCTTTATTACGGTAATTTGTCAGTCAAGCAAAAAAAATGCCATTGGTCAGTCCACTGGTTCCACAGGAACCAATGAACTCAACTGATTTTTAAGGAAACTGCCTTTTGACACACAGTATGCTTGTGCTATATTTCTTCACAATAAATTTGGTTTATTATTTAACTAAAAATAAAATGCAAAGACATTCATATAATTAGAATTTTGGATTAAGTTTGAGAAGTTTTTGGGAGCCAATTTCTAACAATTAGTCTATATAATTTGTTGTTTTGTATGCAAATTCATTCATAACAAAATAAGTGCATATGACTCATGTGTTATATTCCAACCAAATCATTCGGACCTGTTTTGTGAACTGGATCATTTGATTTATGAACTTGAATTAAATTCAAATCTTTTGGGAACTGATGTATTAAAGTCTATAATTATGTTGTTTAGTGGTCTCAGTTATATTGAGAGATAATGCGGTGCCATGAAATTGAAAGTCGAAATACCACAGAGCCAACATTCAGATTTTTAATGTATACGTGTAATTGTAAGTGTGTTTTCCAGATGTCTTTTTCTTTATAAAGAGCTGAGATATAAATGGCTACCAGTGGTGGACTTTCATGGTCAGATGGTCACCTGTCCTCCAAAATAAAATGTCATAAAAATAAAATTGTCAATAAAAAAGTCGACAGCTTCAAAGAGCCAGACAAGACTTTTTAGTATGATGCAAGACAGACCAAGAACTCTTGTGTCCTGCAGTCCTGGTACAGTAACATCCTTGGATATTTCAAACTAGTTTAGCATCTTGAGTTTTCGGGTAAAAGCCACATTTTAGTCCGTGTAATTTAATTTGCTGCACCGTTTCTCCGCATTTTGACTCCAAGTCGACCATGGTTTCCCAATTCTGATCCTCCAGTGGAAAAAACACATTTTGCAAACCCGTACATGAGTTCTGATCATGGTCATATGCAAATATGTACAAATGCTAATAATTAAAAAGTCAAGGCTATCAATCTTACCAGATCCCTCGTGTGTTCCATCCCCAAATTGTTTATAGGGGTTGAACTTGGGCTTAGGAGCCACAACAGGAGCAAACTTCTTAGGAGACTGTTGCTGGGATACAGAAATGCTGGTGGTACCCATGGGTAAGCTGGTCTCCATTCGTGCGCTCACATGACCTTGCTGGTCACCATCATTATGGCCACCCCACATGTTTCTGGAGTCAAGAAATCTAAAAAAAAAACAACAAACCACATTATTATATTGCACTGAAATGAACAAGTCCCATAGCACCCAGAATGCCCACAATGTTTGAGGAATTGTAGCAGTGTCTGAATTCCAGTGTTACATTCCATCCATAAAAATACAGTTGCTTTTATGCATAATATAGATATGGGTGGATGAACCAATGTGGTTCTTTTCATCAGGGACCAAATTCTCATCCCTAGAGCTCTGTGTGTTTTTCTCCCTCTCTTATTCTTAGCTGTGGACTTGACAAAAGAAACTGTGCACTTCAAGCACCAAGCATGGAAGAACCACAACCAGTTTAGAGTGCCGTCAAATCTGATTATTACATCAGAAAATCTGAGTGTGCCTCATAATCCTATGAGTTCACCCAAAATAATGCTAATCATGTCATGACAAATGAAGTTTAAATGACTCACATGCTATATTTTCAGATTAACTTGTTTTCATTGAACTGTATCCTATGATTTATAAAAATATTGAGCTCAGAGAAATGATTTGTTCATGAAACAACTGAAACAAGAAGAGTTAATAAATAAAAATAGTTAAAAAAATAATCTGTTAAACTTAAATTTTGGTCTGTTGTTCACACAAAGCTGTTGTATTAATGTGTTCAAGTCAGAAAGATTGTATAGTACGTTGAGCGCATTTGCGCCACCTCAAAGTCGAAATTATCAGTGGGAAACTCTGGATTATACAAAATATGATAGTACTGTACAATTAAGATACAACATGTAATAAAAGGTGCAATTCCAAGAGGGTCCTTGCACCATTGGTGCTTGGGCCCTAACTATTAAGCTTAAATTGGCTTCATAAGTTTAATTTTTTTTTTTTTTAAAGCAAAAATAATTTGCATTATTTGTTCGTCATTTTGTAGAAGTAGAGTTAAAACAAAACTTGCTGCATTTTTTGTAATGAATAAAGAGAAGGTACTAACTCGACAACAGTGATTTGAATGCACTTGTCCTCATAAGTACGACTTTTCACCTCCCAGCTTCCCAAAGGAATATGATCGAACCATAAGGACCACAATTTATGATACTTTTTGGTTTATCCTTCACTTCCGTTATATAATGTCAAGAGTGGCCAGGGCATTCCTCAAGAATTTGGATCGACATGGATAAATAAATGACAGAATGTTAATTCTTGGGTGAACTTTCCCTTTGTGAATTGTTTCAGATATAGGACCCTATCATACACCCGGCGCAATGCGATGCCAGGCGCGACGCAAGTGTTTTTTGCTAGTTTCAGCCCGACACAGTTATCATTTTCACGTCCAGTGCCATGTTGTTTAAATAGTAAATGCACTCGCGCCCATCTGTTCAACCATAGGCATGCTGGTCTGAAAGCGAGGTGTGTTCAGTTCGCATTGTTGACGCATTGCTATTTTGAGGCAACTGAAAACGACTGCGCCAGTGACCAACAAAAACCTGGTCTAAAGTCAATAGCGCAGTATTTTTTGTGTTATTTAAAGGGCGCGTTTGCTTATTACACACACAGGGCAGCAGCACACAAACATTTTTAAATATTCAAAATTAAAGGCTTCCTCTCTGGAGAAGTTCAGTCTTTCCGCTTGTAAATAGTGAATCCACCATGGAGTATGCGCAACTGGCTTTTAAAAGGGAATGGAAGATGAGACTCTGATTGGTTTATTGCACGTTACGCCCAAAACATACCCATCACTCATTAAGAGACTAGGTACAACCTTTTTGGACCATGCGCCTGCAGTGCTGACTGTTTTTTCAGTAGTTAAACTAGCAACAGTGGATTCGGACACACCCTAAGTGCACCTGCGCCATGCGCTTCAGACCATGCGCTCAGATCGTTAAAATAGGGCCCATAAAGTCTCAGGACTTGGCATCCTCCAAAAGAACCAAAGATGGTGCTAATCATTCCTCGAGTTCTCTGGGACGTGTCAAGGTATCAAATAAGAGACTGTAACTTGATATAAGCTTTAACTTCACACACAGCACTCATACTTCCATAGTAAGAAGCAAATAATCATTATGTTGCTAACCCGTCTCAATTTACATAAAAACTTAATACGTCAACTGAGCTGAATGTGATGAAGAACTGGGAACGTACTAGTTGTGTCGAAGCTTAGACAGCTGCCAGAGAACATGACAGCAGTTCAGCTTTCACTGACGTGGTGAAAGCTGTAGTAACAGCAACATTAACAACATGACTTTATTGATGACTTCTAATGCATTCATTGACAACTTCAGGGGCATGTGAGCAAACTGCTGCTTCACAGCTCTAAACAACTTATTAAAATAGATTATTTACTTTTAAACTTTTATTTGTGTTCGACTTGTATCTGAGATCGACATATTTACATAGCTGGTGTTGTCTACCTGTTTGGGCATTTAGCTGCAGGGCTGCTGCTGTCTATTTTAACTCTTTTATTGCACTTAACACACACTTCTACTTCCCTACTTGGCTTATTTGTATTATTTCCAAATGTAGGAGATTATTCTGAAATTATTCATAGTAAAAGTGACTGTATAGGTTTAATATGGCCTTTTATGTGCCGCATGAGAGTGGCAATGATAAATTGTCCAATAAAGAAAATTGTTTGTTATATTTGTTGAAAATGCAGCAGGATTTGACACGGGTGCAAATGACGGGGACTGAACCTGTGCCATGAAGGGATTAAAATAGCTATGGTCATTACATAGTTCGATGTTAGCCTGTAATACGAACTGCAGAGTGTAGCGTAGTGAGATAACTAGAGGGTTGAGATAAACTGTGATTCTTATGATGGTATATGAGTTGTGACTGGCTGTCCTGATGGGCCTTAACAAAATCCTCATGATCTTCAAGCTAGATTTCCTTAAATAAGCCCTCATAGATCACGGAGAGAAGAAACAGATCATGGGTCATCCTAATTGATTTAAAATAGAAATCATTTGTAACAATATACACTACTGTTCAAAAGTTTAGGGTCAGTAATTTTTCTCTTTCTTTTTTTTTTAAAGAAATTAATACTTTTATTCGTGTTAAATTGAGGAAAAGTGATAGTAAAGATTTATATTGATAGAAAAGATTTCTTTTTTGAATAAATTCTGTTTTTTCTGTAAGTTTCTTATTGAGACAAGTCTTTTTGATTATGGGAATGTTGTCTGAACTGAACAGTAAATGTTTGGCGGGTGCTCAAATATGGAAATTTTATGCACCGAATTGTTACACTCTTATATTCACTTTTTAAATGTTCTTTGAGGGTGGTAAAATTTACAGGCAATTTGCTTTTCAATTGACACAGTTTCCATTTGCATAATTGCACACGTTTTATAGTTATTCAAATCTTTAATAAAAAGGGAAAATGCTGGTCCTCGTCATTATCAAAGTTGCCCATCCCTGGTCTAGAGCAAACCGAGCGTCTCGCTTATTATAATCTATCCAACGTATCTGCATCGGGCGCTTTTTTTTTTTTGACATGTCGCCCAGCATAAAGAAGTCACCACTCGCCAGTGAAGACTTTTAAAAAGAGGTTTAGATGTGTACACTAACATACAATCAAAGTGTAAGAAAAAATTATTCTTTTTTTACCTACACCACATGACATTTTTAGAGTCATTATACTTTTCTTGCCACGTGTTTTAAAATAGATGTACACTCTTTATCGTGTACTCTCTTATTTGTCATTGACCCATAAACATGACATCAACATCCAATTGCACATTAAATCAAATATGGTACTTGTTTTTAAGTATATAATCTAGAAAGAAAGAGAAAGAGAGACAAAAAGAAAAGAGGAAAAAGGATCTCTCACTGGCTGAAGTCTCTAATAGCTGTTGTTTTACCATTGCAAACATTCTGAAATCGAATGAAACACTATTTGAACTATTTCAACACAGTATCTTTCATTTTCCCCGCTATTGGTCTTTTTTGTGGGTGCCATTGTTGCTTTTTGTAGCTGTGTATGCTTTGTACGCTTCTGACTGATGCAGACGTTTTCCCTCAAGAGACGAGCCAAAAGAGCCCACGCACAATCATGTTCTAATATCGTCTAGCCACACCACACAGCAAAAACTTCTTTACGGAGCTATCCCATTGATCCTCCTGCATCAGAGCTCTCCATTTCCCATCATTCTGCTCGCACACACACACCGTATCAAGGGCCATAAAAGGGAACAGCGCAATGACAGGGGACATTATCACACAGTAATGGTTCTAACACACCTGAACTCTCTGGCAAAGGTTTAAAAAGATGGTTTCACAGCAGACGCTATAGGATATAGGAATCTATACAGCACAGTTCTTCACAAACTCTCAAGGCGTGTCATACTTCCTGACCTGTGCTGCACACTCTATTGTAATGCCTGGAGAGTGTGTGTGAGAAGAATAAAGCACAGCTTAACCTTAACCCCGACCTCTTCAGTGAAAAGGAAAACAGTGAGCAGGGGGATCAATGTGGATCAAAGAGACTATAGTCTGATGGAGACACAGGATGTCAATGGGAATAAGATACAAAGGGATCTTCTTTTTCACCGTGTTTTGCAAATGCAAGATGAGCACAATTAAACAATTTAATGGGCTAGGTAATTTTTCTGGAACTGGTAACATGCTGTTATCATGACACAAACAAAATGATTTTGATCGGTTTGAGATTTATTTATTTAACCACCAAAATGACCATGGAACTGCCATATTGTTTTTACATTATATTTATACAATGTGATCCAGAAGTCTGAAACCACTAGTAAAATGACTTCTATTTTGCTTTGTTTTAATTAAATTAAATCTTTTTAAAATTCTTTCTAAAAATTAAATACACCATTTAAAAGTTTGGGGTTGGAAAGATTATTATTTATTTTATTTTTGAAAGGAATTGATCATTATATTCAGCAAGAATGCATTAAATTGATCAAACTCCTTTACATTGTTACAAAAAACATCTATTTTAAATAAATGCTGAACTTTTTTATTCATCAATCTTAATCCTAAAAAATATTTCCACAAAAATATTAAGCAGCACAATTTCTTTAAACATTGATAATAATATGTTTCTTGAGCAGCAAATCAGATTAGAATGATTTCTGAAGGATCATGTGACACTGAAGAATTGAGTAATGGCTGCTGAAATTTAGCGTTACCATCAGAGGAATAATTTACACTTTAAACTATATTAAAATAGGAAAGTAAATTTAAACTTTAGAATAATATTTCACAATTGTACTGTTGTTGTTTTTTAACTGTATTTTTATCAAATAAATGCAGCACTAGTGAGCATGTAGACGTATATAAACCTCAAGCTTTTAAACGGTATGATGTATATTTAATTTCACTTAATAAGTGAAATTATTAGGATTTTTTTATTCTTTTGGCAATATCGTGATACATGAATATATTAATGATTTAGTACCTTAGTATATTATGGTACCCAGGTATTCTGATATCATTACTGCATTACGGTACTATCGCTGTACTTTTGCGTAAGGGTGGTCCATCAGGTCTTGGATAAAAGATAAATTTACTGTTAA
This sequence comes from Rhinogobio ventralis, assembly GCA_039654625.1. Lineage (NCBI taxonomy): Eukaryota > Metazoa > Chordata > Actinopteri > Cypriniformes > Gobionidae > Rhinogobio > Rhinogobio ventralis. Next base: position 22,659,398 of record CM077205.1, on the reverse strand, counting down.
AGTGGTCATTTGTCCTAAGGGAGGTACTGGAGATTTAAAGGATCCGCTCGCTGACTAATCAAATAGCCTAGTCCATGTGTTTATAGATATAAGCTTACTGCCACCTTTCCATTGCCAAACTTTACAGTGACACTTACAAATACTTAACAGGCCTGTGAGCATGTGTGTGTGCAACTGTGCATGAGAAAAGAATCTCAATATAATGCGATTTGAAAGGGCTTTCCTAAGGGTGACTAGAACATGGAGGCAACACAGGACGACATTTCAGGTAGAACACAGATCTCATTTTATTTTCTCCAACTATGGTTGCTATTATTTCCATGGAAGCCATCTTAATGGCCTGTGACACTTTGTCAGCCTTTGCTGTGCTGTCAAGCAATGACATGGCAGGTCATGTGTTGCAACAGGCACTGAGTGCAGGCCCTGATCTGAAGGTTCAAGTGACACGTAAACAACGCCGCAAACACTTGAGAATAAACACTCTGACATGACAAGAAGTCGCACACACACATAGGGGACAGATGATGGAATGAGGACTATATTTAAATATTCTAAAACACTATTTACTTGTGAAGCAAAGCTGTTTATTGGTTGTTAATTATATTTTAAGGATGTTTAAATATATTTACTGGGAAATATATAATATGTGACCATGGACCACAAAACCAGTCATAAGTCGCACAGGTATATTTGTGGGAATAGCCAACAATATATTGTATGGGTCAAAATTATTGATTTTTCTTTTATGCCAAAAAATCATTAGAATATTAAGTAAAGATCGTGTTCCATGAAGATATTTTGTAAATTTCCTACCGTAAATATATCAAAAATGTATTATTAGTAGTAATATGCATTGCTTAAAGGCAATTTCTCAGTATTTAGATTTTTCAGCCTCAGATTACAGATTTTCAAATAGTTGTATCTCGGCCAAATAGTGTCCTAACAAACCACACATCAATATAAAGCTTATTTATTCAGCTTTCAGATGATGTAAAAAATTTCTAAATTTACTGGTTTTGTGGTCCAGGGTCACATATCATTAAATATTATGGATGGATGGATGGATGGATGGATGGATGGCAATGGATGGCAATGGATGGATGGCAATGGATGGATTGAATGTAGTAAAAAACAATAATGGAGCTCCGTGTGTCACTGCTCCACTCATCCATCAGGAATCTGATTCTGACCAATTCTCCTGATCATATCAAACCACAAACACTCATAACAGAAGCCATCTGAGGTCAGAGAAGGGCTGCTGATGTTTCTTATCTCAGTAGATTGATTGAATACAGCAGGGACAGCAAAGGAATGTAGGAGCAAGATGCAGGGTTGAATTAGCACTCATATGCACTGTGACACAATATACAGAGAGCTCAGCTACACGAGTAACAGCTTTAAAAATTAAAGGTCCCCATCTGTGCTCAGGACCCCGGCCGAGCCCACTTAGCTCTCTGCTTTCCACAGCTGGTTGAATGGTTGAGCGGCCTAATGCAACATTACACAGACGAGGGATCGCCTCATCCCTACACTGTTTGGAAACATGGCCTTGTTAAGGGTTCAAGTGGGCATTACGGATCTGAAAATGTTTCGTGAGCGTGTGGGGTAAATATTTGAGAGTACCACTAGGCTGACCCCGTGCCACGTGTTGACATATTAATAAAAGCAAACGACCGCTTTGGAGCACTTCTGAGTGCTGAAAGTTTAATAGTGTAAGTGGATGGCAGAATTTAAACTGGTCTGCAAAGTCCAGCTTTCTCTTAATCCACAGTATCATCTCAGCCAGAGATGAAGAAGATTTTCACATGATCAACTCCCATTTTCATAAACTAAACAATTGAAACACACATATGTAAGTATTAAAGGTGCAATCAATAATATTTTATTTGAGATTAGCTGGCTCTTATTTGTCCCAACTCCCAACAGTACCAGTGGTTTTGAACTTATTACTAACACCTACTGGCCTGGATAAATCAAGCTTATTTACTAACATCTGCTGCTTCACACAAAATCTATACATTTTTTTATTATTTTGGTCCTGTTTTTCCTCATACTACATATGTTTACACCTTGTTAAGCACCTTTAGTCCTGGTTGAAATAAAAAATGCATGATGCAGCTGGTCATGTGATTTCAACATGGTGAACTCCATGTAGATCAAAACAGCTTTTTGATTTATCTCATTACACATGATTTCAATTGTATTTATCAAAAGTTGATAATTTCTCCATATTTTTTTAAATTAGCAACAAACATGTCCCTTTAAATACGATTACCTCAATATCTATTTAAGAAGTTGTATGTGGAACAAAAATAAGTCCTAAACATCGCTTCTTAATTTTTTTTGTAGCATCTCACCAGCTGCATGTAGTGGTGATTTTCCTGAACACTGACAGAAGCCAACACTGGTTACAGAGTTATTAATATTTGATCAAGTTTACCTGACCTTTACCCCTCTAGTTAATCCCGCAGAGACAAAAGTGAGAGAAAACACTGACTAACACATAAGAACTTGCTCATTGGAGCCCACAAGTTCATTCAACTGGGATTGTTCTTGTCTTCACCATAGTTTTGTCATTGATGATACTGCAGGTAGGTACTATCCACAGCCGAACACATTGAAGACTTTGTTTATGCTCAATTATTCATTATCTACTATAGAAGATATCCACTGTCTCATCCTCTAATCTCCAACAACGTCAATGGAACTGTGACAGGAAACAATTTAGAAACAAGATAAAACAGTGGAACTGGACCAGTTGGGCAGGCTTTTGCTATTAATGAAGAACAACGGTTATCCATCAGTTGTAGCCACTGTTATTCCAACAGATTTTCATGTACTGGAAACCTCGGTCTACTGTACATTTGCCTATTAGATCTGCTCTTCCGGCAATTCAGCATTTACTGCAGATAACAATCTCAAACTGTCTCTTTATATTATCTGACACGAGGTGGGGGAGCTCTGTCTGGCTGTCTACATTTAGAGAATGGGTCATATCAACCCCAAAATGAAGATATGCTAATTTAGCTAAAAATGGTGGTTTGCTTGTTGAAAAAAATAGAAAATTATTAAGGGTCGGCTGTTGGCATCTACATCTGCTAGGAATCATTTAGCTGGCACAGGGTCAGTAGCATTGGAGGTCAGTCTCTCTACTGGACACATCCCCTGGGCACATATCTCATACTCACAAAGAGCTAATTAGGCTAATAAGGAAGCCTAACAAAACCAGCACTAATCAAATGACAAGGCCACCACTGATTTGTTTTCCAAATTAGCCGAGTGTTTGAGAAAGCTCATGCCGTTTGATAGGCATTACAAATGGGATTAAAACAATGCATCACTAATACGGAGGAGATCTCAATTCCCACTCCATCTGCAGCAGACGCGGAAACGACTCGTTCGCCAGGCAAATCAAGATGAAGGCAGACCCTCGCCATGTTTAGCATACTGCCTGCTGAGCACTTTTAAGCCATGTTGGCATTTGATCGTTTCGTGCGAGGACATCAAGAGATACGTTACCCCATGTTGATTTTTAAAGGTTGAGACCTCCAAACAGGCCTGAAGTATTGACTCTCTTCCATGTCTGCTTAAAAAAATATGCATTCAATTCCCCTGATAACAAAACATGTTTATCAAACCCATAAAATTTCACGTCTTCACAGCTTGTCAGAATGTTTCTCAAGTGCCTTTATGGATTCATGGTTTTTTGGGACTCTCCAATTCAGCTCCCCGGTGACAGGGATCCAGAGTTTCACAGTGTAAAACGGTAAATATAAATATCAGCGTTTTGATAGAGAGTGACAGCTCCATATTGGCAAAGGATGGAATCAAATGGATTTGGACAGCTTGCATAATAAGTGGGTTTTGATTTTGGAGACAGCCAATGGTGTGATAGAACATCTTAGGGATTCGTGTCTCCCACCTTGTTAAAGATTGACACATGTCAGCATCGTTCACCTCGATAGACCCCAAGGCGATCTTCGACCCATAAACAAACACTAACAAATGAGGGAACGATTATTTGAAAGATATAAACACGCATGCATAGGTCACTGGAGGATAAGTGACATAACAGCATTAAGAGAGCATTAAAATATACAGCAATATGAGAGCATTAAAATATAATTCTAACAAATATATAGAAAACGGCATTAGACAACGTGATTTTTTCCAAGCCTTGATGAGTTTTGCATTGATTCACGCGATGTCCTTTCTGGCTGAAACCTAACATTTTTATTATTATTATTTTAAAGCAGAATAGTAAAGAAAAATGTATATCATTCTATAATTATTCAATACGTAATACAGAATTTTCTCAAAGTTAATTAAATTAGTTTATGTAATGCATTTGTCACTCCTGTAAACCTGTCCCTTGAAACAAAGTGTGGAATAAGTTGTTTAAGGGCAGTCGGCAGACGTCAGACCTTCAATGAATGTCTGTCGGCCTAGTTTTTTGCAGCGTGTTTGTTTCACACGTTGGCTCTAGTCGGTGAGAGTTTGCACGATTCTGCATATTCAATCAGCGTCAGCCGAGCAAGAGAGATCTCTCTGATTGGCTGAATGAATCAGTGCATGAAAATAAAAGCAAAAGTGATGAAAGCGAGAAAAGAAGTCAAGACGGCATGGACAGAAGGCTGTTCCAATTTTACGTCATCTTACCTGAGCATTCCAATAAGTGAATATTTTCATAACAAATGAGCCAGCTGGAATGAAGAAAATGATCAGCGTGATCGATATTCAAAATTGTAAGCAAGTGCTGCTTTGTTCACGGTTTGTATATATGCAGTTCTAGTTTAGATTCTTTTTGAATGACAAATATTGATACCTGCAGTTTATTTCGTTACACGCGCAGGACAAGTGCTAGTTGAGAGTCGACTGTAGTCCATTTGGTGTGTTCAAGCACAGCTTATTGTCCGAGACACAGCCGACAGAAGGCAACGACACAGTCAGCTTTTGAGCTGCAAGTTCTTTGACATCGGCTTGGTGTGTCACAGCCTTAAAGTCTGGTCTTTGTTTATGAACCATATGGTCATCACTCAAATCAACTGACGTTTCCTGACAGACACGTTTCAGAATGATTAAACTTTAGGTTTTAAGCCACATTTGATATCCATTCACTGATGTGAGAGTAAAACTAAATGCCAAAATCAATTCTGACCAAAAACTGCATGATCTGCCTACTTGTGATCAACATGACCCTCACAAACCCAGTGACTAGTTCTTCTGGTATCATTATTTCCAAGTGACCTCATAAAACCAAGCCACCCTGACTTCACTTGCCATTGTGTGTACAATATGTATCAGACATGCACCCTGTTTATTTTTTGGTATTTTTTTTTTCCTGTCTAAAAGAAGGCAAATAGAACAAAAATATTTTTAAAATGTAAAAAAAAAAAAAAAAGATGTAAGTGTATTTGTCCAGGTTTCTATGGTGTGATCATCACATTGCAAAGGATATGATTTAATTAAATAAATATATGTGCTGTGTGTTACAAAGTGAAGTTCGGCACTGTGTTCATAAAATTTTTATAGCCAAAATTTTTGTATTTTAAGGTTTAATCAATGTTTTAAAATGAAAATTTACAACATAAATAATTCTATTATAATTCTACAGTTGTACTACAATAAATACAGTTTTTCTTTTATATTTTCACTTTACTGAAAGAGGTTGCAGTTGGTTCTTGTAACAAGTATACACACCAGTTTTTCCCAAATCATTCAGGCGTAAAAGGATGGTTCCCACTAAAAAATAAAAAAAATATTTTTATTTTCTATGCAGATGTGCTGCCCTGCAAAATCACTCATATCATTCTAAAATGCTTAATTATTTACAAATAGAGCTATTAAAGTAATCTGGTAAAAATTCCTATATCTGTTCATATCAAAATATCAGTTTTTCCCAATATCATACAGCCTTAAAGGTGCAATAGGTGATCTGGGAAATGCTAACTTTAGCCTGCTAGCATTGAAAGCATACCCCACCCTCCCTGCAAACTGCCATCCAAAGCCACGCCTCCTTCAAAACACATGAACGCGCACAGACCAGAAGCGAGACGACCAGAGACAACATTATTAAATTACATCATGTGTCATGAACCGGTGAGAAAACTTGAGCAACAGTACTACAATAATGAACGTAAACAACTTTTTGCCTGCCATTCTTGCACATGTATTGCACATGTATTGAAGGCTGTAAATGTATGATGTCTGCGTGAACAGGCTGCGCAGTGGTACGCAAACACATGTTGACTGACCGAATGCAATGATTGAACGAACATTTTATGGTCCTATGCCTTCCACAGACAATATAAATTTATAAAAATACATTTAGACCGCTTAACATAGTGACTGATTAATAAAACCAGCATAACAAAAAATGTTTCTGTAGAGAATCACCTATTGCACCTTTAAGAGAATGGTGCCATCTCTAATTCCAAATGACTTTATTAACCTAAACGGATGCGATGAACAAAACCAAAAACACCCACAAACGAAACAGATGCACACAAACCCATTAGAACTTTTCTGTCCAAAGTGGAAAATCCAGTAGAATAAATTACATCCTCAAAGGTTTGGTGAGATTAAGAAATAACTGATGTTTCAAATATGATTGACATGATACGATTTCCAATTTATATATGCACATATAGACCCTTCAACACGAGTCGGCATGTTTAGTTTAGACATTCTAATTGATTGGCATGCTAATCTTGAAGAAAGATGATTTAGATAGCAACCTGTTCTGACTAAAGAGAGTACAGAGCAAACTCCAGCCTTGATCTTTAAATCAACTGCACTCATTTCTGGAATGATTAAAACATTAAAGGTTAAAGCCCAGGCCGGGAACATCATTTGCGTGTTTCTTCTCACTGCAGGATCACAGCAGAAGTCTGCTATTAATACTGAGAGAGTTCTTCTCTCGCTATGGCTTGGTGTGCTTTCAGTTGACTCAGTTCTATCCTTCCCCATGCTGAGATGAGAAGAGGAAGTGTGAGGGGGCAGAAATGTCTACGAAAGGTCATGTGAAAAGAGACGATCCTTATGTCCATCCAGAATTATATTTTTAAAGATAGCTTTGGGTCTTCTAAAGTTGATCAACTTTGCAATAAAGGAAGTTTGCGCTCACAAGAACTATTATGAAGAGAAATTGCTCAGACCCTGAACGCACAAACAGTCATGAGGCCGTGACACTAAATTCATTTTACTACTGGTTGTCAGCACTACCCTGATTTATAACGTGGGTTAAAAAACCTACAATTGAAAAATATATATTTCAACAATCTGCCATGCCATAAATCAGTTTGGTAATTGTGTTTATGACTTGGAAACCAACAGCATTCATATTGCATTCATAAACTCAAATGAAATATATCTGCAAAAAAGCCATGGAGTCAGAACACCGCAAGACTCAATCTTGGTTCCTTGTTGCATACATGGTTAGTTAATGACAGTTGGACTCAAAGGTTGTTTCCCCAATGAAGAAGCCTGACATTGGAAAGAAAGTGAGAGAACTGGCCGTCGGTTTCAAAAGTTGTCATAGTCACATATACAACCATTATAATTCAGTACAAATTGAAGATAAAACGTATAATATCCGACAGCTTGGATGAGTGGTGGCATGTATAAATAGATCATGACTGTCATATGAAATGTGACAATTTACTAAATCAAACATGCATTTGAATATCATATATATGTTCTTTGTTTTCAATATTTTAATTTCAGACAGTGTTAAAAATCTGGTATTCATCATATGAAAGTCTTTTAATGTTTTTGTTTGTTTTTTCAAAAATAAGCATTTCAACGGAATCATTTAATTATGTGTGGAAATGTGTGACGTGTATCTCTCTATGTAAATAGCCTTTTATAACCCTCTTCATATTTTATACAGTTTTCTTCCTTTTCCCTATAAAAAACAGCAAAGGTGTTGCATGTGGTGATTAACCCATTATTTCATCCTCATTATTTCAATTAAACATCATTACACCACCTTAATTATCCCATTATATATATATATATATATATATATATATATATATATATATATATATATATATATATATATATATATATATACACACCTAAAGGATTATTAGGAACACCTGTTCAATTTCTGATTAATGCAATTATCTAATCAACCAATCACATGGCAGTTGCTTCAATGCATTTAGGGGTGTGGTCCTGGTCAAGACAATCTCCTGAACTCCAAACTGAATGTCAGAATGGGAAAGAAAGGTGATTTAAGCAATTTTGAGCGTGGCATGGTTATTGGTGCCAGACGGGCCGGTCTGAGTATTTCACAATCTGCTCAGTTACTGGTATTTTCACGCACAACCATTTCTAGAGTTTACAAAGAATGGTGTGGAAAAGGGAAAAACATCCAGTATGCGGCAGTCCTGTGGGCGAAAATGCCTTGTTGATGCTAGAGGTCAGAGGAGAATGGGCCGACTGATTCAAGCTGATAGAAGAGCAACTTTGACTGAAATAACAACTCGTTACAACCGAGGTATGCAGCAAAGCATTTGTGAAGCCACAACACGCACAACCTTGAGGCGGATGGGCTACAACAGCAGAAGACCCCACCGGGTACCACTCATCTCCACTACAAATAGGAAAAAGAGGCTACAATTTACACGAGCTCACCAAAATTGGACAGTTGAAGACTGGAAAAATGTTGCCTGGTCTGATGAGTCTCGATTTCTGTTGAGACATTCAGATGGTAGAGTCAGAATTTGGCGTAAACAGAATGAGAACATGGATCCATCATGCCTTGTTACCACTGTGCAGCCTGGTGGTGGTGGTGTAATGCTGTGGGGGATGTTTTCTTGGCACACTTTAGGCCCCTTAGTGCCAATTGGGCATCGTTTAAATGCCACGGCCTACCTGAGCATTGTTTCTGACCATGTCCATCCCTTTATGACCACCATGTACCCATCCTCTGATGGCTACTTCCAGCAGGATAATGCACCATGTCACAAAGCTCGAATCATTTCAAATTGGTTTCTTGAACATGACAGTGAGTTCACTGTACTAAAATGGCCCCCACAGTCACCAGATCTCAACCCAATAGAGCATCTTTGGGATGTGGTGGAACGGGAGCTTCGTGCCCTGGATGTGCATCCCACAAATCTCCATCAACTGCAAGATGCTATCCTATCAATATGGGCCAACATTTCTAAAGAATGCTTTCAGCACCTTGTTGAATCAATGCCACGTAGAATTAAGGCAGTTCTGAAGGCGAAAGAGGGTCAAACACAGTATTAGTATGGTGTTCCTAATAATCCTTTAGGTGAGTGTATATATATATATATATATATATGAACCAGTCTGGTCAACAACAAAATCACTCCCTCCACACTGAAGAGGGCTGATAATATTCTGTGAAGCTCAGCTTTACAAGTGGAGTACCCCCACCATTCGAATTCATCTAGTCATGCTTCATACCTACATGATGTAGACCAAGAAGATGAGGTTTGTTTAGTGTTCTGTGAAGTCTTTAAGATTACATGAGAAATTTTATTCAGCCTAAACTTTTCAATAAAATGCACTGGGATAAATAACAGTATCTGCTAAATTCCATGAAAAAAGCACAAAATGAGCAGTAGTTGGAAATGGGCTTGTTTTAAAAGGAGCTTCCCAGGTGAACTTGAAGACAATATTACTGCCCATCACTGAGGTAAAAAAAAAGCCACCTTTAAAAGACACCTCACATAAATACAAAAGACTTCACCATGAATTGCAGGGATCTATTCTTGAGAGAACCGGGATTATGGGGGAATCATTTGAGCTTTTTTTAATAGCTTGATCTGCACTTGGTATTAGAAGTAGGAAAATGTTTGAAACATCTTCATTTGCAGCAGTCAGAGTGCATAAAGTGAAGAGAACTGACTCACAGCCAGGCTGCTCAAGTGCAGTGTGACTGAATTCAAGGAGCACAATTATTTATGGGCAGCTTTTTTGCTGGCTTGCCTGGCACTTTGGGTTGGTACTGCAGGCCAAGAAAGAGAAGAGCTCCACTTGATCTCTGCTTTCTTAAGGGCCTTTTCTACAAGGCCTTGGATATTAATGAAGAAACGTGTCCCTACATCATGGTACATAGTTTGGGAGGAAGAAATGCACTCTATCAAAATCATACAGCAGGGCCAACGAAAAGGGGCCCCTCCGTTTTGTATTGGGCCCAGGAATTGCTTACTGTGGGCTGCATACAGGCCAGGAAATGGAAGTTGTAATCAACATACTTTCCTCCTGTTATGATTGTAGGTTCGGGCTGAATTTGATCCATGAATTGTTGATTAAATTGTGAAAAATTTCACCATACTGCAGATCTGAGTGTGATTGGCTTACCCACAAAACGGCCTATATGTCAGCAGGTAAAAGTCATATCACAAGAAGAGTTGGTCATGACATTTCGATTATAAATTACAAGTTCAAACAAATATATGCATGAAAAAAAAATTAACGCAATTAATGCAGCATACATTTTTTCTGTCATCCTTTGGCTAGCGTTACATTATATGATCACGCTCTTATTCATGCAAATGCTTTTCAAGCGCAACAACCATTCAAGCGCAACAATACAAAGAGAACGCGCTGTCTGTGAATGTCCTGTCTGTGTGACACACACACACGGCACATGACGTGCGGCAGATCTTAAAGTGACAGCAGCCTAATAAACCAGTTGCTGTGATGTCATTAATGTTAATCAAAGAACAAATGTAACAGAGAAAATTGTAGCTTTAATAAGGGTTAATTTAATTTAAAATGTATGCAGTTAAGACTGTAAAGTGTTTGATAACTTATTCAATTTCTGTATATTGATTATACACCGATCAGGCATAACATTATGACCACCTTTCTAATATTGTGTTGGTCCCCTTTCTGCTGCCAAAACAGCCCTGACCCATCGAGGCATGGACTCCACTAGACTCCTGAAGGTGTGCTGTGGTATCTGGCAAGATGTTAGCAGCAGATCCTTTAAGTCCTGTAAGTTACGAGGTGGGACCTCCATGGATCGGACTTGTTTGTTCAGCACATCCCACAGATGCTCCATTGGATTGAGATCTGGGGAATTTGGGGGCCAAGTCAACACCTCAAACTCGTTGTTGTGCTCCTCAAACCATTCCTGAACCATTTTTGTTTTGTGGCAGGGCACATTATCCTGCTGAAAGAGGCCAGAGCCACCAGGGAATACAGTTTCCATGAAAGGGTGTACATGGTCTGCAGCAATACTTAGGTAGGTGGTACGTGTCAAAGTAACATCCACATGGATGGCAGGATCCAAGGTTTCCCAGTAGAACATTGCCCAAAGCATCACACTGCCTCCGCCTACTTGCCTTCTTCCCATAGTGCATCCTGGTGCCATGTGTTCCCCAGGTAAGTGACGCACACGTACCCGGCCATTCAAGTGATGTAAAAGAAAACGTGATTCATCAGACCAGGCCACCTTCGTCCATTGCTCTGTGGTCCAGTTCTGATGCTCACGTGCGATAGAATAAAGATATCAATTTCTATAAAAGAAATATATGGTAGTGTAAATTTACATTTATGCAATTTGCAAATGCTTTTGTCAAATGTGACACAGTCCATTAAAACTCTAGAATGGCAGGGTTTGTGTTTGTGTGTGTTTCCTGAGAATTGAACCCACAACTTTGCCATTGTTAGTGCAATGCTTCACCTGAACCACTTTGAGTATAAATAGTAAGAGGACAGATAAACAAAACATGTTAGAACTGCAACAGAAAACAGTTCACTGTTTCACATCTTTGCGGTTTGGAAATAGTTAGCAGATTTCTTAGTTTGTTTGTATAAACACATCCCCATTTGTACACTTGAGCCAGTTTTATACAATAGTGAAAAGTGTCTGAAAGTGCCCGTCATCATGAGATGAATGCGAGTGATCATATAAGTCAGAAAATTGGACACATTTGGACATCTGTGATTTATCTGTCTATCAACTCAACAGATAAGAATAAAAGCAGCCAAAGCCTGCCCGACGACAGCCGTCTGCGATGTCAGGCTAAAAGCTGGGTACTTGTGGACACATTTTAACGGGAGAGACCATATTTAATCCTTCACCCCATCACCACTCGTTCCGCAGTACACTGACCCCTGTCACACCCAAAGAGGATTATTGAGGAAGTTCAAAACCTTTGGTTGCTTTTCTGGCCTGTAATTCTTAATTGACCGATGGCTGTCGGCGCTTAACTGATGGCTTATAATGAACAATAAATCTACTCTGAATCCACTCACATCCCATAAACATTCTTAGGCATGTGTCAGTAATCTAATATTCCAAACTTCTCATGCTGTCGGCAGACATTTATGGCTTGTTTGTTCAGTTCGAAGCAATGATCATGTCTGTACTAATTTTGCTCAGTTAACCAGCTACGTTTTTGATCGTAATGAGACTCTCACACTTATTTGACCCCTCAAGCAGCATCTGTCCCGTTTAGTGAACATGGATCAAACCTTGGTACTACATGTACCAACTGTAGTGGTAGGTAGGAGGGATTAACCTCAGAAATCTTTTCTGGTTTCCGTTACCCTAACGGCTATTGTCGGGTCAAATACACTTATTTGAATGAGCTAGATGATGAAATTATCATTCCCATGAAAGAAGAGCAGGCCGTCATCTCAACAATCTTTGGGTTTTTTTTCATGTGAACATGACAGAAACGAAATAATATTTTAATCATTTAATCATACATTTAATAAATATTACCATCATGGTGATGAGTGGAGCATGAGCTTAGTTTGAGAACAGATATATGTTAAATGTTTTATATTACTCATTCAGCAAGTGCTACACTACAAAGCATTGTGTTACCAATTAGCACAGTAGCATTTATTAAATTAGCTAATTAAAGCTAGCCAAGTTTCCACATTTAAAAATATTTGAGATTACATGATAATTTTCAGCAGGATAATGCGCCCTGCCACAAAGCAAAAATGGTTCAGGAATGGTTTGAGGAGCACAACAACGAGTCTGAGGTGTTGACTTGGCCTCCAAATTCCCCAGATCTCAATCCAATCGAGCATCTGTGGAATGTGCTGAACAAAAAAGTTCGATCCATGGAGGCCCCACCTAGCAACTTACAGGATTTAAAGGATCTGCTGCTAATATCTTGGTGCCAGATATCACAGCACACCTTCAGGGGTCTAGTGGAGTCCATGCCTCAATGGGTCAGGGCTGTTTTGGCAGCAAAAGGGGACCAACACAATATTAGGAAGGTGGTCATAATGTTACGCAATATGGGTATATATATATTTTTTTTTATTTTTAATGATTATGCAAACCAATTTATGATTTTGTTTTTAATAAATTTTTAATCAATTGAAATGGACAGATTCTACTGAATTATGGGAATTAATTTAAATGAACAACTTTAATGCCATTTTTGCTACTGAGAATTGCTAGTCTTGAAACATAACAGGCACATAAAAGACCCATAAAATTATTGCAAATGATGCAAAAGATGTTGGTTAATTTTATATCACCAAATCATATGCATATCTGATACATAACTAAACAACTTAAATCACAAATCAAAACACATAAATTTTTTTAGAACACATTTGATGTCAATAATGATGTTTCAACATACAGACTGTGCGAGATGTGGCCAAGCAGGGATCTCTTCTTATCGCTTTCTGCCTCATCTCACACTTTCCCTATCTATACAATTGAGAAACGTCCAATAACAAAAACAATACAAACGGCGGTTAACCCTATTAGTCCTACTAACCATCATTGACATGACAGTCGCCTCTGAACGACTTTATTAGAACAGAGGTATAGAGAACTCAACTCGCCTCAAGCTGAACTGTTACAAGCACAGAAGAACACCACAGCCAACTCTGACGCACAAAGAAAGTTTTTTGCATCTTCTGTTCAGGAGTATGAACGTAATGAGGTGTCAATATCAGATTGTGATAATCATCTCTCTGCTTTGACGCTGTGCAGCCACTCTGTCTATCAGTCAAAGAACGCTTCATCTGATTTTAATAGTATCTGCAAGATAAATATCACATGCAAAACGGCAAATGGGAGAGGATGTGGACCGTTTGAGCATATCAGACTCTTAACTGCCACGTTTCATCTCCCCTCATCTAATAGAGTTCTTCATCTGGGAAGGCAGGTTTGAAGAAGAAAAGAGTGAATTTGCTTTCAAACTTCATAATCAGACTCAATGAGAACGCATCACTGGTGCCGAATGTGAAAGGGAAAGCACAAGAAAGGAAAGAAAGAACGAAACGCCGGCCTCATTCCACCAGTAAACTCAGATTTGAAGTTAATGATGTGCAGCCACTTTACACTGTAATAGATGCCACAACAAATGAATCACGCTTTTGTCGAGACCGTGTTTCTCCAAGTAAAACAGGGCAGGAACTGTATGGCATCGATCTAAGTAGCTCTTTATAAATTTATTATTCTTTCAGTAAATGTCTGTCTGTCTTATTTCCTCACCTGATACAAGACCGCTGCTCAACAGTCAGTGGTCGTCGTTGTCTTATTCTCTTTTTCATGGTAGGCCATACATTTCAATAAGAGACAAAGCAGATCCCTTCTATTCACTTTTAGCACATGCAGAATGAGGCCTGGATGTCTTGCTTCCCAGGAAGATGCCACATCTTTATGGCAGTATATGTCTCTGTACATCCCAATATACGCCTCTACATCAATGGTACCTTCACACATATGCAAGTCACCCATGCCGTTTGCACTGATGTTCCCCCATACCATGACAGATGTTTGCTTTTGCATCTTGTGGCAAGCAGGACGAGGCCAAGAGCCGTGGGGAACGGAGCGAGGACAGTGGCGTGACTGTTAAGCTGCTGCCAGCCGCCTGGGTTCTGGAGGAGCGGTTGTTGTCCAAGAGGGAGCAGAGGAGTCGCTGCCTTTCATGGGAGCCTGCTGCCGTCCGCCATGATGGTGAGGAGCAGGGAATGGGGGACTTGCTGCCAGCTGGCCAAACCCGGAGGAGCTGTTGCCTTTTCCTTACCTTCTCCTTTCCGTCTCCTTTTCTCACGCCCCACCTGTCCTTACCCCCAGGTGCAGGGGGGGTTGGGGGAGTATAGCGCAGTCTCGTGGGTACACCCTGGCCTGCAAGGGGCGATGGGGGTATGTGGCAAGCAGGACGAGAACCACGGGGTACGTAGTGAGGCCGGTGGCGCGAGTGTCAATGAGCTTCGGGAGCATGAAAGGAGGAGCGAGACGAAGGACGAGAGAGGACCAGGCCTGGACTATTTACGTTATGTTTTGTTTATGTGTGTGTGGCAGTCATCAGTGAGGGGCTGCCGCTTTCGTTTTGGGTTTGTTTATTTTAGGATAAAGTGTTTAAATGTTGCCGGTTCCCGCCTCTTTCTTCCCTTATCAACTAACCTCTCTACACACCTGTCACTGATAAAAGTCTGGATGGTCCCTTTCGTCTTTGGTAGTGAGAACTTGATGTCTTGTTTTTCACAAAAACAAGCATCTCATCTGACCACAGCACACAGTTCCACTGTCTTTTGGAACATCTGAGATGAGCTCAGGCCCAAAGAACTCAGCAGCATCTCTGCCTAGAAATGATGTATACTGTAAGAAGTCTTACAGTAAGAATTTTGTGTTTAAAAAAATTATTTTGTAATGGAACTAGCAATTAAGTGAAAAGTGCACTTACAACTCTTACAATGACTGATGTGGGCAAAGAGCTTACAGAGAATTTATAAAAAGAGTAAAGAGACAAATGACTTCTCTGTAAAGTGAAGGAAAGGAGGTGATGGATTAACCAATGGCATGGGAATATCCAGCTCAGTGAAGTATCTAACATTAGCATTTTATGGAGAATGCTTCCCCTCAGAGCATCTCTCCCAGGGAGTCAGTAACGGCGATGGCTGTCATGGAAAGCTTGGGTTGTTCTTCAAAGTCAGCTGGCAGCAGGACTCAGTGTTCATTCTTTGACTCGCTCTGTGTGCGCGATGAGAATTTGGCCTGAGAACAACAACTTAGAGCCAGGAATCCAAAGAAGCAACAAACAGTCTAAGAGCAAAACAAGGAACCCTGCACTGAGCCCCCCGCACAGGCCCTGTCAGACACACTGGCCCCAGGCTTACACTTGCTATAATTCCCTTCTTCCTGCTGCCTCTACACACAATCACATTCTGCAGCTGATACTGCTCACTCGCCTGCCATCACATTAATCTAAAATAGCTTCAAGGAATGGTTGGAGACTTTTTTTTCTGATTTACACAAATATTTACTTGCCTGCAAATTGCCAAGCAGGGGTGTATGAACATGGAACTGAATTTCCACACTGAAATTTTCAATCTAAAAGAAAAGTCTTTATACTACAAAAAATATATATATTTTAAAGAAATTATTAATTTTATTCAGCAAACTGATATAACAAATATAACAGTGAAGATATTTATAATGTTATAAAATATTTCTATTGCAAATAAATGCTGTTCTTTTGAACCTTCTATTCATCAAAGAACCCTGGGAAAAATATATTAAGCAGCATATTGTGTTTCTAAATCAGCATATTAGAATGATTTCTGAAAACACAGGAATTAATTACATTTTAAAATATATTAAAATAGAAAACAGTTATTTTAAATTGTAATAATTTTTCACAATATTACTTAGTGACCATAAAAGGCTTCTTTCAAAAACATTAACAATCATGAACTTTTGAGTGGTAGTGGATATATATTTATAACATTAACAAATTGTAAGCAAAAGAATGTTTTACATGGCACAAAAAAATATTGTAGACAATGCCTCAGCAGTAATTTCAAAAATAAATGCACCAACTGAATATTTTGCAGAGAGAATCAATTGAATTCATTCTGCAATCCAGTTGTGCTAAAAATAACCCATTATAATAGCATACTTTCAAAGGTTATTATGATTTCAGTAAAGCGACCTAAGATAAATATCTGTAGATATATATATGTGCACATAATAGCATTGTTTTTGTATGCAAACACATGCTCTGACAGTATGGATGACAGCTACGGAAAGAGAGCAATGGGAATGTTTTGCTTTCAAGTGAAGTCAGAGATCCTTCAGTGAATAGGTGTCTGGGGACCGCTCACATCTCCCAGAACGGGTGGGTTGTGTCATGAGTACCTAATCCACCATGGCTCGTTTAACCTCAGAAATGGCCTTAAAAGCCAAGAGTTTTACTGAACGAATTGACAAATTAATGAACCATGGAGAATACTGAACACTTAACATGTCCCCACTAGTCAGTTTAGAAAGACTCACTCTCTGAATCATAAAACACTCTTCTGTTTCAGGTCATTTGATTTAGCTTCAGATTAATTCTATAAAATCATCTCACATTATACTTGGTACTGTACATCCTCACTCACATAAGTAAGATCCGTTGAGTACTGTACAGAATATATTTATGTCGCTATGGTCACTACTGCATCAATGCCTCAACGTCAACTAAATGACCCCAAAGCCTGTACCTGATAGGTCTCCAGGGTTTCCATGGCAATGACCACTCAGATTTTCAGTAGAACAGCAGGAGTACAAGAAAGTGAAACGTCTATCTCATCCGTCAAATTTAATCCAACATTTGTGTCCAGACCTCAGAGTCCTTCTACACCAAAGATTCAGTTAATGCACTGACTGTGAAATAAAACCATACTACAAGTACCCTGGTATTACTGCATTTTTTTGCAAATGTGTCATGTTAATACCTCAGCATATGAACAGGTGATCATTTAGTCCTATGGTATACCAAAAAAACATGGTATTGTTTGACACCATTAATGCATCATGGTACCGCATAAGGTTGCACAATTAATTGAAATACAAACTGAACTGCGATATGGCGATTATTAAATGCGATTGAATTAGATAAATATATTTGCATTTAGTAATAAATTGTGGGCCAAATTGTGCAGTGCAACAAGAAAGCACAGGAAACCTGGAGTTAAAAAAAAAAATCAATCACAAATCACAATTTAAGTAAAACCTCAATTTGATTTCCCCCCCCAACTTATGCAATTCTTGGGAAGTAACTAATTGTAAGTATCAAAGTTATCAACTACATTAACTACATTTTTCAGTACCATGACAACAGTTCAGCTATTTTCAAATTAAAGCAATGCTTTTTTTCCCTAAAAAGTAATGTTAAAAAGCCTTATTCATTCTGGTGAATCAGTTCATTTAGATAGTTTATGTTTAAAAAAAAAAACATTCACCAATTCAAGTCCCTGTGCTGCATTTTAGGTCTTCTTTATTATGTGCGGAATGTTAATTAAATGCTGGTGTTTTTCACTCAGCACCAGCTTTACATTGCTTCACCAACAAATACAATTAGGGATAGTTTTTCCTAGCAAGCTCCTCAATAAAGTAGCATGGCTATTTTGAGCTATTTTAAATGATTAGTGTTTGGACTATGTCGGGTACATGGAGCCCTACAGCCCCACAGAAACTCAAAAACACAAATATCTAGGCTGCGAGCTCAGAGCAGTGGTACAGGCATAACGTGACAGAGGACCCTGAAGCTCATCTCTCAGATGGCCAGCCAAATGGAATTCCGAGCAGTGGTCAAGTCATGCCTTGAAAAAACAAACACCACTGGGCATGTGTCAGCTCTCAACAGCACGCACACATGAACATGTACATCTGATGCCTCAGTTCTGTTTGAGAAGAGCATGTTTTCGACAGTATCGAGGCAGGCTGGGGGAGACATTACATTGGTCAATGTAATTTAAGTCAATGTAAATTAAACGGATAGTTCACCCAAAAATGAAAATTACCCCTTGATTTACTCACCTTCAAGTCATCCTAGGTGTATATGTATATAATATCGGAGTTACATTAAAAATATTACGTTTTAAATATGGATATGGATATTGGATATTTATGGATAAATATGGACAAAACTTGAGTTGCCTGGTGGTTAATAAATGCTCTCTGACACATTCTACAGACTTGAGCCATTTCCCGATCCCATTCTTCTCTCTATTGTTTCCTGGTGTCCCTATCAATGAAGTCACAAAAAGCCCAAAAAGTTCACTCATTTCAATTATCTTTTTGGACTTTTTTATTATATTTATAGTATATGTATTATATTATAGAAATTATATGTGTAATTCGGCCTGAATGTTTGTGTCTAAAATTTGTGTTGATGTGAACAGACCTTATGCCTAATAATTTGTAATGCAAGCTTCAACAACATCTGCCAGTGGGTTCAAAGTAATGATGAAACGAAAGTAGCAACAGATGTTTTTCTTTCGTATTGTGATTTGTGACATACATCTGAGTGTAACAGATTATGGAAAAAGGAAAAATGCATGGCAGGGACTGATTCTATTTATCGATTGTTGATTGGATGTTGAGATGGGGGAGTTGCACTCAAAAAGTGGAGGCAGATGAGATAAAAAAAAATTGGAGGAGAGAGAGAGAGCAAGAGAGAGAGGGAGAGAGAGAGAGAGAAATGAGAAGATTGAGTTATGACATTTCAAATAAATATTATGGAGTCAAAATTTAACATGCATTTAACTCTTTCCCCGCCATTTACAAAATTGTCTGTGCTTTCACTGTTATATAGTAGGGGGTGCTATTACGCATCTTCTGAAAGAGTACAGAATCTTCAGATCAAAACAGGTGAAAAAGGAGCAGAAACAAGCGATAAAAGCATTGCTTAAAAACATTTAAAAGCGTTTTCTCAGCTTTTTGTTCAAAATGTTGCTTAACCACATTCAAGTGTTGATAAAAAAGAAGGCATGAAGCTATAATAAAACATTCTGTCTCTGCTGTGAGCTTATGTAGCTTATCGATCTATATGTGAGTGAGTGTGTTTAACAAAATGTTTCTGAAAAAAAGAGCTAACCTCAGATTTCAAGAATATTAGACTTCCAACTACACAGGACACAGGAGTGGAGAGCATAGTTTGCTGGAATGATTCAGAGTATATGTTTGTGAGGAGATGTACAGTGGGGAGATAATGTGTGCGAGTGGCGCTATGAGCTGACACACACTCACACACTCACTCTTAGCTCGGCTCTGGCTCCCCTCCTGAGGCAATCATTACAGGGATTTGTTCTGCTTGCACATAGTTTTAGCAGATCAATCGGAGAAGCATGCGCTAAAACCCATTATTAGTTCTAAGGGCAACATCTTAGTTTCGGGTGGAGAGGGGGTGGATTGTCCACACTATGCTGCTTGTTTGAAATGTGGCTGCTTCAGAAGCATCCATGACTGTGAACAACATTCCCCGGAGATGAATGAGAAAATCAATTAGGAGGTGAGAAGCGTTTAGTGCTATCAGTACATGCAAAAACAAATTCATTTAGTGTAATGGAGGCGCCTGCCCTCAGAGATCTCACTGCGACTAACTGGCATATGTTTCATAACATCATAACATTGAGATGAAAACAAATCTATCATACAATGACAGAATCACAATGGACATTTGACACGAGTCTTCAAGCAAATCTAAAATTAAACCTAGTTTCAAAACCTATTGCGCTTCCTACAGAGGAAGCCTATGTACGTGCATTCCCAACTTGCAGGAATATGCTGGGTTCGGCACAAGTTAAGCTGAATAGTCAGAATTTGTGGTATAAAGGTTATTACCACAAAACTTTGTTTGCAGCTGTCTCTCCTTTTCTCCCTTTCTCCTTTTCTGTGTTCCAGTGGGGCGTTTACAATGAAAGTGCATGGGGCCAATTTGTAAAAATTAAAATACGCACTGTTTAAATAGCCAAAAGACAATAAAAAATACTAACCTTTTCTGTGTAATTGCATCCATGACAACATAACACTTAAAATAATTGTCTAATTATTTAACCTGCTTTACATCTCAAATACAGTAATACACACGTTTTAACAGAAGGATTAAATGTACAGTAAGTGCTTTTATAAAATGATAAGCTTCACATTTTTACTTTGAAATCCTCCAAAAACAGCCCAATTTCTTTTGCATTGTAAATTCCGAAACCATTTATACTTTTTATACCATTTATATTTATTTTCCAAGAGGACAATGACCCGGAACATTCTTCTAACTATTGCCGGAACTACCTGCGACGAAAGGAATCTGCTGGAACATTGAAAATGATGGACTGATGAAACCCATCGAGCACATTTGGGGCGAGTTGGAAAATAAACTGGACAGATCTATTGTACTTTCAAAGGAAAGCCTTTGGCTTCAGTTGCAGAAGGCATGGGATAACATTAGTTTTTAAGTTCTCAGAGGAAATATATTGACAGAAAGATGTGCTGCTGTAATAAAGGTGGACATACCAAATATTAAATTTAAAAGTGGATTAAAACAGTACGACTCACTTCATCTGATATTTGATTAATCAATGCAGTTTCAAAGGGCTTCGAAGGGCTTCAGAGGCTCTGCATGATCCTAGCCGAGGAATAGGGTCTTATCTACCGAAACAATCAGTCATTTTCTAAAAAAAATAATCTCAAATACGCGACTTCAGAGTTGTGATTCTTCACGACACATGACGTCACCACATCGAAAAGGTCACGCGTGACGTACGAGGAAGTACCGACCCAGTGCTGAAAAACTCCATCTCATGTTCTCTTTTAACTTTAAAATTGGCAAAACTTTAAAAATCCGACATCGTTGTTTTACCTTTATTTTTGTAAAGGCCATTTGATTTAGTCTTTGCACGTTCGTTTTTTATACTGGGTCGTACTTCCACGTATGTCACGGCCGTGACCTTCCCGACGTGATGACGTTATACGTCCTGAAGAATCACAACTCCAAAGTAGCGCATTTGAGGTTAAAAAATGTATATACATTTTTATTTTTTTAGAAAATGACCGATTGTTTTACCTTCTGAAGCTCTTCGATGCCCTATGAAACTGCATTGATTTGGACCTTCAACTCGTTGGTTGCCATCGAAATCCATTATATGAAGAAAAATTCTAGAATGTTTTCCTCAAAAAACTTAATTTCTTTTCGACTGAAGAAAGAAAGACATGAACATCTTGGATGAGACGGGGGTGAGTAAATTATCAGGAAATTTCCATTTGGAAGTGAACTAATCCTTTAAGAACTTACGAATTTCTGGTGCAACCCTACCTAGGTAGTTGGACATGAAGGGTTGAAAATTAAGACAGATTTGTGACGTCAGCCAAAAAGGTTTGAATAATTTACACAGACCATTCAATAACACAAGGAATGTGCATTAAGAAAGTAAATAGTCAATTTTGATGTTATATTGGCATTACAGACATTTGCACTTCACATTCCCCTTTACATATGGTAAATTTCATGCATTTCATTCTCTGGAGGAGGCTGAAGTCTGCCCTGGGAACCAATGACACACTGTCTCCTTTGAGTGAAGTGGAAAGGGTAGTCAGGTGGCGATCTGCAAGTATGTGATTGTTACGTAACTGAGAGCATCATGTTTTGATGTTTTTTTTTTTAATCTTCTGGGCTAATTGAGCAAAAGTGAGTTTGTTTCATTAAGGGAACGGCAGTGAGATGGGAACCAGGGCTTACATCACAGAGATGACATTGTGTTCTGCCCCTGGCCTCTCTGACACTCAGGTCATCTTATGTAAGCAACCTTCTTTCCTCTCTTAGCTGCTGAGGCAGCTCTTTAGGTGCACAGAATGTAAAGGAGCCAAACAGTTTTTCTAAAGCTGAGTTAGGTTTCATGAAGAAAGAGAGTTAAAGCCACACTATGTAATTTTTCGCCGCTAGAGGTCGCTTATTAAAAACAAAGGCATAGCTTGATGACACCTGGATTTCTCTGAGCTTTTATTATGCCACAGACGGCCGCTTCTGCTTTTTCCGGTCATGCGTACGCAACACTGTTTTATCATATTAGATACATTATTTGAGTGTTGAAAGTTATGTTATAATGCTTCTCTGTGCATTCGGTAGGGGCTACTATGAGACACTAGTTGCACACTGCAGTAAGCCAGATTGATATTAGGCATGGTAAAACATGGTACTCGCAGTAAATCATGAAAACGAGATTTAAACCATAAGACTAACTGTGTTTAGCTATATAACAAAGATTTGTTTTCTGTTGATGAATGCATCCAAACAGTTGCTCACCTGTCTAATAAAACACATAATATATTAAAGCACCTTTGGTGTTTCCATGTTTTCTACAAAATAGGAAATCAAGGGTAACGCGGGTATGATGTCATTGGTAGGTGATGCACAGACACGGTCCGTGTCCTGGTTAAAATTACTTATTTCTTTGGATTTAAACATTCTTGGAAACATTTGGGATAATTTAAGTACACAAGTCAACAAACTATATAACATTGTTTGTGGTTTTTGGATATTTTAATCCAAAAATCTTACATACTGTGCCTTTAATAAGAAAATTAAGAAAGATAGGAAAATAAAAAACAATAAGGTGTTTAAATTTACCTGATTCTTTTTCAGGAGCAAAAATGAATCACCAGATGATCACAGACCTGAAGGTGAAAGACAGAGAGATGAATGAGGACTTGGTGACACATGAAAAATAATTTACATTGTAAATAGAAACATTTTGTTCATATAATTTAAAAAAAAAAAAAAAAAAAAAATAATATATATATATATATATATATATATATATATATATATATATATATATATATATATATATATATATATATATATATATATATATATATATATATATATATATATATATATTTAAAATAAAAATGTTCTTCAATAATTTCTATGCACATTGTACCTCATATTATTCCACAATGATTATTTGTTCTTGCTAATTAATTGATTAATTAATAATTCATTTACAATAAATTAAATATATAATTTCATACATTCATAAAAACGTTATTATGAAATATTGACAAAAGAATATTCATGTTATTTGTCAATTACTCAATTGTACTTGGGGATGGATGATATGACCAAAATCTTATTTTATGATAACAATATCCATCACAATATAGTTGTTTTGTTATTTTATTTTTAGTGCTGGGCAATCGATTAATTGTGATTAATCACATCCAAAATAAAAGTTTGTGTTTACATAATATATATGTGTGTGTATTGTGTATAATTATTATGTATATATAAATACACACACATGCATGTGGGTTGTTGACGCGACATGGCATTTTCGCTGTCACACAAGATAAAAAATGTATATAATTACTATTGTCATCATTTAAAACGCAGTAAATTGTTAAACATTTCTTTGTCTTACATGGACCTGTTGTTATAAAAACTGCTGTGTTATTAGATGTTTTACATTTTTGAGCCAAATCTATGGTGTGACTGTCTCAAGCATGGTTCAATAAATTTATAAATTTAAAAGAAAAGCATAAAAATGTTAATAAATAGCTCAGGCATAATTTTACAAGTGTCTATTTTAGTAAATGGCAATAATTTTTTTTATCCATATATTACTAAAAGCATAGGACCTTGATACATTTTGTCACAAAAAAACATGTCCTCCGGTGTGACACCATATCCTGATTTTAAATCGGGCAATTCCATGGACAACTTTAATTAGTTGAAGGACCCAATTCAAGGTCATGTTACTGAAGGCTCCCGAGAAGCCCATGACATGTGCACATGGTTAGTTTTTGTCTCAGAATTGTTCAAATATTTAACTTTTTTGGAACCACTATAAAAGTGTTACGTTTTGTTGTCTTTTGGTGTGACAACCCTAAATTATATGTTTTTATTAAAAATGTATGTTAAACTACATAATCATGGAAATGATACATATCTGTCTTGCTAACTGCTAATGACAGGTTAGCTATAAATAGAAAGTTCATTAACTGACTCAAAAGGCTGAAACATCATATGGTGTGACATATAATGTCCACCGGTCTCTTTATTTTAAATTTTAATTTGTTTAACTCCTTTTTTTTTTTACATTTTCAGTGTTCTTAAATGCAATAATTACATGCTGTTTTGCAGAACATTTTTACTGTTATAAAGTGTCATGAAAATAAGTAAAAAATGTCATATTCTTTGTTTTTGAGACAGAAAGAATTGAGGGAGAGAAATGAGTGGGAGGGAGAGGACACAGAAATGATATATATATATATATATATATATATATATATATATATATATATATATATATATATATATATATATATATATATATATATATAGAGAGAGAGAGAGAGAGAGAGAGAGAGAGAGAGAGAGAGAGAGAGAGAGAGAGAGAGAGAGAGAGAGAGAGAGAGAGAGAGAGAGAGAGAGAGAGAGAGAGAGAGAGAGAGAGAGAGAGAGAGAAAATGAACAGGGATCCACGCAGAAGGGAGGAGATCCTATGACAACGACACAAAGTAAATAGAATCGAAATTATGTCTTAAAACGAGCAGCCATATACTTTTAAAAACATGGTTGATGAAATGTTATTTCTTCTTTATCAAACAAATGAATTACATTAAAAAGATTTTGGGGTGTTAAAGTTTTTTGCTCTGTCAAGGAGTCACCGTTCATTTTGTTGATATTGTTTGTATCAAAATTAAATTCTTTCTTCTTTGACACATTCAAAGTTAATTAAAAACACTTTAATGTAATACCCCTCACTTTCTTTAATGCAATAACTATTTCTGTCCTTTAGTGTGACACACATAAAAGAACCACAGATTTGTTTTTATCTCAATTTATTTTTAAAAGAACAGTTGAGTATTGCAGTAGGGGAGATATAATCATCACTCATCTTAAAATGGTATAACTGTCAGCAGTTTTGAAAGGATGACAGCAAAGTTTGTCTCATATTTATTGAAAATGTCCAACAAGTCATGGGGAAAAATAATGTTATTCATAATTGTATAATTTCATATTAAATAAATAGCACTATATGAAAATAAGTGTATCAATGAAGATAAATCTCTCTCATGCTATTTGTATATTATTAAGAGTTTTTTTTAATAATATACAAATTATTACAGGACACATTTACGGTACAGTTCAGTAAAAATGTAAAAAAAAAACTGTGAAAGAATTGATAACGTTTGTTTCTCAAACATCAGACTTCACACTATAAATATATGTATTTTTTTCTTCAAAAATGGTGTTTTACAACAAAAAAAAAAACATTTTTACCGCCTATATGTCAACTACCCATGTTTTCAATTAAGGAAAATATGTTATATATATAAAATATTTATATATAAATATGTATACAGTATACACATGCAAATATTTCTTAAATATATACATGTATGTGTGCGTATTTATACACATATATTATGTAAACACAAACTTTTATTTTGGATGCGATTAAATCGCGATTAATCGTTTTCTCAGCACTAGATTTTATCTTTATTTTATCCCGGCAGGACATAATTTTGTGTGCATTTCACCGTTAGACAGAGCAAATACTTAACTGACAGTTTGGGCTAAACTTTTTTAACATCAAGCATGTGCCACACTTCATTTTCATATTCATGCATATTTATTTCTAACGTGTCAAAAACTTTTAGCAGTCCTGCGCTCCGCGGCTATATCTCTATATCGCAAAATCTCTATCGATAGACACTTTAAATCTTCGCCACTATATATATATATATATATATATATATATATATAGCCATAATAATTGTACTCTAAA
Organism: Rhinogobio ventralis; assembly: GCA_039654625.1. Classification (NCBI taxonomy): domain Eukaryota; kingdom Metazoa; phylum Chordata; class Actinopteri; order Cypriniformes; family Gobionidae; genus Rhinogobio; species Rhinogobio ventralis. The sequence continues at coordinate 22,632,863 of CM077205.1, read as the reverse complement.
CTTTCTAGGACAATGAACTCTGGAATAATAGCGAATTTATATAAACAACATAAACAGAAAACTTAAAAAGAAGATGAGGAAAGACAAACAAAAGAAAAAGTTCCAAAATGCTAATTATGAGGTTCCACTTGTCTGTTTGAGGAACATGATGCATCCGGCATCCTGTTTGAATGCACAGGTAGGAGGTGGGGGGTCTGTTTCCTCTCCAAGGGCCTACAGACGCACTCCCTACCCACATAGTGTCTCTTTTGTTCTCTGATAAATTGACACTGCCAGTTCCCCACGTTGCCAAGACATGAAGACCGCCGGGAAAAAGAAGTAGGAGCACTGGCGCTACATATGATTGGTATTACTTCTGACTGACTCTCTTCATGTTTTTATCTACACCGTCTCCACAGGCATTAATTTCAAAGCTCTGTTTGAGGGTGCTAAGACAAAAAAATTCATTGTGCTCAGTCAGCCATCCATATCATTGAATAAGTTGTATCCTACCAATAAGCCAATAGTCAAAACGCTCATCAGCCATAGAATTCCTAACTTTTATTCTTGTATTATTTACATATAAGGTTACAACAATAGGCCAATTTTAAGGCCAAGAAACTGACAGTACAATGCACCATAGAGAAATCTATTGCACAAACCTTTCCTCTTTTCCTTTAAAAAAATAAAGCATTTTACTCTAACCCCTGGCTTTACTCCTAAGGCTTAAGCCTAGTCCCAGACTAAAATGCAAGTTTGAATGGTTTTAACTGCAAGCAGTTTAGCACTTAAAATATGTCAGTGCCATTGTTTTGTCTCAAGATGCAAACTTTTCATGTTTTTGTTTTTTTTCTAAGGCACACTTATAAAAGCTACTTAAATGTCCTAATTGAACTAAGGCCTAATCGTGGCTTAATCTAAACACTTTCTCTGAAACTAGGCCTAAATCTTGAAAAAAAATAAAAAAATAAATATAAATATAAATATAAATATAAATATATATATATATATATATATATATATATATATATATATATATATATATATATATATATATATTAGTATCATCAATATACTATTTTGTTATTATTTTGAATTAGATGTTTATATTTTATTTTCATTTGTTTTGGGGTTTTTTTGTCATTTTTTAAATTCGTTTTCTTATTTTTATTAAGTCTTAGTTTTAGTTAATTTAGTACCTCAGCTTAAACTAAACAAAAATTTGAAATGCTGCCTTGGCAACTAGCTGAAAAAAAAAATTATAATAATATATATATATATATATATATATATATATATATATATATATATATATATATATATATATATATATATATATATATATATATATACACACACACTCACCTAAAGGATTATTAGGAACACCATACTAATACTGTGTTTGACCCCCTTTCGCCTTCAGAACTGCCTTAATTCTACGTGGCATTGATTCAACAAGGTGCTGAAAGCATTCTTTAGAAATGTTGGCCCATATTGATAGGATAGCATCTTGCAGTTGATGGAGATTTGTGGGATGCACATCCAGGGCACGAAGCTCCCGTTCCACCACATCCCAAAGATGCTCTATTGGGTTGAGATCTGGTGACTGTGGGGGCCATTTTAGTACAGTGAACTCATTGTCATGTTCAAGAAACCAATTTGAAATGATTCGAGCTTTGTGACATGGTGCATTATCCTGCTGGAAGTAGCCATCAGAGGATGGGTACATGGTGGTCATAAAGGGATGGACATGGTCAGAAACAATGCTCAGGTAGGCCGTGGCATTTAAACGATGCCCAATTGGCACTAAGGGGCCTAAAGTGTGCCAAGAAAACATCCCCCACACCATTACACCACCACCACCAGCCTGTACAGTGGTAACAAGGCATGATGGATCCATGTTCTCATTCTGTTTATGCCAAATTCTGATTCTACGATCTGAATGTCTCAACAGAAATCGAGACTCATCAGACCAGGCAACATTTTTCCAGTCTTCAACTGTCCAATTTTGGTGAGCTCGTGCAAATTGTAGCCTCTTTTTCCTATTTGTAGTGGAGATGAGTGGTACCCGGTGGGGTCTTCTGCTGTTATAGCCCATCCGCCTCAAGGTTGTGCGTGTTGTGGCTTCACAAATGCTTTGCTGCATACCTCGGTTGTAACGAGTGGTTATTTCAGTCAAAGTTGCTCTTCTATCAGCTTGAATCAGTCGGCCATTCTCCTCTGACCTCTAGCATCAACAAGGCATTTTCGCCCACAGGACTGCCGCATACTGGATGTTTTTCCCTTTTCACACCATTCTTTGTAAACTCTAGAAATGGTTGTGCGTGAAAATCCCAGTAACTGAGCAGATTGTGAAATACTCAGACCGGCCCGTCTGGCACCAACAACCATGCCACGCTCAAAATTGCTTAAATCACCTTTCTTTCCCATTCTGACCAGGACCACACCCCTAAATGCATTGAAGCAACTGCCATGTGATTGGTTGATTAGATAATTGCATTAATGAGAAATTGAACAGGGGTTCCTATATATATATATATATATATATATATATATATAAAATTGAATCTATTTTTTATAATGTTTCAGTTGCAGTTTATTTTATTTTAAGTTAAGTTTTTTTTATGGTTTTAGTTTTAGTTAACGACCCTGATTCTTTCATTGCCTCATGAAAAAGAGACGTTTTTGGCTCCTATATTTTGCAATTAAACCGAGGAAAACAAAATCAGTCTATGACATTTTTGCCTCAAAACCCCATTTTTCAAGCAGCACAGGAGAAAAGCATCATGTGATTTTCACAATCTCCAGCCAACAAGCAGTGAAATACGACTCAAAGAAATCTAGTTGAAAGCTGGCAAAGTTTCTGTGTCGTTGGAATGACAACACTAATAAATGAAATAGACTCATAAATTCTTCATGGCCAGTGGCCATAAGTGAATCCATAACTGAGGAAAAATCTGTTGCATTCACCTCTGTGTGACGACCCTCTCTTATGTAATTGGTAAAATAATTCTTCTTCCAAGAACATTTTAAAAGCCTGTCTTTGCAAAATATGTGACTCATTGTATTGAGGAAAAACAATCATTATTTGATTAAACAATCACACATTACTTTCCAAACCTATATGACTTCCTATGGAACACAAAAGGTGAATGTTTGAAGAATATCCTGGACAGTGAATAGAAACTGGAACTGGATAGGTACAAAAAAAAAAGACAAAAATGCTTAAATAAAAACAAACAATCTACTTTTGAACCATATCTTTTCAGAACTGATCCGAGCGAACTCGTGACTGGCTGACGGATTATTGAAAAATGTTGAATCATTGCTAGTGATGCACCAACATTTTGGCAACCGAAAAACCGGTTTTTAGAGGGACAAAACCACTGATTGAAAGGGTGCTTCTCCAATGATGCGATAAACAATATTTGCAATATTTTAGACTCTAGTGGTCCAGTGGGTCTCTTTTGTGGAATACCAGGATAAGGTACACATGCAAGGTTATTTTTAGCATACTCAGCTCTTTGCTAAGGTGGATCAGTGCATATAAGTCCACTACCACGATCCTTGGCTCGATGCAGCCACACAAGAGCTGAGGTTCAGAGGGTTTATTTAACATGTAGACCTTCACAGGGTCTTAAGTGCTGACAGAGGCCAGACTGATGCACACTGTGTGTTTACAGAGGAACCAGAAAGGTAACTCAATGTCCATTGAAAAATACATTTAGATGAATTCACCTTGTGCAGAACAGAAATAACCTGCTCCAGTTTTAACCACAAGAGCAAAGTAAATCTAATGCCAGGGAATGTATGTATCTGCTATGTGGTTAATGACAAGATGCAGATTTTCGTCCCGATCTATACATTTATTCAAAAAATGTATTGTACATTTTCTAAATTCATTTTTAAAAATTGTACGATAACAAAACAACAATTCTATTATCATAATGAATAAATAAGAATGATATTGCTGAAAAGAAAACCTTAAGTAGAGTTTAGCATAATCTTTTATTACTATTTCTCAGAAAAAGTCAGTTACCTACAAACAAACACGCAAACAAAACTTAAAACAGGATATCATAGAAAGGACCCCCGCAGACACAATAAGTCAATAAGTATCTTAAAGGGATAGTTCACCCATTATTTAAAAATATTGTCATTATTTACTCACCCTCAAGTTATTTCAAACCTATATACATTTCTTTGTTCTGATGAACACAAAGAAAGATATTTTGAAGAATGTTTGTAACCAAAAAATTGTGGGGCACCATTGACTTCCATAGTATGGGAAAAAATACTATGGAAGTCAATGGTGCCCAAAATCTTTTTTCCCACAGAATTTTTGGTGGTTTTTGGGTGAACTATCCCTTTAAGACATTAACATCAGTTTAGTTCAGGCTGTATATATAAGCCATATAAGCCCTGTTTCCACTGAAATTACCCAAAACAATTTGTCCCAGGAACATTATTTCCCCCAGACCTGCTGCTGTCTGCGTTCCCATCGCGGTCTAAAGTACCGTGAAGATTAGCCCGGTGTCGTAGGACTGCATGCGTCTTTCCAGTGCCCGCTGGATTTCGTCCTCGGCAAATAAACGTATTAAAGCCGGAACCTCATCGTCGGTCCACCGATTGTAACTCCATTGTTGATTCGAATAGCAAACAACTCTTACTGCACGCACTGCAACAGACTTTTAGGTTGAAATAAAATGCTGCATCAACTCAACCAATCAGCATGTTTAGCTCCCAAGTCCCATCCTGAAAGTTCCTGAACTTTGAAAAAGTATTACCTCGCAAGCAGGGCCGTTTTGAGTGGGAAATTTTTACCCGGAACTTCATTTAGACCCCGGTTCCTGTGGTTGAAACACACAGAGTACCACCCCAAAGTCCCTAGTTCCTGGGGAAAGTTCCTGCGGTGGAAACACGGCTTTAGTGCTAAAACGATATTCATAAATGAATAATTGGTGATATTAGAAAAATATATTTAAAGGGTCCTCATTTACAGGTTACATTTTTTATCTACTAGAATAGTTTTTTCAAAAACATCATTATTTTTCTGGGAATTTACCATTTACATTGTTGCAGCACCTGTTGTCACCCTCTGTCTGAACGCTCTGTTTTAGTTCTGGTTTCTTTAAAATCTGCATTCTGAAAAGCTCAGTCTGCTCTGATCAGCTGGTCCAGTCTGTTGTGTCAGAAATATAACGTCCCTTACCATAACCGGCGATTATCAGCTCAGGAGGCTTCCTGAGGCGCTGTAAATACTACTGTAACTATGCTATATGGTGTCAGTTTTGACAGTTAATATCAGTTCGAGGCAGAGTCCTATAATGACATTCAAGAAGAACAAGCTGATCGACCCAAACCACCTTTGCAAGCACGACTTGTACAGGACGTTATACACTCCCTTTGTGCTTTATAACTTTGCAGACTGTTCACATGCACAAACAGCCGTATTACACACTAAAGGAAAGGTACAAATAAAAAAAGCATAATAGGTCCCCTATAAGAACTTTTTTTGAAAATAATTATGTTGTGTACACACATTTATTCAAGGTGTAAGAAAAATGTTATATCTTTATCGTGGAAATTCTTATTTGCCATTAACCCAATGGAATGCTGACTTCATGCTGTTTAGTAGAAAGATGACCATGAGAATCAGGCCTGTTCTGAATTCAAAGCACATGGAAAGCAAGCAGCCAAATTTGTTATAAAGTGATGTGAGAAGCAATCCAAAAAACTGACTTGCATTTTGTACGAGTCGAAAATTATCCCTGAACTTACCATATACTTACTTTGCTTCCTCCAAAATTGTATTGTGTTTTTGTTTCTCTCATTATCTCCTCTGTAATTCTCAGCCGTATTCCCCTTAATTTTGCCTACATTTTTTCTGTTTTCTGTCTTCCCATTCTTTTATCTCTTTTCTCTACTTTCCGACCATCTCATTGTTTCCAGGGAATATTCTGCATTGCCAAACTCAGTTAGACAGGCGTATGTAAAGTTGTGAATGATTGATGTGCCATTGACTCGGCCGGTCTCTTGTTTTGCCATAGGCTTAAATCATTCATCTGAACATTTTACGATATTTCTTTTGAAGTCAAAGGGTTTCAGGAGACGCATGCTTTTATTTAGACTATTGGTTTAGTGTTGATGCACTTAATGCGTCTAAATCATTAAATTTTCGCCTATTATAAGTGCAATACGAAGCAGTCCTGATTTACTCTCTGTCAGAAGTACAAGCTTACAGCCTACAGGGAGTTACTCTTGTTTTATATTTTATTCTCCAAAGTAGGCTGCTTTAGCTCTGCCTTAACAATAACCACACAGATGCGAACACCCTAAGGAATAGCTTGGCTGAGATCTATTCCAGAGTCTGTTCTGGTAGGTGGGTGTGTGTTGTGTTGTGTTTTGCAGAGATTGGGGACTAACCATACCCCACAGCGCTATACCATGGGGCAGGACATTCTATGTAGTCCGCCATTGATCTCAGAAAGCGACTGGTGTGTATAATGCAATTTATCAAATCAGCATCTGTCATCCTCATGGGACACTCTGACACGATGCAAATTCACTTCACACCATCCAATAAAACATCCTATCAGCCTCGGCTATTAACATGATGGACTGCCCTCTGGTAAGTAGGATTGTGGATCACAACAAGGACTTTTATAAAACGCTAAAACAGCTGGACATAACTCTCATTTTTGAGGTTATTCTTTTGGCTTGCATGTTCAGGATGTTCAGAAAGCCCACCCTCTCCCCACCGCCCCCGTCCAATCCTAGGTTAAGAGCATGCAGGAATGGCCACCATGCAAGGAATTTTAACTAAAATGTTCAGCTACCAGAAACTTCCCTTCCATATTTGGACCCACAGTGGAAGGATTTGCAAATCCAGCCCTCTTCCTGTGGCTCTCCGCCTTCTTTTTCAACTCAGCATTTAACAAAAAAAAAAGTACCATCCCTCTCAAGAGGCTATAAAAGACGCTGAAAAATAACAAAGAATAACAAAAGCTGAATATTAAAATATGAGATAAAAAAAAAATGTACGGGCACAAAGTCTAATTAGTTTATCATCTATATTTGCATGATGAAATTTTATTTTCATTCATTAAAAAAACAGATTGATGGTTATATTGCTATATAAACTACGGTTCAAAAGTTTAGGGTGCAGATTTTTTTAAAAATTAAAGGGTTACTTCAGCGATTAGCATTAAGCTTTGTATCAGTAGAAACCCGGTAGTATATTTGAATGATCGTGCTTCCCTCCCTCATATCCCACTGAGACGAGAGATTTATGTATTTTAAGTGTGGAAAAAAGCCTCCGATGACGCAAATATCGTCATTTAGCATCATCGGAGGCTTTTTTGGCCAGAGGCTAGAGACTACAGCCAGTAGTAGGAGCTAGTTCCGCATGTTTTCAACCCGCCCATAGGGGTGGGATCTCACTCACAGAATGTAAATGCGCACGGCCGCTCGGGCATTCATAACGTGTGTTTCAAATTTTCAATGAATTCCTATGAAAGTTAAGCTTCCATAGGCATGAACTGAAAAAGTGCCAGACTGGACACGCACCGTGAATGACTGTCGTGCTTAGGTCAGCTCAGGTCTTCGCTCTCGTGATGAATGAAATCTGACTCCTGCTGCGTTTGTGCTGTGACTTTCGTTCGGCTCACTCACACTTTATTGAGCACACATGTTCAGTTTTTAATTGTAGTGTCTGTTCTCTAACTGAACTAAATTATTTTATTACTATAAAAATGAAAACAACGGTGGGGCGGTGCCGCGGTGGGCAAGTGATGTAACCGGTAGGCGTGGCTTGGGAGTTCCCTAGACAATTCCACTAAATTGATCAAAAATGACATTTATGATGTTACAAAAGATTTCCATTTCAAATGTTCTTTTAAACTTTCTATTCATAGAATCAACAGCACAACATGGTTTCTGGAAATGTGTCTTAGGCACCAAATCAGCATATTAAAATGATTATTGAAAGATATGAATAAGCTGAAAATTCTGATTTGTCATCACAGAAATAAATTACATTTAAAATAGAATACTTATTATACTTATAATTATACTTATTATACTGTATTTTAATGTAGTTTCAAGACTTGGATATTTTGATGTCAATCATTTAGTAACTACAACTGACTAGTCATTTAGTTAAGCCAACTAATTTTAGTTTTTTTCTTTAGTTTTTTATTTATTATATACATATTTTAAAATAAATAAACAAACAAACAAACAAACAAACTAGGCCGGAAACAACTTCTTGATGAAACGATAATTTAAAAAAAAAAATCGACAATGAATTTCATTATCGACTAATCGGGTCATCGGAAAACCACCATGACTTAACTTTACTTAACTTAACATTTTTATTGACAAAACGCATTTGAAAGATAGCAGAGGTCAGACTAGCTGTTGCGGGGAAGGTGCATTTGTCCAAAACATGAAAATGCTTTATAGTAAGCGGTGGCAGTTGTATTTTTTATGTGTGCTGAAAAAAAGAGGAAGCAGTGAAAGAGGAAGGGAAAAGAGCTTGAAGAAAGCAGTTTTAAGTTTTAGTGCCATGTCACGTTGATTTCAACGTTTCATTTTTATTGGCTGGTCAGTAGACGTAGGTCGTAGCAGCTAACACACTGTGTGGTGATCATGCTGAATTTCTGACACAGTCAGAAAATTTGTTATAGGCTTTTTTTGGTCTCAAGTCTGTGACAACGGCCGTCTTTGAACCTTTGACATAGGACCACCGATTAGGAGCCAAGATCACAGAAATTGCCACGATTGTTTCACGATAGCAATCTTTCGTCTGGGACAGCCGAAACTCGTGCAGTGTGTCCCGGGCTTAAACGAGCGCTAGCACGGACATGCGCGTCAAAATAAAGGTAACACTATAATGATGATAATATATAAATTTGAAGAATTTTTTTTTGTTGGGGCAGATTTAAATTTTTTAATTGTTCTGCATTTCTTTTTCTTTATGGATTATTCATAATTTGATGATTTTAACTTGCTGCTTTAAAACTGGACAAGCAGATTTTGTTTTATGGTGTTTATATTTTAAATGATTTTTGCACAATGCATAGCAAACACAGAAGCAATTACTATATTTGTTTTCATAGCCATTTACACGTTGTTTGACAGACATTGGACAAGATGTGGAAAACGTTTTTTCCCCCCATAAAATACAGTGCCTCTGTGCAACATTAAGCAGTCAATATATGAATGCACTTTTTCGTTCTGAAGCAGCTTCTGTGGTGCCACTGAAGTGTAAAGACTTATTTAAAGCTGATTATGTTAACATCTTTTGACCCTAACATTCCAGCTTGCCCAGTAGCCCCAAAAAGACCCAGATCCGGACAGCTGTGAGTGAGGGCTGCCACTGTTTTGGTACATGGGACATATGACTGTTTCCCACAGGTCAAACTATTAAAAAGAATGACTGAGTAAAACACGACCCAAAGCCATCATGAGTCAATGTTTTTGCAACAGGCAAAACAAATGCACATGTGTGGAGTATAAACCAGGCTTTTATCCTTTTAGTTGCTATACTCAACAAATAAATTTCACTCTAACCCACCCGACACAATTCTCCGTTTAATGGCATCTCTGTGCTTTCAGCCCTTTTTTTAAACCTTTAGCGCACTAATGCCGCAGGACAATGCATTAAACCCTTTGTTTGACCTTTTGTTGTTGTTTGTTTTCATTCCCTCTCTTTTTTCCATTATACTGAATAGGACGATGATATAACTCAAACCATAATGAGCAATTGACCAGCGTTGAGGCCTTGGCTGGGCATTTCTATCTATAGCATCAAGGGCAGTGATCTAGGAAGCCCTGGCCCCAAACAGCATTCATGTAGAGCTGCAGGACAGCTGTAATCTCACCCTCTCCCATCTCTTTCAAGCCAAAAAATTGGAACAGGGCAAGCAAGCACCCCAGGAAAAAGGCTTTTACTGCTGAGCTCTTTGGATTCAGTATCATCCTTCTTAGCTCTCACTGGAATACCTCGGCTCATCCCAATCTATCCAATGATGTGTCAGTTAGGAGTTCTTTGAAAATATAAAACTCTATCCATGAGAATTTGTATTTTTGGTGTGCTTAATCCTGTTTGTCAGGGTTTAGGATTATAATGGCACAAAACAGCCATGGCCCCTAATATAGTTGGTAATACAGTCTTCTAGTTCTGCCCATGTTTGGTGAGTGGGGCTACACTGGAAATCGTTGTCTTACTTTTTTCCACACTTCTCTGGGGTGCTACTTCACTGACTCATTTGCCAGTATGACCAACTTCAGAAATTAGAAACAGATTACATAAACATGCAAACAAAGCTAAGAGTCCAAGACGTTTTTGCAACTTCAACATAATACATTAAAGGGACCATTCACCCGAAAATTAACACAATGACAGGGAATGGTGACCAGGGGCTGACCGCACATAAAAAGGGTCCATACAACTTGTGCATTTTTTCCCCAAATCTTCTGAAGTCATTTAAGCATTTAAGCTGTTATTCACTGAAAAACTCCAATCTACTGTACCTACTGTATATACTTTCATTTGCACTTGTGCATATTCAAATATGGTGCATGGAAATGTGTCACACTTAAATTTATATTTATTAAATTTCACTTAAAATGTACAAAGTTAATGTATGGCTTCAGAGGGTTTGGAATATAACAAATGATTTTTGAAAAAAAGAAGTGTGTACATTCTATCAATCATTTCTTTTCACGGAGTAAATGATGGCACAATGTTCATATAGGGGTAAAATATACCTTGCAAAAGGAAGTCATTTAAAATGTAAAGCACAGTATAATAATGTGATATTTGTAGAAATCACACTGTAATGTATTCATTATTTTTCTTTAAATGTTCTAATTAATAAATAAATAAAATGAAATACTTATTTTATTTAATAAAGGGATAGTTCACCCAAAAATGAAAATTAGCCCATGATTTACTCACAGTCAAGTCATCCTAGGTGTATATGACATTCTTCTTTCAGACTAATAAAATCTGAGTCTGTCTCTGGCTCTTCGAAGCTTTATAATTGCAGTGAATGCTGTTTCTGTTTTGAAGTCCATAAAAGTGCATCTATCCATCATAAAAGTGTTCCACACGGCTCCAGGGGGTTAATAAAGGCCTTCTGAAGCAAAGCGATGCATTTGTGTGAAAAAAATATTCATATTTAAAACTTTACAAACTGTAAATCACTAACTTCCGCTAACTGTCGTACACGCATTCACGAGAGACTGCCGTTCGCGTAGGCATAGCGCACGTTCCGGTGACGAACATGGAAGCACAGAGGATAGAACAAAACAAAACTTGGTTCTCGCGAGAACTAGCATATTCTCATTGGAGTGTCCTACGTCATACACTGGAACATCTCTCCTGAATGCACGTACGACAGTTAGCGGAAGTTAGAGATTACAGTTTGTTAAGTTTTAAATATGGATATTTTTCTTACACAAACACATCTCTTAGCTTCAGAAGGCCTTTATTAACCCCCTGGAGCCGTGTGGAACAATTTTATGGCGGATAGATGCACTTTTATGAACTTCAAAACAGAAACAGCATTCACTGCCATTATAATGCTTCGAGGAGCCAGAGACAGACTCAGATTTTATTCGTCTGAAAGAAGAATGTCATATACACCTAGGATGACTTGAGGGTGAGTAAATCATGGGCTAATTTTCATTTTTGGGTGAATTATCCCTTTAATAAGGCACAGACACAACAGTAGCCGGGTTTCCATTACAGATTTGTGCAGAACTTTTGCGATATTTTCTAAATGTTGATAAAAAATGTTTTTTAAAAAATGACGAAATTGCGAATTGATGGAGTTTCCATTCACTGATGTTATGCAACTTAAAACAATTTTTTTCTTCTCGCGAGAAGTCATTCCAAAACTCATGGCAACGGATGTTAGTAGGTTTATCGCAGCCAACACACTAGCAATTATTTTAAATCGAAGGAGACATAGGTGTTTTATCCAAGCATTAATGGCAAGGAAAGCCACTTATATTTGGGACAGGACACGTATGAGGTGTTTCTGGGTGTTTCTCCCTAATGTCTTGATAAATTGTGGTGTTTCTTTGTTGTTTACAGTATTCCCGTAATTCTTTTGTCTTTTATGAAAGAGCTCTGTCTCGTCTTCGTGTCCAAACATACCATGCCTTTAAAGAACAATCGACTTTTACTTCCATTGCAGTTTTTTGCTAAATATTCCTTTTTTGAATTACCTGAAAAACTACTTCATACGAGCGTGAAAACTTTTTGTATGGGAGTTGACGTGTTGCCATTGGTATTTTCAAGTCGCAATCTAAATTCACGCAATTTGAAGGGTAATACAAGTAGTAGTAGTAATTCCATGACAATAAAAAAAAAAGTGTTCAGCTAAATAAATCTCCATTAGACTAAATGAGCTCTAATTCACAGTGTGGATCTTAATGCAATATAATGATTTGAAAATAGCAACAGTGGCTGAACACAAGTGAATGGCTTTTGTTAATTGGCGTTCTGGTGATTTTCTACTCTTTGATCTCTATAAGATGAAAGTGGGGCACATAAAATAGACATTTCTTGCTTTAGTTCATTCATTAACATTAAAGGAACTAAAGGACTGTTGTTTGCCATCGCTGATGATACAACTAGGATTCTAGCCAAACTCTTTTATTCTGTTTCACAACGGCACAAAAGAAAGACTTGAGAACATCTCTTGAATGAAAACTCCCACTCTCACTCTCCCATATGAAATCATTACAAAGGTTATAGATGAGGACCGCTGACGCAGTCAAAGAAAGGTCCAGGAAAGTAAAACAAAATAATAGCGACTGCCAATTCTCACTAAGTCAGAGCCCGCGCTTGCACTAGACTCCAAATGCACATTCAGAAATGAGCCAAATAATTTAGATACAAAATGTTCTAATGAGAGTAACTGGATCAGAGGCTATGAGACCGAACAAATCAGATTATTAAGCTCAGAGGACTAACCTCACACTTGTGAATCATTTGCCACAGAGACTACATCATCAGAGACTACAATCATATGGTAAACTATACTTAGGTCAATGCAGCCAAAACTTCTGAATGTTTATTAATGACTGATGACTCACTATTTCATTGGAATTTATATTTATATATATATATATATATATATATATATATATATATATATATTTATATTTATATTTATATTTATATATATATATATATATATATATATATATATATATATATATATATATATATATATATATATACACTCACCTAAAGGATTATTAGGAACACCTGTTCAATTTCTCATTAATGCAATTATCTAATCAACCAATCACATGGCAGTTGCTTCAATGCATTTAGGGGTGTGGTCCTGGTCAAGACAATCTCCTGAACTCCAAACTGAATGTCAGAATGGGAAAGAAAGGTGATTTAAGCAATTTTGAGCGTGGCATGGTTGTTGGTGCCAGACGGGCCGGTCTGAGTATTTCACAATCTGCTCAGTTACTGGGATTTTCACGCACAACCATTTCTAGAGTTTACAAAGAATGGTGTGAAAAGGGAAAAACATCCAGTATGCGGCAGTCCTGTGGGCGAAAATGCCTTGTTGATGCTAGAGGTCAGAGGAGAATGGGCCGACTGATTTAAGCTGATAGAAGAGCAACTTTGACTGAAATAACCACTCGTTACAACCGAGGTATGCAGCAAAGCATTTGTGAAGCCACAACACGCACAACCTTGTGGCGGATGGGCTACAACAGCAGAAGACCCCACTGGGTACCACTCATCTCCACTACAAATAGGAAAAAGAGGCTACAATTTGCACGAGCTCACCAAAATTGGACAGTTGCCTGGTCTGATGAGTCTCGATTTCTGTTGAGACATTCAGATGGTAGAGTCAGAATTTGGCGTAAACAGAATGAGAACATGGATCCATCATGTCTTGTTACCACTGTGCAGGCTGGTGGTGGTGGTGTAATGGTGTGGGGAATGTTTTCTTGGCACACTTTAGGCCCCTTAGTGCCAATTGGGCATCGTTTAAATGCCACGGCCTACCTGAGCATTGTTTCTGACCATGTCCATCCCTTTATGACCACCATGTACCCATCCTCTGATGGCTACTTCCAGCAGGATAATGCACCATGTCACAAAGCTCGAATCATTTCAAATTGGTTTCTTGAACATGACAATGAGTTCACTGTACTAAAATGGCCCCCACAGTCACCAGATCTCAACCCAATAGAGCATCTTTGGGATGTGGTGGAACGGGAGCTTCGTGCCCTGGATGTGCATCCCACAAATCTCCATCAACTGCAAGATGCTATCCTATCAATATGGGCCAACATTTCTAAAGAATGCTTTCAGCACCTTGTTGAATCAATGCCACGTAGAATTAAGGCAGTTCTGAAGGCGAAAGGGGGTCATACACAGTATTAGTATGGTGTTCCTAATAATCCTTTAGGTGAGTGTATTTATATATATATATATATATATATATATATATATATATATATATATATATATATATATATATATATATATATATATATATATATATATATATATATATATAATGTGGGGTCAGTAAGAATATTATTAAACAGGGATACATTCAATTGATCAAAAGTGACAGTAAAGAATTTTACATTCTTACAAAAAAACGTGAACTTTCTGTACATCAGATCATACTGAAGAGTACCAAATCAGAATTACAATGATTTCTGAAGGATCGCGTGACACTGAAGACTGGAGTAATGGCTGTTGATAATTCAGCTTTTACTGTATTTTTGATCAAATAAATGCAGCTTTGGTGAGACTTAAGGACCCTAAACTTTCGACCCTAAACCAGCAGGATAGTGCACCATGTCACAAAGCTCAAATCATCTCAAACTGGTTTCTTGAATGTTACAATGAGTTCACTATTCTCAAATGGCCTTCACTTTAACCAAATCTCAATCCAATAGAGCAACTCTGGGATGTGGTGGAACGGGAGATTTGCATCATGAAAGTGAAGCTGACAAATCTGCAGCAAATATGTGATGCCATCATGTCAATATGGACTAAAATCTCTGAGAAATGTTTCCAGCACCTTGGTGAATCTATGCCACACAGAATGAAGGCAATTCTGAAGGCAAAAGGGGGTCCAAACCAGTACTAGCAAGGAATTATTAATAAAGTGGCCGGTAAGTGTATGTATAGTATATGTGCAAGAATATTCTGAAAGATATTAATTATAAATGTATTCGTTTTTTTAAACATTGGTGTGTTTTATCAAACACATAAAAGCAACAAGTCCGTTGAGTGCTTTAGAGTGATTTTACCACTGTAAAATCCTGAGGTAAAATCACTATAACAGAGTCTCATGGCTTACTGCTTTAGTACGACTCTGTGACAATCACATTTTCCAAGAACACTCATATTGCTTTGAAAATAACAGCTGCTTTTAATGAGAGCGTCCTTTGCCAGACATCAGCTAGGTGACGCAGGGAGAGGGAGAGAGAAAAAATAAAAAGAGAGAGGGGAAAGAGAAGCATCTACTGGCAGGTGCTGGCAGCACGGTGTGAGGGATAAGGACTTCCTGCCAAGTAGATGATTTGGGTCAGTAGGTAATTGCATTCCTGGATCACAGAGGGCTCTGTGGCAATTAATCCCGGCTGTGAGCCACGTGAGCAGGGGAACACGTTCACTGTGCAGAGGCAACTGTGGTCAGAGAGAGGGCCTGTCTGCTCCAGCCAGGAAGCAAAGCGGCATTCTTGTCCCCATAAGAGACAGTGCCAAACACAAACTACATTCTTTGCATCCTCTTGTGGTAAGAGTGCACAGCAGGTGTGTGTACATCTCTCCAATAGAACTATCCAACAAATATCATGCAGCAGGTCAAGTGTTTAGTTTGTGTCCGGAGAAAAAAGAAAAAGAAAAAAATGAGATGAAGTACCTTTTCGTTTGTGAAGTGCTTATTTAATAACCATTTCTCATTGAAAATTCCAGCAAAAATAATTGGGTATATTACAAATAAGTGTGTCCTGTCCATAATAAAAAGAAAAATATTTTAAAAATGCTAGTGTAAAAATGGCATATTAAATGTATTTTTGAACAAATGATTAGATGCACATGTCATTAACCCAACCATATTATGATATACACAAACTTATGTTCAAAAGTTTGGGGTCTGTAAGATTATTTAATGTTTTTGAAAGAAGTTTTTTATGCTCACCAAGGCTTCAAAAATACCGTAAAATCAGTAACATTGCGAAATATTACAGCAATTTAAAATAATTGTTTTCTATTTGAATATATTTTAAAATGTAACTCATTCCTGTTTTAGCAGCGATTCCTCCAGTCTTCAGCGTCACATTATCCTTCAGAAATTCTAATGTGCTGATTTGGTGCTCAAGTAATATTTCATGTTATTATCAATGTTGAAAACAGTTTAATATTCTGTGAAAACATTGATACATTTTTTTCAGGATTCTTTGAACAACAGATTGTTGAAGTTGAAAAGAACAGCATTTAATTGAAACAGAAACCTTATGTAACCAGAGATGTTTTGTAACTTTGTAACTATCACTTTTGATCAATTTCATACATCCTTGCTAAATAAAAGCATTAATTTCTGTCAAAAGTTCTAAACAAACCCCAAATGCTTTTGCGTTTCTTTGAGATTTGGTAAGCGAAAAAATGGCCAGTGACTACTTGCCAATTATTATTCTTTTATTAAAAACAACCTGAAATTAGCACTATATGCACCAATATTAACTTCCTGGCAGATAGGAAGAGCTGATAGTCGTTCAAAGTCACAGTTATATCAAAGAGAAGCATTATGCACAAGTAACAGCATGATTAAATGCAGTCAATAGTGCAGTCCTTAATTAATTAATAATGACAATAATAGATTTTGTTTAGACTCCTTGTGAATATGCTGCCCATTGTGGATATTTTAAAAACACCCTTTAACAGAGCATTGATTACGACTTTCAATTTGAGGTGAAAACATTGTCCTGCAATGAAAAGGTTTGATAACACTTTAGAATACTGCATCATCTGTGGAAGGCGTAGGACCATAAAATGTTCATCCAATCATTGCATTCGATCCAAATACGATACGATGTCCTACCTGGCTGTCAGCGTATTTATTTCCATACCTCCGTGCACCTGCTCACGCAGACATCACAGGTCATCAGCGTGTTTCATGCTAGAGTTAGATAGACCTCAGTCACCGAGCATCGCAACCAAAACAGCAGCCACCTTTTACAGTTTCTATTGAACCAAAACAACGAGCTTATGCTGTGTTCACGCCATAACTACTGTCATGTGTAAAATATAAAAACCTGTGACATTATACTCAGAGTGGTTCGTGACTCCAAATGATGCGTTTCAGTGGCAACACTATCAACAATGAAATTAATCTGCAGCAGTCAGGTGGTACAGGTCAGGGCTCTAAGTTGTTTATGTTCATTATTACTGTAATGTTATGTGCTTTGAGACATGAGGTAGTTTAATGGAGTCTCTCGTTACGCTTTTGTTTTTGTGTAGGCGCTCTGAAGGGAGGGTGGGATCTCATGCTTTCAAAGCTAGCACGCTATTGCTAGCCTCTCCGAAAATTGCCTAACCTATCTTTCATGGATAACTACCATAGACTGTAAAAAAATATGGACGTAGTGTCCGTGACATCACCCATAGGATTCTGAAGAGCATTTTTGAAGCATAAAGTCGGCCGTTGCCATCTTGGCCGCGCGTCACTCCCGGATAACTGAAAATGGGCAAAGAGGCGGGACGTGGGTGAAGCTGAGGTGACGTGATGACTAACAGACAGCAGACAAACGGCTATCCACCTGTCACTCAAAGTGGCCACGCCCTTAATTATACAGAACTTTAAGGCTTTATATAATGTTAACAAATGAGTTAACAAAAAAAATTCACCCCCGTCACAATTGTCATGAAGGGCAAAATTAGCTGTATAGACCAAAACTACAATTTGTACCAGGATGTAAACATGTTTTTTTCTGATGTAAAGTTGGGCATTTTAACATGGGGCTCAATGAGATTCTGCTCCCTTTTAAAGCCTGTCCCTAGCGGCCAGTCGATGAAGTGCAGTTTAAGTCACTTCCATATTGGCTTCAAAAGAAACTGCGGGAGGTTACAAAGAGTAATGCAATATTAACATTCTAGTAGAAACTACTATTGACAAACAAGAAACTCTGATTAACAAATTAGTTAGTAACAGTGCTCAGTTGAATGCAGTAGTTCACTATTAGATAATCAGTAACTATTATTTTTTTCATACCTACCAGAGAACTAACGAGGCTGAGCCCCTCGGGGGTGGAGGATAATGCCTTTTTTGGCAGATCACAAAAACTGTGCCTTTGCAGCGAGGGGCGATAATGATGACTGTTAGATATTGGCACTTCTAATCTGACCTAAAGACTGCGTGGCTCTACGTCAGATTAAAAAGTGCTAATGGGCTCTATGATTATGTACTTTTGCTCTCTGCTTAGTCCCATAAAGTATGTATTAAATATTAAAAAGTCCAAAATCCACATGATATGAAGCAAATGCAGTTTGATTAAAAATACAGTAAAAGTAAATAGGCCACAACTATTATTTTTTTCATACCTACCAGAGAACTACTATATACAGGTTCATAATTAATGTGTAAAATACATCATTTATAATTAATAAGTAATTCTAAAGTGAAACGCACGATAACTCTCTAGTAATGACTGAAGTCATTGTAAGCTTTTGAGGTTTTTGTAAAGTACATAATTACTGATTATTTAGAACAGTACTCTAAAGTGAAGATCACGGTAACCCACTAGTAATGGCTGAAGTGTTGCCAAATCCGTCAGAAGGAATTACTATCCAAAACCTTACAAAAATCTCAAATTCTTGCAATGACTTTAGTAATTATTAGGGAGTTATCAAGCTTTTCACTTTAGAATACTGTTCCAAATAATTAGTAATTCCTTCTAAAGTATTTGGTAATACTTCAATCGTTACTAGTGGGTTATAATCTTCACTTTAGAATTAACTATACTTTATGCATTATCCACATTAATTATGAACCTGTATATAATAGTTCTTAGTAGTAGTTATCTAGTAGGCATGAAAAAAATAGTAGTTACTGATTATCTAATAGTGAACTACCACATTCAACTGAACACTTACTATTTTGTTAATCAGAGTTTCTTGTTAGTTAATAGTAGTTACTAGAATGTTATTAGAGCACTTATTTATTAATGACGGAACAGTATTCTAAAGTGTTTTCAAAGGTTTTAACTTAGCATGACTCCATCAAATGCATTTCCATTTTACAAGACAATACATCCTTTCTGCGTTTTTCCTTTGCTATGTTTGAGACAGACCCCTACCAAGTTCAATGGTAAGCCAATAATTGAAGGAGAATTAGTTTAAAATGCCAGCAATGGCAACTCAAAAGGGTCATTTTATTCTCTATAGACCTCAGAACACTTTGCTCCTCTATTTAATAACTCATTATAGCTCTTTCTAATTCCTCTCTGGCACCACTCTTTTTTTCCATTGTACTTTGCAATAATAACCCTTTCTATTAGCATTGCACTTTTAGAGGTTTTTTAAATCAATCCAAAGATTGGAGGTGTTTGGGAACCCAATGTTAACTTTGCAATTGGAAAGCGACAGCAGATATTTAATCTGTGAATTGTGATTTAGATTACATTTTTGAACATTAAACTGAAAAAAAACTGTCTTATATACAACATAAAAATCAATAAAATTCAGATCAACACCGGATCAACACCAAATAAAATAAGGAAACCCAAAACAACATTTGATGACCATGAAACCAGTCCACGGCTGAGTGGATGGAAATAAGCAGGCCACTGGAGCATATCTTATGTCAGAACTGCATAACAGAATGTGCATGACTGAATATTGGTTAAGGATATCACAAAAAAAAGTAAAATATCACTAAAATAATAAATTGTATAGTAAAATGTTTTAAAAATTAATGAATTCATGGATTGATTGCCAGGATTGGTCCTACGCCTTCCATCAAGTATCATTTTCAAGCTTAGGGCTGATGTGATCAGCCACAGGACACATTCTCACACACATAAATGGTTGGTTCACATTTTTGCCACAGCTGCAACCAAAGCAGTGAATTTGCCACTTTGTTCAGCTCTAAAAAAAAGCTCCATATTCACGATTTAAGCCTGAAAATGTTTTCCAGAAATGGGTCCATACTCGCTGATCCATCCTAAAGCCAATGAGGCACAGGAATGGCTGGCACAGTGCTGGTGCAGAAACAAATATCACAGCTTCTCTGGTTGCGTCTCTCAACAAGCTATCATTTAACAGGCCAAGATCAACCTCTCCTCTGGGGCTATGATCTAGGCTTTTGGGTTGCTCTGTTTTTAAGCCAACAAGCCTCATAACAAAATAACAGGACTAGCGAAATGGCATCTGTTAGTCTGGCACATGCAACCTTTTGAGCCGGGCTCCATTAACATACAGCCTGTGCTTCAGAAGAAATTAATCTGCTAATGACCTCTGATACCAAAAGAACAGGGCTAAGGCTGAGCCCCTCGGGGGTGGAGGATAATGCCTTTTTTGGCAGATCACAAAAACTGTGCCTTTGCAGCGAGGGGCGATAATGATGACTGTTAGATATTGGCACTTCTAATCTGACCTAAAGACTGCGTGGCTCTACGTCAGATTAAAAAGTGCTAATGGGCTCTATGATTATGTACTTTTGCTTTCTGCTTAGTCCCATAAAGTATGTATTAAATATTAAAAAGTCCAAAATCCACATGATATGAAGCAAATGCAGTTTGATTAAAAATACAGTAAAAGTAAATAGGCCACAAGAGGCCATATGTTCGTGATTCAACCATGTAACCGGCAAAAACATAATGTAGGCAATAGAGGTGTTGAAATTAATCTTTGCAATTGCGATGCGGATGTGGACGATTCTGCATCAATGCAGTAATAATCGATTATAGCCTACTGACATTTCTGACATCACTCGTCACATATGCACTTCTTGCGCTGGCGTAAAATGGTGGACAGAGGTGAAACTCAAAAGCGAGTAATAAGAAAGTGCACCCACTATTATGTGAGTGTGTGAGGCTGCATGCGAGTGTGTGAGCATTATTTTAACTTAAGTACACTACATGATAGTTTCAGGTGCTTTTAGTATTTACTAGTTTTTGTTAGTTCTAAATAGTCCTGTCCTCTGCTGTGTTCAGACTTAAGTTGTGTTTGATGTTTGCTACATTCAGGAAGTGTACTTTCTTGGAGAAGATGAAATAAAAAGGGAGTTCATACAGTATATCTGACTGCTTGTATTCATTGACAAAAATGTAGCCAAGAGCAGCAATATTGAAAATTGAGGATGCAACGTGATATCGAATAGAATCGTTGACATGATAATCATAATCGAACTGAATTGTGAGACCAGTGATGACAAAAAAGGGATGAAAATAAAATTAAAAAAATACCACTGTTCAATAGAAGCACTTACAATTATGTGCAGTAATATTGAAAATTGAGGATGCAACGTGATATCGAATCGTTGACATGATAATCATAATCGAACAAAGTAACAAGTAAACAAATAACCTAAATGTGGCCCTTCAGCTCCACAGCAATCAGTGCTTAAACCAAACAAATCTGATGGGCCAATAACATGGTTGCTCTTACTGCAAATTTGTATTGCCATGGCTCTTTAGCCATGCATGTGCTCAATTTTTAAATGTATTACCTGTATGATGGAACAATTCAGGACTTGACAATAAGGACTGCCCGATGACCACTCGGGCCAGTGCTGCATCGTCACAGAAGTTGATAATTAGCGTGTGTGTTTAAGCCTTGCCAATTTAAATATACAAGCGCAAGTAGATGCAAAAGTGTCTGCGTCTCTCAGTTTGGTACTCGCGTGGTGTGCGATAAGTTTTCCAAAGTCATCCAAAGCACACGCCCAGAATGCCACGTCTCACAGTGCACAAAAACTCTCTCACGTCTTCCTGAGCTTGAACAGACGTATTCACACAAAATTATGTCACAATGCCCCTATTGTCAAATATCATTGTAAACATGCATGTGTAACAGTATATTGGATCCATGCAACTCCTAAAGTGAAAAATAAAATAAAATATTTGCTCACTGCTCTTGACTAAATAACTGTAATAATGGTTAATCTATAATAATCTATACAGTGAAGACTATGCAGTGATATTTTACATTGGATTTCTGAACCTGAATATCTAGTTTAGACCTAACCTACATGAAAAACCTGAAAATAACTGTTTATTTCATTTATATTGTTCCGTTGTATTTATTTGTGCTATTGCTTGTAATTTGATTATTTGTTCTTATTTTATTACTGACTGTCTTTAACAATATTTAAAATTGGTTTAAATTAAAAAGGATGGTTTTAAAGCAGGGCTACCAATGCAATTGACACTCTTCTCATGCCACACATCCATATTCTCAGGCAGTGGAAAAACACTGCGGATCAAAGAGGACAATAGGGAAACTTGTTTCTGCCACGGAATAAAAGAAAATTGTGACTTTTTATCTTGCAATTCTGACCTTTTTTCTCACATTTGCAAGTTTTTTATCCCACAATTCTGACTTTATATCTCACAATTCAGAGAAAAGAATTCAGAATTGCATGATATGAACTAGCAATTGCAAGTTATAAAGTCCAGGAGGGGGGAAAAGTCAGCTCACAATTCTAACATGTTCTTACAATTGCATGTTAGGCCTATATCTCACAATTGCGAGATTATATCATGCAATTCTGACTTTATAACTTGCAATTAAATCAAGATCGGAATTTATGAATCGAATTGTGAAATTTGCTTCACGATTTGATTCAGAAGAATGGCAACCCTGTTTTAAAGTAATTTGGACATCTTAAAAAAAAAAAAAAAATCAATGCAGTTTCCAGCTGAACAATGAAAACACTGAACACTTTTATTCCTTTTCACACAAATCATGATTACAGGGGCATATTATTGATTAATAAAGATATTTCCTTGCACAATACTATGTTATGGTAAAGTACTTTTACCATAGTGTATGATTTGCAAACTAATACATATGCATGGCATTTCTGACATACGTAAACTTAAACGAATCACTATAAAAGTCCTAAAAGACTTATAGAAGTATGGCAAAATGGCATGGTTGCTTTAGCAAATGTGTTTTTATATCACATTTGTTTTTGTTAACACTATCAGTTTTTGGGTGGGTTTAGTGTAGGTGGCATGTTATTTTCAAATGCGATAGAGCACTAACCTTTTAACTGCCGCAATACGTACAACAGCCAACATAATAAATCTTGGCAATGTTTATTTGTTTCGGTTAAACCTGAACTAGGCATTTCACATTAAAGTGTGGCAAAACATGCAATCATTTTTCAGAAATGTCGCCACAGGCACGTATTTCCAATGAAACAAAAGCTAAATTGATTTGATTCTTAAAATATATTCTTAGGGGATGAACTGCAAAACTCTTAACTCCAAAATATTCAGGCATTGCATTGACCCCCAAATAATATTAAGGACACTGGCACCACCCTAAAGAAAACTACAAATGTTTGTAGTCTCATGCAGATTCTTTCATTAAAAAAGTTTTAACTTTCAATCATAAAACTCATTGGAATTGCATGTAAAAATAGAAAGCAACCAAGACGAGATGGAATGAGATCCTCTATCTTGAGACGAGATGGATTATTCTCACAGCTTGTGCAACCTTATGTCATAAAATAAATATTACAAATTTCTTGTAATATAAGAACCAAACAACAAGACCATTCATTACGAGGGAGGTTCCACTCTTTTTTAAAACAAGTCCCCTGGCCTTTTAAAAGGAAGGTTAGCAATCCAATGTGCCGTTTAATGGAAGCACTTGATATTGCCCTCAGACTAAGTGTTAACCATCAGCTAACAAGATGAGTCATCACACATTTCTGGGCATGAATGAATAAAACAAAAGTTAAGTAAGACTTTGGTAGTTGAGATAAAACAAAGCAATGATTTGTGAAAAATAAAATGTTTTGACAGATGCTAAGTGCTCCAGCTGCTGCTTGCACTGGCTCCAAACTGAATTAAGACAAGACAACTTTGCCTGAAGCCAACCAGCGCTGGATATGAAGACCCTTCAGTACTGCTGAGCGAAAAGTAATGAGATTATCACACCGTTCTATCATTAAAGTCGAATATATCGCACCTCACGGCTATGGAAAATCCCATTAAGGTCTACCTTTCGCTGCCACAGCTATGGTGAAATGTGAAGGTGTTAAAAGCTAGGAAGCATCTAAACTGTTGCTGTACTAGCGGTCAAGAATAAAAGGAGGCAGGATGTTGTGTGCTTACATTAAAAACATTCTTATAAAACTGAGCAAAAGTACAGGTAGGCCTACATTTACCAACTGAAGGTAAAATTCCATAAGATTAAGATTCAATCTTGATTCTGGGGGGCCACTTTCCTGCACAGGTAGGGCTCAACCGGTGCAGAGCACATGCCCTTTTTGCCCTTACACTGCAAGTGAAATTGCTCATCAACATGGCATCCTCAATGGATCCATCTCCGGCGTGATGACTCCGATATTTAGAATATTCCTATTTAATAATTGTTTAATCAACACGCCATCCTCAATAAACCCGTCTCCGGCGTGATGCCTCCGATCTTTCGAATATTCCGATCTAATATTACTTCTGACCTATAAGGCTGCCAAAATAATAAACATACATTGTTTGTTAATTGGCCAGAGGAGAACTGGCACCCCGACTGAGCCTGGTTTCTCCTAAGGTTTATTTTTCTCCATTATGCCACCTGATGGAGTTTTGGTTCCTTGCCACTGTCGCTTTTAGCTTGCTCAGTTGGGGACACTACATTTTCAAATAAATATCCAAATAAATTTAATTACTAAACTAAATTAACTATATCAACTACATTACTTGAATGTATATGATAATTGAAATGAGCTGATGACATCACCGTTTTCTCCAGAGCGGCTGTACAGCCGAATCTAATTCTGTTGCATTATTTTCCTTTTTAACACTGTGAAGCTGCTTTGAAACAATCTGCATTGTAAAAAGCGCTATATAAATAAAGTTGACTTGACTTGACTTGACTTGATGGTGTTTTTTTTCCTTCTTCTATAAATCAGTGCTATTGGTCACACTTTACATCTGTCTGTCTGTTTTACAAATATTTAGCCAATGAAATGTATTAAAAAGAGCTTGTGACTAAATCTGGTTGGACCCTCAAACTGTCAGTAAACCTCATAACTCCGCCCCCTCTATCATGACTGAATGAACTGAAGTTCAGCAGCACCGGCACAGCAGACAGCAGCTGAATGAAGTCTTGCAAGGGTAAATAAAGATCTTGTTTTAATGAGTACAGCGTTGTCTTTACGCAAGAAACATTATGTCTATAAAGGCTTAAATTTTATGTATTTGAGGTCTGAGACATGTGGGACCGGAGAGAGAGGGCTAGCATTTGCCATCTAGTCATAGCCAATAGCCTACACTTAAATAGCCTGTGCATACAGTAGCATTTCATCTTTTATAAAATGAAATTTTGGCCAAATGTATTTTACAACAGGAAAAACTGAGCGCCCATATAGCTGCAACAAACTTAATGAAAACGTAACTCGTAACATAAAACGTAACTCCCAGTAAAAAACCCTGTAACTGCGTTTAAGTTTGACTTTTTTTAAATGTTATTAATATATTGATAAGTAATACAACAACATTTAATTTGTTTTTACCATCGGAAAATCATAAATAAGCACAGGTGCGCCCTGCGCGAGTGATCCTCGTCACCTAGATAAAATATATTTATAAGAAATTTGTTCTTTGATTTATGATTAATACACTTAATTTGTTAACATTTAATCATATTATGGTAGCATGTTTAATTCATGTTTACGCTGTTGATATGCACGTATTCGCTAGCTAGATAATTTTTGATTCTAGTATTTTATACTGTCCGCTCGTCTTCACATGTATAAACGTAGTAAAACATGGTTTTAATACAGTAATGTTGTTGGTTACATTAAGTGCAAATAGGCTGCCTTTTTCACTGAAGGTCTGGTTGGGCCAGCCAAAAATCACGGAACACACCATATTATTTACAGCAGAAATATCGTAGGGGTAAAGTACATGGTACGAAGTTTTGATGCAAATCGACCCAAGGTTCGAATCCACCTTTTGCTGAACTCGCTCTACTCCCATTTCCCATCATATAGAAATTCGAAAAGGCTTTTTTTTTTTCAACAAAAATGAATAAAATATTAAAAAAGTAAAAATAAAGTGGAAATAAAGCATCTAACATGCGTTTAATAATAAATTGTTAGGGGTAGGAGAACAGACATGCAGTTGCCCTTGGGGTGCCCTTCTTCAGTTTCAGCACATGCCCCTCAAAAGGTCTCACTGGCCCTGCTGCAGAGTTTAGCTTCTAACTGCTGCTAACCCACACAAACTTTTACTCTAATACAGCCATTTGATGCAATACATACCACACCTACTAGAGTAAAGTGCATTTGAATGAATATATTAATATTGAAATAATAATGACTTCATCATCACTATATTAGTCGCACTGAAAACAGAAGTAGCAAAATATATTTTCTTCCATATACAGTAGTCACGTACAATTGAGTGAAACATATGAGCAAAAAAAAAAAATGCACAACGGTAACTTGGTTCTATCCATCATTTGCGAATTGGATATAGGCAGATCTGAATACGAGCTTGCAGTCGATTGTAAGAAAGGAGAGGGGTTAAGCAGACTAAATGATTGGAGAAGTCCAAAATATACGTCACAAGGACCAGAAGATTGAGTTACGACATTTTGATGAAAAATTACGATGTTTTTATTTATTTTTATTTTTTTCTGAACTAATCTGAGCTAATCAAGAGGTTTGTCCGAAATCACCCCCTATACCCTTAAATAGGGCACTATTTGAAGGGAAAGCCATTTGTAGTGGTGTCCGAAACCATAGGATGTTATTAAGTGCACCGCAATAACGAGTGTATAACCGATGTAGACTCAGCGCCTAGAGAATACTCATAATGCACTTTGATGGTCGCACCGAATGAATTTCCGTGTCTCACCAGAAGATGGAGCCCGCAGGTGAATCATCCATCCATTCTCCAAACCGCTGGTCCAATGTGGTACAGTGTAATATCATACAGGTATAAATTCCTTTTTAATTGATTATTAAATTGTTTAATTAAGGTTTATATGTAATAGTTTACATATAATAGCTGCCTGTTTGCTAAGCTTTAAATGATTATTTAACAGCAAGCACAAACTATGCAAAAGTGGTGGCCCTTCCGGCGCACTCAGGCAAGTTGAGGCAAGTTGAGGCAAGCTGGATTTAAACTCTGCAGGACAGTGGCCCTTCCAGGAGCGAGTTTGGACATCCCTGGGTTAAGGCTTAAGAGAACTGGTTAGACTTCACAGATATGTAGTATTCCAAATGTGGTGACAGTGAGCTATGCTTCATTTGTATTCACAAATACTTTAACCAAACAAAGATAACCTAACATTTTGGCGCAAGACATTCTCCTCCCTGAATAGAAACTGATCCAACACCTCTTGACAACCAAGAGGAAAGATCAGACAGATCTGGTCTCTTAATGGGACTGATACCTGCTTAATGTTCAAGGAGAAAAATGCAGTTCTCAAGTAAGGAATTACAGTACAATCACATGCGTCATTACTTTACTAAACATTCAGCGCAGTATGATAGGTATGAGGGAGATGAGACGTTCATCTTAGAAACGCTCTGTCTGTGCATAATAACTACTTAATTTAAATTTGTGGTTTAAAAACACTGGATGTATTTGTTGATCTGGATGACAGTACCTGGCTAATGGTCCCCGGGAAGTTTGAGTTTGAGACCCCTATAGAATCGTGGCCTATACAGAATGTGGTTAGAGAAACACAATGTCCTGCCTGTACAAATGCATTCCTTCTTAATGTAAATAAAATGTCCCGCAACCATGAACTTGAGCTTTTTAAAGTTTCCCTTTAAAGGCAGTATAGCTCAACATATTTGTCAGTAGTTCGTGTACATCATGAGTAACACATTCCACAAATATATCTCCTCAGCAAATATTACCAAAAAAAGACAAGAGAATGCAATGACACCCAAAGCCATCTCAAAGCACAATAAAGAGCACAAGACCCAATAAAACCCAGACAGTTGCAGTGAGAGCAAGTGCACACATATGTTCTGCAAAGTACTTTATATTAACTGTATATCAATTGTATGAATGACCAAATACACAGGTAATTCAAAAACGACACACAAAAAACCAAAGTGAGGTGACTTCTACCAACAAATACACCCAAGATAAGGCCATAAGCAGTAGCCTCAACTGCTTGTTTTAAGATATACTTCCACTGTGTAGAGCGCAACTGCAAGGGTACAGCGATGTGCAATAGGACTGCAGCAATGTTAACATGTATACATGTCCAAACAGCCAAGAGAAGAGAAGAGAAGAGAAGAGAAGAGAAGAGAAGAGAAGAGAAGAGAAGAGAAGAGAAGAGAAGAGAAGAGAAGAGAAGAGAAGAGAAGAGAAGAGAAGAGAAGAGAAGAGAAGAGAAGAGAAGAGAAGAGAAGAGAAGAGAAGAGAAGAGAAGAGAAGAGAAGAGAAGAGAAGAGGATACTCACAGCATCCAGTGTGTGTATGGACTAGAGAGAAGCCCTCAGTGAGGAGGACCCACAGCCAGGCCCTTATACTGTTCAAATGACTCACAGTGCTTCTTCCTGCTGCACTGTGGAGTCATGAGGAGGTAAACATTTCCAAATATGGAAATAAAAATAGGCGAAAGATTGGGGGCAAAATTTGATTCGACTTGCTTTTTCGGTCTGGAATGCCACTCTTTTTCACTGGCCAGAGTCACATAGAAGCCAAGTTTGTGGTTCGTACCATTTGCAGAATAACAATGATAATTGCTGTGAGTTATTTAAGAGTGGGGGCCGGCACACTCACAATGGCCTCCAAGAATAAGACAAACCACAATATCTAAAAGTAGTCTCGAATGCCTACAGTGAGGACAACACAACTGAACCACAAGACCCTCAGACAGCACTATGCTGCTAACCCACACAAACTTTTACTCTAAAACAGCCATTTGATGCAATACATGCCACACCTACTAGAGTAAACTGCATTTGAATATATTAATATATACTGTACATATACAGTAGTGATGTACAATTGAGTGAAACAAATGAGCGAAAAAAGTAAGTACTCTTTACTAGAGTAAAGTGCATTTGAATGAATATATTAATATTGAAATAATAATGACTTCATCATCACTATATTAGTCGCACTGAAAACGGAAGTAGCAAAAGATATTTTCTTCCATATACAGTAGTGACGTACAATTGAGTGAAACAAATGAGCAAAAAAAAAAAAAGCACGACGGTGACTTGGTTCTATCCATCATTTGCGAATTGGATATAGGCAGATCTGAATACGAGCTTGCAGTCGATTGTAAGAAAGGAGAGGGGTTAAGCAGACTAAATGATTGGAGAAGTCCAAAATATACGTCACAAGGACCAGAAGATTGAGTTAATTTTTTTATTTATTTTATGAATATGCATGGGTGAATCATTCACAATAAGACCAATAACACACATTTAAAAAAATAATTGTCATGCTGACTTTAAGTGATACACAGAGTGACTTTCACTGAAATTTCCATCTCATCCATTTTAATTGTGAAATTACAGTATATTCCAGGTTAATAATTGCATTACTTTCACAGTAATTTCAAAGTAGGACTTCTCTTGTATCTAACTGTACGCTCAAAAAATGACTATTAAAAAAACAATATCATATTGTATTTCTACAGTGCATATGTACTATGAAGGTACCCAGCATGCAGTGCGGAATGAATAGAATATTCTATGGAGTTTCTTGATTTTTCTTGGTTTTATCTGTGCTGCTGAACTTATTTTTGGTTCACTTTTAGCAGTTTGTGTTGTTGGTTTATTTTTGTAATCTTCAGAGTTTATCTTTGATGTCTGTGCATAGGTGAAGCTTATAAGAAAAAAAGTCTGTTGCAAGATAATGTCACACCTTTCAAAGATAGTTGCTTCACTTTTGTGAAAGATCAATGTACAAACAGTTATGAATTTGAAATAAGATATTGGTAAATCTTCATGCTAAAGTAACGCTAAAATGAAATGCTAAGAACAGTTTGACTAACTTAAAATCAGCCAATTAGCTTGTTTTATATTCTAGCTTGTCATTGTTTTTTTAACAATTTTTTCATCTGTCACACTTCTGACTCGATCACATATTTGAATATGAAAATACAAGGCCCAAGATCCCAAGCAAATGGAACACTGATCACCATTATGGTGAACAGAGGACTGCATTCCCATGGGAGTAAATTTCCAAATCAAAGACGGTAGCGGTCGGTAACTCTGGTGTACATTGGACGGACAATAGCCCAGCCGCTCCCGACATCCTTTGACAGCGTATCCGCACTTGAACTTGAAGTGAAGAAAACGTTCTGCCATGGCGGTGTTCCCACAGTTTCTAGTTCCCTGCCCTGCCAATATATGTTCTTTGCATCCCGTCCATGAGCGCCTCAAGTGCTCCATCCACATCAGCTAAGTGGTATTGCTACACTCAAAAGCCAAACAACTATTGTAGTATGTATCTATTTCACATCAAAAGCCCATCATCCTGTGCAAAACGGTTGTTCATTTTCTGACAGAGATCATTATTAGACCTGTGGGTAAACCTGTATTTCGTTGTAATGTGATGATTATTATCATTATCAGCTTTTTGGGAGAAATACAGCATCCTGTTTAAGGATTAAGATATTGGTAAATCTTCATGCTAAAGTAACGCTAAAATGAAATGCTAAGAATAGTTTGACTAACTAAATGCTAAATTTCCAAATCAAAGACGGTAGTGGTCGGTAACTCTGGTGTACATTGGACAGACAATAGCCCAGCCGCTCCCGACATCCTTTGACAGCGTATCCACGCTTGAACTTGAAGTGAACAAAACTTTCTGCAATGGAGGCGTTCCCACAGTTCCCAGTTCCCTGCCCTGCCAATATATGTTCTTTGCATCCTGTCCATGAGCGCACCTTCAGAGAGAACATTCAACCTTTGTGGTCGGAATTTGGAGGAGAGACATTCGGTAATGAAACTGTCGTCAGTCAGCGACTGGATGTTAAAAAAATATTTCATTTTGCAGTAGCTATAGCTAGTAAACCGACAGTTTTCATTTATTTGTATTTTTGGGCAATAATTATGAATGACAGATGTCGTATTTGACAGATGAGCCTATTTTTCTCTGTAACATTTTTTACGGTGTTGAAAGTATCATAAGACAAAAATAACAAATAAAATTATTGTATAGCCAACATTTTATATTTGTTATCACAGTCACTTTCTTTAGGGGGAATTTAAATCTGGAAACGGGATCGGTTTCCAAGCGGGTGAGCACAGAGTGAATTTTAAGCGGGAGCGGGAGGGTGCGGAGTAGAACCTTGCGGGAGCAGTCGGAACGAAAAAAACAGTCCCACGCAGACCTCTACTTCAAAACAATTACAGTACTAAACAATATAATTTCTTACAGTGGCATATTATATAACATTACCATGTGAATTTACAGTAAAACAAGAGCAGTAAATCACTGTGATGTTAGCATCATTTTGCTGTTGATTAACAGTCATTTGTAAGAAAATGACCCAGCATGCATTCATCTTTAATCCTGTACATTCCTGGTAATTTTTTTTATAGTGAAGCTGTTTTTTCCATGTAATTGTCATGAAAATATTGTCCCAATGCAAAAAGGTAAATAAATGAAATTATTTTTATTTATTAAAATTATTAAAATTAAACAACTGTGTTATTGTTTTATTATTATTATTATTATTATTTTACACATGTAAAATAAATTTAGATTGTGTGGCAAAATATGAGCCTCCTTGTGAGATTCACCCAGATATCTCCTTTTGTGTTTGTGAGATGACGGTGAGTAAGAGACAAACTATCCCTTGTCAGCATGGAATCACTCCTTTGTTTAATCAGCACACTGAGCAAAGGGATGGAATGGTTGTCCTTCACTACTTCCATGTACAGAACATATTGCAGGGACTGACCAATCATGGAAACTGGGGTGACGCTCTGGAGCTGGAGCACTTAGGCAGCATACTTCTATAGTTTTTCATAAAACAAAAACAAGCAAAACACCCGATTCCTACATCACCTTTTGAGAACATTCTTCTGTGCCATGATAGCTTTCTGCGAGCAAGAGATCAACCTTTATCCAGGTCAGTATTCACCCAAATGCATATTGGGACAAAATATAAGCAAACTGAAGTGCATATGAGTGCAAAAAATATACGATGTCTAGATCCAATGAATGTCTAGATTGAATGCACAACCAAGGACTGACATAACGACAGCTAGAGCGCCTCAAGTGCTCCATCCAAATCAGCTAAGCGGTTTTGCTACACTCAAAAGCCAAACAACTATTGTAGTATGTATCTATTTGACATCAAAAGCCCATCATCCTGTGCAAAACGGTTGTTCATTTTCTGACAGAGATCATTATTAGACCTGTGGGTAAACCTGTATTTCGTTGTAGTGTGATGATTATTATCATTATCAGCTTTTTGGGAGAAATACAGCATCCTGTTTAAAAGAGCAGAGCGTTTTCTGAGAATGTTGACTCGTTTTACATCTTCTGCTGATAAGCTGTAGCTGTGAGTTTGGTTAATAAGGTACAACAAGACAAGACCAGATCTGACCCTATAAAGCAGTCAACACTTTAACAGATAATTGGCTAATGCCCTACACATACACAGGTCACAGGGGTCACTCATGTGCAGATATTTCCAGCCATATACCATCATGACAAAAGCCACCAAAAACGAGGTTACATTCATAGATGAATAAACAGCATGTTTTCCTCAAATCGTGAAATTAATCTCACGTAAAGAGCAGAGCTCCATGATATCACAATCAGAAAGATAGCAAATGTAATTAAAACATATTCAAGCCCTGAATGTCTAATCTTCTGCAGACAAGAGCATTGTTTATACAAAACAGACGTCTTTAGAAATTCACCACAAAGCAAATGATGGTTAGGTACAGGCAGAGAAGGCTGATATTTTATTATTACTGAGGAGAAAAAAGGTTCCTGTGCATTTCGACAGGGTTTCACTTAGCAGAGCTAAAATAGCCCTTTCATGCCTGAAACCACAGAGGGGATTGTAGAAGTAATAATAACCCATTTACAGGGGGGTTAAACAGTGTCAGAGAGAGTGACTTCAGGTGATTAAAGATGCCTAATTAACTCTGGCCCTGCACTCCCTCAGAGGAGGGCTGGCCGGCTCAACCCACTACTGAGCACATAACTGTGGGGACTTATTTTTGCATACATTTTTGTGATGTATCCCTGTCTAAAATGTGATGGGATTCCATGCTGATACAATATAGGAACAGATACTTCAGACAACATGTGGTCATTTGAGATTATCAGCATTGTCCATTAGTCATGCCTGCTTAGTCAACTAACGGAAGCCTAAACTTCAGAGTGCAGATATCCTGTTTCTAAAAATATATCATTTTTCAATAATATTACATATAATAACTTAAATGTGAATGAATGAATAAATAAATAAAACAGGGTTTCTGCAGGTTTAATGAAGGTAAATTTAAGGGAACATAACACGTCAATATGTTCTCTAAATGTGAATGTCTAGGAAGCACACAAGAGTTGTATTAACAACACTTCAACGTTTGAAAATACAATTTCCAACAGATCTCCATAACTTTTTAACTTAGTTTACAAAAAAAATACCTTAAAGTCTTGTGAAATCTTGTGAAAGTGATTTTATGATTAAAAGAACAACAAATCGGTTCATAAAAATCAACTTGCTTCAAATTTTCATACCCATTGACAGATATTTGTTCTTAAGCATAAACTCACTTAATTTTGTTCAATTTCTCAGAAAACAAGACTTAATTTCTTCATCTTGCATCTCAAGTAAATGTATCTTGATTTAAGGATGTTTAGATATTTGTACTGGAAAACAAAAATCCTAGATATACATTTTTTGTTTCATGCAATTTAACTTTGCAATTAAATTTAGGTCCCTATGAAATCAGTTTTTTGTAATTAATAAATTTTTTGTTTTATAGTTTATTCTGTTAAAAAAAATTTCTAATGAACTGAAATCATGAAACAGACAATTTAACAGCAATTTATTAAGTTTAACAAAAAATAATAATATTTTAGGGCCCTATGAGATACATTTTATTTTTTCTCAAATTCCGTCTTTTACTTTTATTCAATTTTTATGAATGGATTCTACGGTTCCATCCATGTTTTCTGCATCGCAGAATTTAATGCCATGCTATTGAATTTAAGACTTTCTGCTCCAATTTAAGAAATGTTTAAGGCCTCAAATTGTGGAAGATCAAATTAAGACTTAAGACTTTTTTAAGACCCGTGGAAACCCTGAATAAATAAATAAATAAATATACTTTTTATATGGACTTTTCTTATACAAAATTACATAAATATAATATTCCACATATGTAAAATTAATTAATTAATTTTATTCTTTATCCTATTCTTTATCCTTTTTATATGTTTTTTTTTGTATACAAAATTACATAAATGTAATATTCCATGTATGTCAATAAATAAATAAATTCCCCTCCTTTTTTTATATGGGCGTTTTGCAAGTATGTAAAAGATAACTTCAAAATCAACCAATCAATACATTTTGTTCCCCTCCCCCTTTTGTTTTTAAGGCTTACTTTTTTGGGCCCTGTAACAAACAAAAACTAAATATTTTGTAAAAATAAATAAATAAAAATTATAAAATGCATGTTATCATTATTTCTTGATGCATATCAGAATAATTCTGCCCTCTAGATCAACCATTGAAAGGCTTACATTACTTGATGACTAATAAAACATCTCAATAAATTTTCACCCAAAAAAAAAAATATCTGAGATGAATGAAATCACAACAGCCTGAAGATCATCACTCCTAAAATTGTGCTAACAAACTCGGCTTTTAATAGTTTGTTCAACAGCCTGGGATGTCTGAGGCTCCAACTACAAAGAAAAGCACACTACAAAGATGAAGAAAAGTGAACCTGACCTGTAATGCAAAAAAAATAAAATAATAATAATAAATCATATTTTTGTCAAAACATCATTAAAACAAAATTTACATGGGAAATGTATCTAATGTTAAGAATTTTTAAAAATCAAGACCAAACTACTGATTGCAAATTAGACGCAAATTATTTGTGTATTCTGTAAGTCTGTAATATGGTGTCATTATCTTGCAACACTTTAAGAGCTAATCATAGCAGGTCAGAGAGCTTTGCACACCGCTTTAACACGTACGCTCAACCAAGTGTAGAAAAACACTTATCTATCTGTTATTATGGATGTGCAGAAGAATGTGAATATTTTTTATATCAAGTCTGTGGGTTGTCAGAACAACTATAGTTGATCTAATAGTTCTTAACTGAAGCCCTGTATAATTACACTTTTTTTAGGGTCACCTGACACCGATTATGCACGTTTGTCAGGGGCAGTTTACTGTTCTTGAAATTTAAAAATGAAACCACCACCACTAAAATATATCTAAATTAAAATCTAGATAAACTAATTGACTAGTACTGATAATGACTGCAGCCATAAGGTATCCCCTTTATTTTTAACATAAGAGCGGGGTGGCTATTTGTAAATTGTATGGCTTCTGATGTCATCCGCTTACAGTTACACTGTAAAAAAAATTATCTAACAGGATATTTCACAATACAAAAATGTTTGGAAGTGGAAACAAGCCATATTATAATTTACAGTGAAATAATGTAAATTGACATTCCCAGAATTCCAAGAATATAAATGCTTCATTCATCTTATGTTGTTAAATTAATGTTTATTGCATTAAATTAGTGCAGTGTGTTACCATGGTGGTGTTCTGTGTTTGTGTTTATGACACTGCGTTGATCTTCTATATATTAATTAGTATATATCTCAGCTTGTGGAAAAGCTGCTTGTGATGAGCTTTGATTCATCATGTGTTCACCTCACCTGTGTTTTTTGGTTGTTAACGTATTATAAAGGTAAAAAACAGATCAGTAGGTTGGTATATTAACATTATCAGTTAAAGAATTATTTTCACTATCCGCCAATTGTTTAAAAAACAGCCGATGAAGGGGGTGGAAAAATGTGTCAGACTGCAACTTATACTGTGTGAGAAGAAAATGTGTGTTGTATTGAATTTATGGCAAGATCATAATGAATAAACAGTTGAAAAAAATAGTGACGTTAATGCAGGCTCTATTTCATCCTATTACTCACCTGTAGTTCAAGTCAGGGTTCAAGCAGGCCCGCACTTTTTCCCTACACCAAACATTATTTGTAGCACTCCTCGCATCAAATAATCACAGAGAGCTTTGTGTTTTGTTACATTTTAATGCTTTTACTTGTGATGAGACAGATCACTGTAGCACCTCAGTTCAAGCAGCAGCTCAGACCGCGAGTCTTTTCTTTCACTTTAATACAAGTTATAGCACGAAAAAAGGGGCTGACTCTTGAGTAATTTCCTCTAAACCAGGAAACCGCAACCGCATTTCAAACCATGAAAAGTAGTAAGGTACACAGGTGATGATGTTTATTACACTTCACCAAACCCACACAAAGAATTATATAAAAGATTATTGTGACTAGAACAAAATATATGGATAAAAGAACATATACACTATATTGCCAAAAATATAGGGACACCCCTCCCAAATCATTGAATTAAGGTGTTCCAATCATTTCCATGGCCACAGGTGTATAAAATCAAGCACCTAGGCATGCAGACTGCTTCTACAAACATTTGTGAAAGAATGGGTCGCTCTCAGAAGCTCAGTGAATTCAAGCGTGGTACCGTGATAGGTTGCCACCTGTGCAATAAGTCCATTCGTGAAATTTCCTCACTAGTAAATATTCTACGGTCAACTGTTAGTGGTATTATAACAAAGTGGAAGCAATTGGGAACAACAGCAACTCAGCCACGAAGTGGTAGGCCACGTAAAATCACAGAGCGGGGTCAGCGCATGCTGAGGCACACAGTGTGCAGAATTCGCCAACTTACTGCAGAGTCAATAGCTACAGAGCTCCAAACTTCGTGTGGCCTTCAGATTAGCACAAGAACAGTGAGTAGAGAGCTACATGGAATGGGTTTCCATGGCCGAGCAGCTGCATTCAAGCCTTATATCACCAAGTGCAATGCAAAGTGTCAGATGCAGTGGTGTAAAGCACGCCGCCACTGGACTCTAGAGCAGTAAAGACGTGTTCTCTGGAGTGAGCAATCACGCTTCTCTGTCTGGCAATCCGATGGACGAGTCGGTGTTTGCCGGTTACCAGGAGAACGGTACTTGCCTGACTGCATTGTGCCAAGTGTAAAGTTTGGTGGAGGGGGGATTATGGTGTGGGGTTGTGTTTTAAGGGTTGGAAAGGAACTCTTAATGCTTCAGCATACCAAGACATTTTGGACAATTTAATGCTCCCAACTTTGTGGGAACAGTTTGGGGATGGCCCCTTCCTGTTCCAACATGACTGCGCACCACTGCACAAAGCGAGGTCCATAAAGACATGAATGAGTGAGTGTAGAGGAACTTGACTGGCCTTTGGGGGATGAATTAGAGCAGAGACTGCGAGCCAGGCCAACATCAGTGCCTGACCTCACAAACACACAAAATTCCCATAAACACACTCCTAAACCTAAACCGCACCTTCACACTCGAATGGATGCTGAGAGTATAAACCAGGCTTCAGAGGACTGGTATATGACAAAGAAAAGGGAGGATACAGGCAATACATTCTTATTTGGTTGTCAACAGACAGTGGGCCAAAGGAAATTTGAAGGTTCTAGAAAAGAGAGAGATAGTGCTATGAAACACTTCATCAATCATAAGCAGGACAAGAGAAACAGTGTTTAATCCACATAAATCGAGAAGGCCTGTCCGGCCGTGCTAATAAGCATACGATGCTCATGTTTCTAAATGTGTATGAAGGTGTGAACATGTCTCAGCTGTCCTTCCTCTTATCTGCTCGCTCCTTCCTCTTTCCATCACCGGCCAAAACACTGCATGTCCTTTTTACGGCTGCAGGTGTCTTTTTAGCCTTGTATGCTAATGTGGCAATCTGTCTTTCTCCTTGCAAGCACTTGAAGGGAATGTAAGGCAGCTTGATTACCCAGAGTTCAGAGGGAGATCAAAGTCACAGTACAGCTGAACTTTTAAGTCGAGCAGCGTTCCTTATACTGCTGTGTCAATGAGTGCAGTGAGAAATGAGCGCAAGTCTGCTGTAAATCATAACCGCGAGAGCGACCGCTGCATCATCCGTCTCACGATCCGGAGCCTGTTCCACACCACATCCTAAAGGACAGAGTCACTGTACACTCATTCATCCACCTCTTATCCTTGCATGCCTGTTTCCTGTGTACTTAAACTACACAGATCCGTGCTCACTATGCCTCTTGGAAATTGGAGTGCAGCAGTAAAAAAAAAATGGAGCTGTTCTATCAGACTACTGAATTTGTCATCCAGGACTGAAAAACATTAGAAATTATAGCTTTGTTCAAAATTACGCTTTCAGATGGAACACATTAATGTCAGACTAATTTAAACAAAATCAAATCTGATTCAGCTGTAGGCACAAGGCCATAGTTACTGTAATCACAGTCGTGCTGCAATCCAGGACTGGGATATTGCTTTTATGCAGCAGTTAATATTCAGTAACTGAAATTTCAGATAAAACATGGCTAGTTATTTAGCTTATTTGTGCTCAGCAAACAAAAACCATTCCAAAAGGGATATGGCAATATCAAAAATCTGGCCAAATCAGGCCGATAATTTTGTTATGACTGAAAACTGATAAATGGCTGATATTAAAATGTTATAAATATCTATTTTGTTAAAAAAATAAATAAATAATTAATTTAAAAAAGCAATATTTTTATGCATCACAACATTATAATTTAAATTATTAAAGTTGGATAATCATTTTGAGATTTGCTAAAACGAATAAATTATTTTTGTTATTAAAGATTAAAAGCACAGTATGTAAGTTTCGCCGCTAGAGGTCGCTTATTCAAAACAAAGGCGTGATGAAGCTGTGAATGAGCGTGGAATCACGGCAGTTGCAGTCTTGACTCTTCACCTCCACAGCCGATGGAAAGGAATCAGACAGACTCGGGCAGAAATCACATTCATGAATGAGCGAATGTATTAAAATTGTATTAACGTTATGGTGGTATGAAGCAGGACGCGCCGAGAGCCCTTGGGAGCGAATGCTAATGAGAGAGACCTCCACGAAACACTGGTCTCGAAGATTTTATTATGCTTATGCTGCAGTCGGCCACTTACGCTCTTTTCATTGCGTATGTGGGGTAACGCAGTTCATATTAATTATTATCATATGAATAAAAACAGGATAGGGCTGGACCAGAATATTCAAATATTCATTTGGTGTGTTGGTATTCGATTTTCAATTTTGGGATTCGAATATAGATTTTTTTGTTCTTTGTTTTTTTTAAATCTGCGCTTTTACATTTCGCTTTGAAAACAAATCTTCCGCGATCATCTTGTCAATCAACTTCTCACTTTCGTGATAAATGAAATCTGACTCCTGCTGCTGGTCTGTGCTGCAACTCTCGTTCGGCTTACGTTGTATTGAGCACACATGTTCAGTTTTTAATTGTAGTGTCTGTTCTCTAACTGAACTAAATAATTTTATTACTATAAAAAAATCAAAACGATGGTGGAGGGCGGTGCCGCGCTGGGCAAGTGATGTAACTGGTGTTATGCCTGAACACTAACACCAACTATCGCAGCAAGCCTGTTACCCATTATTCTCAATCTAAAATGAATCTACTGCAAAATATAGGAGCTTGTTACTTGGACATAACAGACCTGTGTGTTTTGTATCACTAGTGCAGTGTTCGTTCTCGGAGCATATAAGCCCTGCCCACGTGAGGTGGGGCACTTCTCGAGATTAGAGAGAAGAATATGTTTAACCACCTCCCTCCGAAGCTTCGAATATTCAGTGTTGATTACTACCAAAGCTTCGAAGCTCAAAAAAAATGGTATTCGGACAAGCCCTACAGAATGACTACATGACTGTTGCTAAATGACATGCAATTAATTTTAAAATATATTGTATGATGGAGGAAGCTCTCTCTGATTATGCTATGTTAGCCACTTGACAAAATAGTGTTGTCTCAAGGTATGGTAAACACGGTACTCATGGTAAATCAAGAAAACAAGCGATTCAAACAATAAGACTAACTGTTGCGCTGTAAAACAATGATTCGTTTTCTATTGATAAATGTATAAATGTATCTTTGGTGTTTCCATTGTTTCTGCGGAAATCAAGGGTAGCACGGATATTACGTAATTGACAGGCGACGCAAGAACACGGTCCGTAACACTGGTTAAAATTGCTGATTTCTCTAGATTTAAACATTGTTGGAAACATTGGGATAATGTAAGTACACAGGTCAACAAAATATTTAACATTGTTCTAGTGGTTTTGGGATATTTAAATCTAAAAATCTTAAATGTTGTGCCTTTAAATATGGGGTGTGCAATATACACTATGTTGCCAAAAGTTTTGGGACGCCTGCCTTTACATGTACATGAACTTTAATGACATCCCATTCTTAATCTGAAGGGTTTAATATAGAGCTGACCCACCCTTTGCAGCTATAATAGCTTCAACTCTTCTGGGAAGGCTTTCCACAAGGTTTAGGAGTGTTTATGTTCATTTTTGACCATTCTTCTAGAAGCGCATTTGTGAGGTCAGGCACTGATGTTGGATGAGGAGACCTGGCTTGCAGTCGGCACTCTAATTCATCCCAAAGGTGTTCTATTGGGTTGAGGTCAGGACTCTGTGCAGGCCTCGCTTTGTGCAGTGGTGCACAGTCATATTGGAACAGGAAGGGGCCATCCCCAAACTGTTCCCATAAAGTTGGGAGCAAAATGTCTTGGTATGCTGAAGCATTAAGAGTTCCTTTCACTGGAACTAAGGGGCCAATCCCAACCCCTGAAAAACAACCCCACACCAAACTTTACCAAACTTTACACTTGGCACAATGCAGTCAGGCAAGTACCGTTCAACTGCCAAACCCAGACTCGTCCATCGGATTGCCAGACAGAAAAGCGTGATTGGTCACTCCAGAGAACACGTCTCCGCAGCTCTAGAGGGTTTCCATGGCCGAGCAGCTGCATCCAAGCCTTACATCACCAAGTGCAATGCAAAGCGTCGGATGCAGTGGTGTAAAGCACGCCGCCACTTGACATTCCATGAAGCTCTCTACGCACTGTTCTTGCGCTAATCTGAAAGCCACACGAAGTCTGTAGCTATTGACTCTGCAGAAAGTTGGCGACTTCTGCACACTGTGTGCCTCAGCATGCGCTGACCCTGCTCTGTGATTTTACATGGCCTACCACATCGTGGCTGAGTTGCTGTTGTTCCCAATTGCTTCCACTTTGTTATAATACCACTACAGCGCTTGACCGTAGAATATTTAGTAGTGAGGAAATTTCACGAATGGACTTATTGCACAGGTGGCAACCTATCACGGTACCACGCTTGAATTCACTGAGCTCCTGAGAGCGACCCATTCTTTCACTGTTTGTAGAAGCAGTCTGCATGCCTAGGTGCTTGATTTTATACACCTGTGGCCATGGAAATGATTGGAATACCTGGGGTGCTTCTCAATTCTTATTTGTGCATCCTCGTTTCCTCATGGGGACGACGCAAGGAAAAGACGCGAGGATGGAGGAATTTAAATCAAGTGAAATGATATATCCTCGCTCCCGTTAGCGTCACTTCAAAGCGTCGTCAATTAACGATGACTCTACACCGCTGGATTTTATTACACGTCGGGATTCTTGAACATTAGAGATAATCATTTATATTGTAATAGTTTCAACCGCCACAAAATACCACATTTGTTCGTACATTTATTTTAGATTAAAAAATTCTTCCACACCATTCATTTTTATCATTTTCTAAACAGGCACTGAATGGAGCACCCAATAAATATTCTTTAACCCAATGGAATTTCTCTGGGGTCTAGGACTTGATTCAATGGGTGAACTGAATTGTTCATGACACCAAAATTAACTGTTGCATAAATCCATATTATATGCTCACTATAATTGCTTTGTTTCTTTGTGCATTTATAACTTTCGGTTGTCACTCTTGCTCCAGACAGCACCTGATCACAGAGTCTCCATAGCAACAGAAATAAGGCACGACATTTTTGATCCTACAACCTACAGTCATACGAGTCAATATTCATAGAAAGTCTGCTCTAACGGCAAAACGACAGTCAAAGGAATGAGCATGGAAGACTAGGCTCAAAGGCAGGATTCATCTTTTAACTTTAAGCATCACTAGCCTGTCAGACATGTCCTCTTTTTTAATGCCTGCTGTTGGGTGAGATGTAGTTTGGAGTTAAAACTTTTTGCGGGGAAGGCTGGAGTGGGGGGTGTCAGAAATTATTCAGTTTGATGGCTGGGAGGCCTTGATGTTATTGATTAGAGATTCATATCAAAGTAGAATTCTGAATGTCGTCTTTATAAGGAAACAGATAAATATTTTAGCACTTAGCTACTTTTAAGATGAACAATGTCTGTATTCTAGACATTTTGGTTGACTTGAAATAGATATTGATATTGAGATATTTGCTTTTCTGACAAGAAAATGTCTTTTAGGAGAGAAGAATTCTGTTCATATTATTAGTTGCACACACAATAGCAGATATGCCTCCATACTGGACTAAATCCACAGATTACAGCAATAGATTCATGCTTTCCCAAAAGACAAATCATTATGAAAATCAAAATCACATTTACTGTCAATAGTAAACAAAAACACTTTCTTATTTCAGTAATTAAACCCATGAATGGCAGGGCTACACTAACAAAACAAACACATATTATCACTGTAGAGTTGGTTTACTGAAGTCTGATGTAGATCAATAGGCTGCTTTAAAGCGCAACTCACAACAAATTGCATATTCAACTCTGAGCCACAAGACTGTCTAAAATCTGTCAACACTGACTGCGTGCATCTTAAACTACTTCCACACTGTGGTTCAAGAAGCAGTTTAAAGCAATATGCTCAAATCACCCAGACTGATGTTCAAATCATCAAATGTCTTTCTGTTTCAACCTGCACCCAAATTACCTGAGCTTTTCATGCTACGGTTCCAATAATGTAAATACACTACCTGGCCAAAAAAAACAAAGTAAATGTTTGGATTTAAATAGGTAAATGCTTCAGAAAAATGTATACACCTCTTAATAGAAATAACATCACAGTATTTATTTCCATCAAGACGAGCATCAATTTTTGGTTAAGATCTTGCATTGACAATGCAATTGACAATTGAGTCCAGCACTCTGTAAAGTCTACTCCAGCACATCCCAAAAACATTCAACGAATTTAAGGTCAGGACTCAGAGGTGCCAATTCATGTGTGAAAATGATTCTTCATGCTCCCTCCCAACCATACTTTCACAATTTGAGCCTGATGAATATTGACATTGTCATCCTGGAATATGGCCATGGTGTACATGGTTATTTAAGAAATGAAAAGCTACACACTCATCAAGTAGGCTTAGAAGAACTGCTGCCAAATATATAACATGCTAGAAACTTAATAATAACTGCAATAATGATCAAATCACAGACTCTTAAGCATTCGCCTATTTAAATTCAAACAGCAACTTTTTTTAATGGCTGGGCAGTGTATGTGAGTGTAAAAAACCATACTACTGAAGCTTGAGACAGACCAAAATATAGGCCTATATAACATATTTAAGTATAAATAAATATAAGTTAACATAACCCTGCAATTTGTTTGTTCCCTTTAAAATCAGAGATCACTACAATGTTCCTGACACAAATGTAGCATTTATCATTTACTCTGATTTTAAAGGGGACAAACTAATTTATATATATATATATATATATATATATATATATATATATATATATATATATATATATAAATATAATATATATATTATATGTATATATATATATATAAATTCAAAAG
Organism: Rhinogobio ventralis; assembly: GCA_039654625.1. NCBI lineage: Eukaryota > Metazoa > Chordata > Actinopteri > Cypriniformes > Gobionidae > Rhinogobio > Rhinogobio ventralis. The sequence goes on along the minus strand of CM077205.1, from coordinate 22,588,748 downwards.
CTCTTAAATCACAAATATCGAGTTACAGACCGCTGGTATAAGTTGTGTAGCATCACTGATGTTTGAATTGAACAACGCAAGCAAAGCACATGGCCAGCACTAATCTTTCGTATCTGTTGCTGTTGCAAGCAGAAGCCACGTCTCTCTGAAGCACTGTTACAATGCTCCTGCACACGAACCCTCCAGCCTATTTACTTCCGCATTCTTCAAAAGAAACACAACAGTGCAAGAATGTTTCTGAATCACAACACGGTCAACTTCAGAATTTGCAACAAGTATCTACTAATCGTATTCAAAGTACGCCGACACCTTCTAAATGTTCGCTCAAATGTTTCAGCTGCGAGGTAAATACGCAAAACAAAGTTCGCCCCCCTCCTTCTAGCAATCCCACGCCCTCCATTTCAATGGCACAGCTCGAATCTCTCACAGAAGAACATATATTTGTCAAACATAGTTCGAGCTGTAGAGCTCGCGCACATTAACAACGCTGCGCTGTCCCGGCCCTGCGATCGGCGTTTCAACGCGTGGAGCCGCCCCTCGAAAGCTTTAATAGTTCTCTTACCTCGCTTTCTAAGAATCACAGAGTTTCAAATCCCCACTTAAAGTGAAACTTCTTTTTCCCAAATCTGGAGAGTAGCAGGCAGTGACGTCAGAGGGCGAAATTCCAGCCGGCAGCACACACACTTACACACAGTCACAGAAATTTGCCCATGTATGGCAGTCTCAGCCAGCTCTCATGCAATATCTCTTCCTCACAACGGATGTATTTATCTTATTGTGCAAACAGTGTAATAACTGTGATTATTCCTCATACGTTGTGTTGCCATTTATTAAAGCCTGCATATTGTCCTCTTTGTGTCTGCTGCAATCATTACATTTAAAGGATCAGTTACATTTTGTTACAAATAATTACAATTAAATGCTTCATTTGATTCAGCCAACCACGGTCTAAAATACATAAGAATGTAAGCACTGAGTACATTCTGTACATACATATACAAATATGTTTACATATGTACATACACACACGCACACAACCACACACACACATATATATATGTGTGTGTGTGTACATACGTAAACATATTTGTATATACATGTACAGTATATGTGTGTGTGTGTGTGTGTGTGTGTATACATACTGTACAGCCAAATTTTATTCAGACACCTTCAACATTTTCTCACATTATCACAGTTTATTCGCTATAGTTTAGAAAATAATAATAATAAAATATGACAAGAACTCAGAGTTAAAGAACAAATTCATCTTGATAATGTCAGATAACTTTAATAGAAAGTTATGTAATGGATTACAATCAACCAATCAGCTGTCAGCTGTTAAATTTAAGTACACAATTAGATAATACCAACTTAGGTCAACCAATTACCAAGCAATGGTTGATTTTGTTCAGTCTGTGGTGTAAAAGGTCATTAGCAATTAAAGAAAAAACACTTAAGCAAAACATGGACAGGTCAAAAGGTATGAATAATTTTGGTCTCAAAGTTTTATCAATTTTCCTGGTAGTCCACTGTATGAAGAATTTTAATAGTATAATATGTCACAGTTTACTTCATTTTGCTATCCTCACTTACGCAAATGAACTATAGTGTCCTGCACCAACTAGTAAAAAATTATATCTGGTGTCTGAATAAGTTTTTGTTTGACTGTATGTATGTATGAATGTATATATATATACACACATCTTTCAATTGTTTTTTGTTTTTTTGTTTATTTTTTGTTTTGCTTGTTTTATTGCTGCAAACTAAAACTATACCTGTTAGGTAAACAAATGAACACAGAAATCACATTATATTAAGGCATGCTTGTGTTCTCAGGACAACAGTAGCCAATATTTTATGAATGTCACTTCATAGATGAATTTCAGAAATATTCCTAGGATAATAAATAAGTCAAAAAATGTTTATTACAATTTAATTTGGCTTCTTGAAAATTATTAATTAATTTCTACAAGGGAGAGCAGCATGCTCACTCATCAACCAGAAATAATAGTAATCCAGACACGTGTACGTAATGTAATTCAATAATATACCTCACAGATAAATCTATGATCTGTTTAGTCTAATCTCCTTTCACACTTCATTCGACAGGACGCTTGATTCTCTCAGACACAGCCTGCCCTTCAACACCCGCCAACACCCAACCACATACTGCAGTTTACATTCAAATCTGAAAGTTTGCATGCATGTTCAGCTGTCAATGCAAATATCATAGCAGTGCTCCGCTTCTTTATTTGATTTCTTTCTGCTAGGGAATGTACCACAATAGCTTTGAATGATGATGACAGTGGTGTCCACACACGCTCAAGGTAACAGTTTGAGATAAACCTCATCGTCATCTGAATAGCATGGTTCATTCAGACTCTCGCCAGAATAGTTTAAATGTAGTAATTTTGGGTCCTACAAAAGATAAACAAGATGGAGACATAGAATGGGACTAGTGCAACTAGAGGGGTTTTGTGGGTGTGACAGAATGTGAATTTAATGAGGGTCTCCTGGTTGTCTACAGAAATTCAGTTTCGGTAGAATGAAAATAGACTTGTGTTACACCACAATACAAACTTTGAGTCAAGAAAGTGAAGTCTCACCACAAAATATACCCCAAATTCTCACACTGTAAATTCAGTGAAATCGGCATCATTTCTCTTTTGGCTGTTTTGGAAATGACTGGCTTCCCATCGTTACCAATAAGCACATCATACCTGTAATGAGATTGTCAGGCAAGGACACTGGTGGCCTGATATATCTTGCATATAGAAAGTGGAAGTGCACTCTTATCTTCATCATAGTGACTCATAAATATTCACACTTGAGTTCATGATATGTAGTTCACGGTACTTGACACGCTGACTTTTTGTAGTGAATATAAGTAGTGAAAAGTGAACAAGTGAAAATGATGACTTGCATCAGTAGGCAAACGTGCTGTGATCAATTTCTCATATTAATGTAAGAACAGTTCCATGTACTTAATTGCTTCTTCTTCTTTTTTTTAGCATTATTATCTAACATTATCATTCAAGGTACTTAAATATGAATAGCGCTGCTAATTAATAAATAAATAAATGTAAATTTAAAGTTTCTGTTAATATTTATATACAGTAAATATAGCTTGATTAGAAATGACAGAATAAAAATATTTGATTCATAATTTATCTTTGTGTTCACATGCCATTTAATATTTCATCATCAGTGCAGTGATGAAAATGACGCTACAACTGAGGGCCAAAATTTGTGTCAAAATATCATATCATATATATTTTCATATATACATTTCACACAATAAATGTTGAAGTGGGTTATGTTTATTTCAATATTACTTTAGTTTATTGTATTTTTAATTATTATAATTACATTTTTATGATGGATTTTGATATTTTAAGGTTGAAGGTTTGGGTCTGGGACAAGAGTAAAACAATACAACAATACAAAGCATTTTATTTATTTATTTATTTAGCAGCACTATTTATTTTCAGACTCCAGTGGTTTAACCTAAATTGTATGAAGCGACGCAAGTGCTTTGTTTGCGCAAACAAAGCACTCGCGTCATAAAATTAAGGTTAAACCACTAAAGTCACGTGGATTACTTTAATGATGTCTTTACTATCTTTCTGGGGTTTGAAAGTGGTAGTTGCCTAGGCTGTCAATGGAGGGACAGAAAGCTCTCAGATTTCATTAAAAATATCTTCATTTGTGTTCCGAAGATGAACAAATGTCTTGCAGGTTTGGAATGACATAAGGGTGAGTAATTAATGACAGAATTTTCATTTTTGGGTGAACTAATCCTTTAATGTGACCTTTCAGAAAAAAAAAAAAAAATTTATCTGTTCATTTGAATAAAAATCAACCCCTGAGACATAAAAGTGCCCCTAGTGGTAGTTATTGACTCCTGTATCTTTTCAACAATGAAAGCAAACCATCAACTCATCAATAAACTGATCAAGAAGTGAATAAAGAGCAATAAACGTAAACAGTTTAGACAGAAATATGCAACTAAGTCTCTCTGTATGTGTATAAACTCCAACGCTGATGACTATAAGTGAAATCTCTGACTTGAAACACTGTCGACTCACTTCAGAGGTTGTCTACAACTGATTAACTTATGCTGCAAGCACTTTGTAAACTGTTTTGCACACCATGCATGAAAAACAGAGGCAGAAAGAACACAACCAGAAGATCAAGCGCTGAGATAAATCAGACGATTGTGCCTTGTTTTGCCGTGACTGGTTCTGCATCCCCCGGCGTGCAGGTTCCAGGGCACATTGGAAAGGTAATCTCATTTGTACTGTGTGACAGCTTATTTGCAACTTTGCTTACTGGCAATTTCCTAATGGGCCCCATGAGTAGTGTCTGGCTCCCTCTCCTTCTTTTTTCCTTCTCTCTCCCTCGCTCTCTCACAAATTTGATCAAAAAGACACTCTGAAACAAATCTGAAAACAATTACTGCTGCCCCAGCATGAAATCCCACTGTTTTCCAGCTGTCAGTCAAGTGGCATTTAACGTATTCGCCTATGAGTACATTTAACACTATAAGTGCACAGAATTACTACAAGTATGATAAGAGACGAGTTTCAGATAAGGAATGCTTTACTTTTGTGAGTCATATTACTACTTGTGACAAGCTGAAATGAGGTGTATGCGCTCCGAAGCGTGGACTACAGCGATATGGTGAGAGAGCAGATGCGTTGAAAGACGAAGGGGGGAAAAAAACCCATAAAAACAGTTTCTGTACATCTTAAGAATACAAGCCGCAATCTATCTTTTATATCACCTCTCGACACAAGGCTAACGCTCCCAGCGTCGGATATCCTGTTGTACACACAAAACGTTAAGGCCGACGCATTCTTCTTCCCGCACCACTTCCTCTGTTGCACGACATAAACCTCAAGCAGCTGTGGAGGAAAGAGAGAACATGTTTTAGAATGTCAATGTGACAGTGACCTGCTTCGCGGCAGGCTGACCATGGCAGAAACAGAATAAACCTACTTTACCTTTCAAAGCTCACAAACTAAAAGCCGCACAAGATTTCAGTCCTCGAGGAAAAGGGAAATTCTTAGAGTGGATTCGTAGGCCTCTCATGCATCTTTGATGCTGTCAAATTGCAAAGATGGTTTCAGGAAATGTCAAGAATGACAAAGGCGACTGTGCTGTATTTTCTCTTTAATAATGTAAAAATCCCTCAGCTACAGCGAAGCTTCTGCATTAGACCGGTTAATGTGCAGGTGCTCATTCAACTAAACCCTGTGTTGATCTTAAATTATTCAGCGTAATATGTCCGGTACGAAAGCATGTTGCCACACGATGATGTGCATACCTTCAGTAAACTGCTGCTAAGTAGGACTGAGAGGTTTGGATCACACAACTTCAACCACAAAAACAGCTTTTCAATACTAATAGAGATGCTAATTTGAACACAACAGGCCTATCGTTTGCCAGACATTAGCATCAAAAGGCAAGTGTGAGAAAAGGTAGAAGGCCCACAAACCAAGCACAAAACCCATATCCTCAAGCAACTAATCAAACAACTGCACATGTAGATCTAAACCCAAGATTACACAAGATAATGAATTCTAATTTGAGTGTTTAAGCATGTAAATATTCATCAGGATAGCAGAAGCAGATACAAGCCTGCGGCCATGGCTTTTGATTCTGTGCACAGAACAGAAAGAATTGGTGTTTGTTTTGGAGAAACTTAAGAGAGTTATATCTTTTTTTTTAAGCATGGCAGAGAAAGTTGCATTTACTTTGCAAAGTCAGGGCCTTTACCAACAAATCCATTTTCGGCATGAAAGTTGCAGAATGCTGTTATTTGTTTGCCTCATTCTGAAAGATAGCAAATTAGACAGATAAACAGATAAACTGTATAGACTTGGTCGGCATTACTGGGAGCGTCCACAAAAACGTCATATCCTTTTATGCCATGGGGGAAAACAACCCATTCGAATGAACGCGCGTAAACCTTGTTAGATGCTTTATCTAAAATGACTTTTGCTTGGTGCGATGCCGAAAAGTTGCTGTGTGGTGTTCTGCACCTCTAATAAGTTAAAAAAAAACCTGATCTAAAGTTTTATACTGCCAAATAACAGACGGAGCCGTTCGTCAATTCCGAAAGCCTGTGCAATACGTCCATTACAATGAAACATTTGCACTACATGATGATGTATTACTGTAAAGATGAAAAAATAAGAGATTTCATTACTGCAATGGCAAAAGTTTGTTTAACAAAAACACTAATATAGTCATAAGTTTGTCACGGGACTCGAACTGTGTCAAAAAGCAGTCAACTTGTCATTAAAGCAGTTTTCACGCAAGCTATCACATAGTACGTGAGGTTATTAATGTACAAAACATTCAAAAGTCTTCTTTATTTCAATATGGGAAGGGCTGGGCTCATGTTTGTGCTTCAAGCTTACAAGCTGATATACACTCACCTAAAGGATTATTAGGAACACCATACTAATACTGTGTTTGACCCCCTTTCGCCTTCAGAACTGCCTTAATTCTACGTGGCATTGATTCAACAAGCATTCTTTAGAAATGTTGGCCCATATTGATAGGATAGCATCTTGCAGTTGATGGAGATTTGTGGGATGCACATCCAGGGCACGAAGCTCCCGTTCCACCACATCCCAAAGATGCTCTATTGGGTTGAGATCTGGTGACTGTGGGGGCCATTTTAGTACAGTGAACTCATTGTCATGTTCAAGAAACCAATTTGAAATGATTCGAGCTTTGTGACATGGTGCATTATCCTGCTGGAAGTAGCCATCAGAGGATGGGTACATGGTGGTCATAAAGGGATGGACATGGTCAGAAACAATGCTCAGGTAGGCCGTGGTATTTAAACGATGCCCAATTGGCACTAAGGGGCCTAAAGTGTGCCAAGAAAACATCCCCCACACCATTACACCACCACCACCAGCCTGCACAGTGGTAACAAGGCATGATGGATCCATGTTCTCATTCTGTTTACGCCAAATTCTGATTCTACGATCTGAATGTCTCAACAGAAATCGAGACTCATCAGACCAGGCAACATTTTTCCAGTCTTCAACTGTCCAATTTTGGTGAGCTTGTGCAAATTGTAGCCTCTTTTTCCTATTTGTAGTGGAGATGAGTGGTACCTGGTGGGGTCTTCTGCTGTTGTAGCCCATCCGCCTCAAGGTTGTGCGTGTTGTGGCTTCACAAATGCTTTGCTGCATACCTCGGTTGTAACGAGTGGTTATTTCAGTCAAAGTTGCTCTTCTATCAGCTTGAATCAGTCGGCCCATTCTCCTCTGACCTCTAGCATCAACAAGGCATTTTCGCCCACAGGACTGCCGCATACTGGATGTTTTTCCCTTTTCACACCATTCTTTGTAAACTCTAGAAATGGTTGTGCGTGAAAATCCCAGTAACTAAGCAGATTGTGAAATACTCAGACCGGCCCGTCTGGCACCATCAACCATGCCACGCTCAAAATGGCTTAAATCACCTTTCTTTCCCATTCTGACATTCAGTTTGGAGTTCAGGAGATTGTCTTGACCAGGACCACACCCCTAAATGCATTGAAGCAACTGCCATGTGATTGGTTGATTAGATAATTGCATTAATGAGAAATTGAACAGGTGTTCCTAATAATCCTTTAGGTGAGTGTAGTCACATTACATGTACGACACTTGAATGACATTTTCTCGTCAGAATACATGCTGCTCCCCCAAATATTACATTACACGACACCTATGAAGTAGGCTATTATGTAAATCTTCCGATGAAGACGGTTGCTATAAAAAAAAACGTTGCTATTGTCAGTAATTTGAAAATAGTATTGTGACACTGACATGTCAACTCCAAATTTGCTTTGTAAAATGTAAATGCTGAACTAATTCATTCGTGCATGGCTGTACTAACAAGAAAAACATACAAATAAACAGATAAAGCTACATGCATGCAAGACAACAGAAAACTGATGGATGTCTAAACTTTATCTAAACCTGTGTCAGTGATGCCAAACAGCTCATCATATCACTGAATTTTAGGCTTTTGACAAATGTTTGTTAAACGTGGCACTGCGGTAAATTAAAGTTTAACATTAGACTCTGCGCATTTCATTTCTATTGTTACAATCCACGCCTGTCCTGGACTCCATTTCCCATGATCCTCCCTGTCTCACACCTGAAATCACTCACTCCTCATCTCTCCCACTCTCTCTGGATTCCCTGCACCTGGTCATCGTCATTAGCACTCCCTTTATATTGATCTCACTTCCCTGCACTCCTTGTCCGTTCTTATGTGTTATGCCTATGTGTGTCGTGGTCTGTTTCCCTTTGTAAATAAAAGCCTGTCTTTGTGGAAGCCCTGGATCTTCTCTTCCCTGCTGCACTACACACCGTAACAGAAGAACGGACCAAAAACTGCCAGGACTGCCCTGAAGATGGGAATCTTCCTGACCCCGATCTCTCCCGTGTCCCCCCTTAAAGACATGACAGCGGTGGATCGCCTGTGGGGGCTCAGGCAGGACGGTCGCCCGCTGGAGAGGTACGTGGAGGAATTCGCTGAGCTGTCTTCTTTGGTGAACTGGCCAGATGCACCACTTAATGCGTGTTTTCTGATGGGCCTGGACGAGGACACTATTCGATATATTGAACCTGCCTGTTCCTTTTCCCTAGTCGAGTCGATGAATCTGATTCTCTGTTTAAATTGTTCCAATTTCGAAATTGAAGAGGTTCAAGAGAATGAGTGTCTTCCTCGTCCGGTCCCCTCAGAGAAGCACGCGGCCTGGTCAGTTCACCCACAGCCAGTTCCCTCCACATATCCCTCCAGTGGGCCTTCCTGTGTTGTCCTGCCTGTCCACAAACCCAAACGGCAAAGAAGGAGGGCCAACGCCAAGCCCTCGTCTCCGGCCAAGATGGCCGCAGCCACGGCAGAGCCCTCGTCTCCGGCTATGATGGCCGCCGCCACGCCAGAGCCACAGGACCTCTGGTTTATAGACTTTTGGAGCGATCCTGCCGCCTCAGTTCCCACTCCGAGTCTCCTGGATTCCACTCCAGGCTTCCCAGTTCCCGCTCCGAATCTCCTGGATTCCACTCCAGGCCTCCCTGTTCCCGCTCCGAATCTCCTGGATTCCACTCCAGGCCTCCCTGTTCCCGCTCCGAATCTCCTGGATTCCACTCCAGGCCTCCCTGTTCCCGCTCCGAGTCTCCTAGATTCCACTCCAGGCTTCCCTGTTCCCGCTCCGAGTCTCCTGGATTCCGCTCCAGGCTTCCCTGTTCCCGCTCCGAGTCTCCTGGATTCCGCTCCAGGCTTCCCTGTTCCCGCTCCGAGTCTCCTGGATTCCGCTCCAGGCTTCCAAGTTCCCGCTCCAGGCTTCCCTGTTCCCGCTCCGAGTCTCCTGGATTCCGCTCCAGGTTTCCCTGTTCCCGTTCCGAGTCTCCTGGATTCCGCTCCAGGCTTCCCTGTTCCCGCTCCGAGTCTCCTCGAGCCCGCTCCAGCTCTCCTCGAGCCCGCTCCAGCTCTCCTCGAGCCCGCTCCAGCCCTCCTCGAGCCCGCTCCAGCCCAGGAGCTCATCCCATTCCGCGTGCCCTCCATACTACCCCTGAATTCCCCCAAGAAAGTTTTGGGGGGGGGGGGGCTATATACCCGGGGGTGGGGAACATGTGGGTGGGGCTCCTGATCCGCCGTGGACTCCCGAGGCTCCTGATCCGCCATGGCATCCCACGGCTCCTGATCCGCCGTGGACTGCACCTCCCCCGCACCTGCGTGTAGGTCTCCAGGGCGCCCACCCCCCCTCCCCGGTGTTTCATCTAAGGCGCGAGGACGCGCCTACCGGGAGGGGGAAGTAATGTTACAATCCACGCCTGTCCTGGACTCCATTTCCCATGATCCTCCCTGTCTCACACCTGAAATCACTCACTCCTCATCTCTCCCACTCTCCCTGGATTCCCTGCACCTGGTCATCGTCATTAGCACTCCCTTTATATTGATCTCACTTCCCTGCACTCCTTGTCCGTTCTTATGTGTTATGCCTATGTGTGTCGTGGTCTGTTTCCCTTTGTAAATAAAAACCCGTCTTTGTGGAAGCCCTGGATCTTCTCTTCCCTGCTGCACTACACACCGTAACATCTATATTCTAGCCCAAACAAATACATAAACAAACGCCTACATAACACTTTGTGTTACACACGGCATATTCAGAAAAACATTTCATTTTAAAACGTTAAATGTATGTAATACATAGGCCTACAATAAATCCATAAAATTCAGGAACACTGAATAAACGTCTTAATAGAAAGACTGGGTGATTTATGAATTAGGCAAGTAATATTTGTGGGAGCAGCATGCATTTTGACGAGAAAATGACACCTCTGGCCATTGCGTTGGGTCGTTTTTGCAGTCACAGATACTGTACGGACAATCCGACCCAATACAGCTCAGTTTTTCTATATATCTTGCTCTGTCGAGCGGCAGAAGTGATTCTACACAGGCTATACTGGGTTAACGCCATGCATTTCCAGTGTGGGGAATTAACTGTTTTCCCCTACGCCACGCCCCCAGCTATGACATGACCGACCAAGTCTATAAACCAAAGTTCTCTGGCAATAAAACAGAGTGTCTAAATATGACTTTTGGGACTTTAAAGGGGTCCTATAATGCCTCTTTTTACAATATGTAAAATAAGTCTCTGTTGTCCCTAGAGTGTGTATGTGAAGTTTTAGCTCAAAATACCCCACATATCATTTTTTTTAAGAATGTTAAAATTGTCACTTTTTGAGGGTGAGCAAAAACGCACCGTTTTCCTTTAAATGCAAATGAGCTGCTGCTCCCCGCCCCCTTTCTATAAGAGGGCAGAGCTTCAAGAGCTCGAGTCATGTTAGCAACTCCGATTACCTCAGGCAGACACGCACTGAAAATGTCCAAACCTGTTCAGCCTTTTACGTTTAAACCGGAGTCGGGCAATGATGGAGAGACTGCAACAGGATGTTTCTAAATGGTTAGTTGATGAATGTATGTAGCTGATGTGGAGTTAACTATCTTCAAGCCACTGATTAGCATATTATATCATCATAATCTATAAATCGCTCGTGTGGAAACTGTAAAATGCCTTCAGAGCCAGAGAATATATGCTGCATGAAGATAGAACAGGTATAGTTTAGTTTAATTACGGCATAACTTATGTTGTCATCTGGCTTTTATAGTGGCATGTGGTCTATATAAACTGCGAATGCTCTGCATACCCAAGCCATTCGTGGACTCGCTGTTTAGTATTAACACTATTACTATAAATTCCCTTGTTTGAGGTGTACCATAAAGCTAACATAATGAAATGTTAGTATTATGTATGCACTCTCCATCATTTATTTATTTGCCAAACGATGGTAATTTTCTTCAAATCTGCCACTCACTGAGAGTTCTGGGTATGCGGATCTACAGCAGTTTTTTTTTTTTAGCGACTTTTTTCAAATTATTATTAGCCAGAGAATCTTAGTAGTATACAGTGTATAATACAACAAAAATACATATTAATACACACCAAAAAAATTTTTTATATTCATTAAGAATATGACAAATCTTCCTTGGTTTTTTTTATTGACAATGTCCACAGCAGCTTTGGCGCCTACTCTCTGTTGTTATGTATGGTCATCACTGTCCCGCGTTCTCATTGGTATGCTGGCATATGGGGAATTACATGAGCGGATCGCTCGACCAAAAGGAAAATGCTGTTACTGTCAGATCTCGATAAACGAAAATGACATTGTGTTTAACAGAAAACTAAATAGACTGAATCAAGTGAAAAAGTCATAACTGAAACTATTATTATAGTATTTTATTTTCTCCATAGGGAATTTTTTTTTTTTTTAACGAAAATGTTAAAATAGAATAATTATATTTTTTATTATACTTACATTTATTCTAATGATATTTTACTTATATTTTATTTATAATAGGCTACTAATATGTATTATATTATACTTATTTTGAATTCTTAAAAAAAAAAAAAACACTTCTGGCATACATTTAAAATGACGCCTGCCATGGTGTTTCTTATTTGTCTCTGATTTCTTATTTGTGTCCTCAGTCGATGTGCCGTAAGCTACATTAAGCATGTAGTTTCTGCGACATTAGAGCCACCTAGTGGAATTACAAAAATAAAGCATATTTTGCAAACACCCCTTTCACGCATCGCGCCTGACTCAACTCAAACACAACTCAACAACTTTTACGGGTTCTTGTGAAGGCATCAATGGGTAAATGTAGGCTACTTTCAATAAATGGTCAAATATTTTAGCTGTGTTGCTATGTGTCATGAGAGTAAGCAACTGAGTAGCTAACACTCTGTCTAGAGCGAACGCAAATACGCTTATAAACCCATCCAATGTGCAGGTGCAGTTTTGACATAACGCGTCACCCAGCATACCCGGGTAAAAAGTCACCGCCCACCACTGTGACATGCTATTGCATTTGTGTTACGTACTGTATTGCAATAAATGTGAAAAGACGGATGCGACAGCTTGAGCACACTGCCAAATGTGCAACAACTCTTGCTCTTATATAATATTGATCGATATACCCCTGAATCGTATCGTAATCGTATCGCATCGCAGAACTTTTTGAGGTATCTGGCTATGAGAATCAATATTGTATCGAATCATGATGATTTACACCCCTCTTACTTAAGCTGGACAATGACTTTCTTCTATTGCTGCTGTACAGCAAAACTATTTTTGTTGTATTAATTTTCTATTGTTTTGAAACAATCTGTATTGTAAAAGGTGCTATATAAATGAAAGTGACTTGACTGGAGTTTCCTGGATGGTTGCATATGTGCAGCTTATGAGGAAGTGAATGTCGAAGATGCTTGTTGATAAAAAATTTCATAAAAGGGGCCATAGGTGCCATCTCAGCCCACCAAATCTCAACAAATAACTTATTCCAGGAAAAAAAAACTGGATATCAGGTTACTTCACTCTGAATTCTCCCCTTACCAGTTGTTTCATCATAATAACCAAGCATCATTCTTCCCTGTAGTCGGTGGTAGGCCCTGTTACTTCACTGTTGTAATGAAACAAGATTTGAACTTGTGACCTCTTGGTCTTTTGAGCAGCTTGTATTCAGATTCTCATAACTGAAATTCTAAAAGGAGAAGGGGTTGCATCTGTTCTTGTCTCTGTACTGTATATCAGTCAGTAACGTGTGTATAAAAAAAAAAATAAAGTACTAGAACAAAAGAGATGAAAGTAATGTGTGAATTCTGCTTAGAAAACTAGTGTAACTGGAAGTTTGGCTCTGTTAGTGTGGCCTATAAAAGAGTTGGAAGGAGAAAACGGCCCAAAAAAAGTTTGAGAAAACCCTGAATAAATGCAATTGACATGCTTGTAGAAATGAAAAGCTGAATGTGGTTTCTCTGACGGTAGTGTGAGACACTGAGCTGATGAGACAGTGTGTCTGGCAGTTTGTCTCTCCTTACCTTCTTTCAGCACATTACTCAATTTATATTATAGTCACCTGAGTGATTTTACCATGCAAATCTTTAAGTTTTAAGCCTTTAAATTTTAGAGGCTGTGGTCTGAGCAAATGGCTTTCTGGTGATGAGATAAGGTCATTTCTTTCACTGTCTGATTCAATTTTCTCGACATTAAAAAGTATTCCACAAGCTGGACTTGCTGTGCTGTTAAGAAGTTTATGAACACTTTTAATGGTTATCTTACTAAAAAATGACAATATAACAACTGTGATGATTTTTGTTCAAATAAATTATTTGAATCTTTGTATGCATTACACAATATTCTAAATATTGTGTGTAAATAACCTGCTTAATTGGTGAGATTGCACCACAGTTTTCTTTATCAGTGTTCCTACCATCAGCTCCATGCAAAGACAGCAATAACATCCATTTTATCTCTGAAACAAACTCAGATAAGTGACCGGTTCAATGAACCAAAGAGAAAGAAAGAAAGAAAGAAAGTCGTATAGGTTTGGAACAACATGAGTGGGAGTGAATGATTAATTTACATTTCTGAGTAAACTATTACTTTAAAGCCTAATATTAATTTCTTTTTAAAAGGAAAATTCTCATCATTTTCTCACCCTCATGTCACTCAAAACCCATAAGACTTAAATTCATTATTCAAATTCAAATATTTTTAATGAAACCTGAGAGATGTATGTCCCTCTATTGAAAGTCCACTTAACCAAAGCGTTAATGCATAGGAATTGAGCGGTCCATCCAAGTCTTCTGAAGAGTCATGATTGCTTTATATGATGAATAGATTTCATTTAGGCTTTTATTCATATATAAACTTGCATAGAGCACTTGGATTACATTTACAATGTTTTTATGAACTTTTTGAAGTGTCAAAGTTTTGGTTGCATGCATGGACATTCAATGGAGTGAGACAAATCTTGTTGTTTGAAAGATGGGTTTGCAACGACATGAGGATGAGACAATGATATGAATTTTCTTTTTTGGGTGAACTACATCTTTAATTGAATTAGAACAATAAAAAGCACAAACGGTCACAATAGCAATTCACCTACAAGTCCCATGACAAAGTCATTGCTGAATGATTTGATAAAGGTCATTTTAACACAGACTGCCAAACCTTCAGTCGGAGACCCGAGACTCAGAGGGAGGTGTTCCGCCCACTCGCCCTGTGTGATGTGAAGTGAGCACCCAGGCATGTGGGAGTGTTTATGACAGCACTAATTAGCGTCTCTAGACTTGCAGCGTGCACACACAACATCTATATAAGGAGATAAAATATTTAAAAGATGGTGTTTATAATGAGACACAACGGTATTGAGAGAACCACACAAGTCACTCAGCCATGCCTGAGCTAAAAGAGGGATACAACTCAACAACTTTATCAAGAGCAGATCAATTTGACTGCTGTTGTCTTCATTCACCATCTCTTTCTCATTACAGCTGCGCTAAAAAAAAGTTTGCTGCACATGCACAGTTGGTCCAGCACAAATCACTAATGACACTTAATATTACGTGTAAATTGTAACGGTCCACTTTTCCAGCATCCTTTGTTCAGGAAGTATACTGTCCAATTCATGTTCCCATTCCCATAGGCATTCAAGACTTGAATCACAACATTACAACTTTAGACAACAAAGCAAAAAAGTGCTTGAAAATTAGACAATGAATGACAGTGAATTATATAATCAAATCAGAAATGATGATGCAATATATTGACTGTAAATCATTGATTATAATTAAGAAATACCATATTGGAAGTAGGCAGGGCTTGACAATAAAGTGCCCCTATTATGTTAATATGGAATATGAATATTGTTGGTGTTACAGGGCTTGAATTTCGACATGGGACATATTTGTACTCATTCCTGCAGATTTTGTACTTGCACCCAAAGTGCGCACACATAAAGCCGCCTCTCAGTACGTTCAGTACTAAACTGATTTTGTTATCGCTGCTTATTGCGCTTAAACAGTCAAATACACACAAAATAATGTCAAAATGCCGGTCTTCGCAAGTATTCATGTAAACACAGTCACTTGTGTCTTAAGTGAATGTAAAGTTGAAAAAGAAAACGCATGTGTAGAGTATAATGGATCCGTGCATCAGGTCGTAAAGGTTCAGTGTGTAGTATTTATGAGGATCTATTGATATAAATGCAATATAATATACATAGCTATGTTTTCAGTGGAGTATAAAGAACTTACTTAATGTACCGTTATGTTTTTATTACCTTAGAATGAGCCATTTCTATCTACATGCATCGCGGGTCCCCTTACAGTGAAATCTTCATTTTGCGCCGTCATGTTTCTACAGTAGCCCTAAACAGACAGACTGCCCTACAGAGCGCTAGTCACTCTCTGCTCTCCTCGACGACGACATTTTTGTCCTGTATCGGCCACCGTAGCTTCTCCATGGGTTCCGAAAGGGAGGAGTGAGCGTTGGGGGATGCAATTCACAACCTAGATGCCGCTAAAAATCACATACTGCACCTTTAAATTGACAGCAGCCTAATATACCTGCTGCCAAATTATGAGATAATATTAAAAATATATACACTCACCTAAAGGATTATTAGATGCGTTTAAGGGATCAGAAAACATGGCTTGTCAAAATGTGTTCTGACAGCTGCCTGTATCTCACGCACGTACTGATGTTCTTGATATTACATACACTCACCTAAAGGATTATTAGGAACACCATACTAATACTGTGTTTGACCCCCTTTCGCCTTCAGAACTGCCTTAATTCTACGTGGCATTGATTCAACAAGGTGCTGAAAGCATTCTTTAGAAATGTTGGCCCATATTGATAGGATAGCATCTTGCAGTTGATGGAGATTTGTGGGATGCACATCCAGGGCACGAAGCTCCCGTTCCACCACATCCCAAAGATGCTCTATTGGGTTGAGATCTGGTGACTGTGGGGGCCATTTTAGTACAGTGAACTCATTGTCATGTTCAAGAAACCAATTTGAAATGATTCGAGCTTTGTGACATGGTGCATTATCCTGCTGGAAGTAGCCATCAGAGGATGGGTACATGGTGGTCATAAAGGGATGGACATGGTCAGAAACAATGCTCAGGTAGGCCGTGGCATTTAAACGATGCCCAATTGGCACTAAGGGGCCTAAAGTGTGCCAAGAAAACATCCCCCACACCATTACACCACCACCACCAGCCTGCACAGTGGTAACAAGGCATGATGGATCCATGTTCTCATTCTGTTTACGCCAAATTCTGACTCTACCATCTGAATGTCTCAACAGAAATCGAGACTCATCAGACCAGGCAACATTTTTCCAGTCTTCAACTGTCCAATTTTGGTGAGCTCGTGCAAATTGTAGCGTCTTTTTCCTATTTGTAGTGGAGATGAGTGGTACCCGGTGGCCTCTTCTGCTGTTGTAGCCCATCCGCCTCAAAGTTGTGCGTGTTGTGGCTTCACAAATGCTTTGCTGCATACCTCGGTTGTAACGAGTGGTTATTTCAGTCAAAGTTGCTCTTCCATCAGCTTGAATCAGTCGGCCCATTCTCCTCTGACCTCTAGCATCAACAAGGTATTTTCGCCCACAGGACTGCCGCATACTGGATGTTTTTCCCTTTTCACACCATTCTTTGTAAACTCTAGAAATGGTTGTGCGTGAAAATCCCAGTAACTGAGCAGATTGTGAAATACTCAGACCGGCCCGTCTGGCACCAACAACCACGCCACGCTCAAAATTGCTTAAATCACCTTTCTTTCCCATTCTGACATTCAGTTTGGAGTTCAGGAGATTGTCTTGACCAGGACCACACCCCTAAATGCATTGAAGCAACTGCCATGTGATTGGTTGATTAGATAATTGCATTAATGAGAAATTGAACAGGTGTTCCTAATAATCCTTTAGGTGAGTGTATATGGCAGTTTTCCCCTATGGTATCGGTGTCAAAATTGTGGCCAGTGAAAATGCTGAGTGGCTAGTAACTTTGGACAACCACTAGCCACAGTGGCTGGTGAGCAAAAAAGCTCAAGCTCTGGAAGTAGGTGTTATAATGTCATGTCATATAATGTCACGTAGGAATACTGACAATTCTCAGTTGTTTATGGGGGTAGATGCGACCTGTTGAGTCAGAGTGCTGCGATTCCTGCTTCCATGATAACAGCAGTTATTCTGATTAATAGAGCTGCTGCAGGATTGTGGGTAATGTATATGAATACATTTCGCCTCGGAAGGTTTTTATGTTATCAGTGAAAGTTAATTTTTTTATGGATAAAAATTATATATTTTTTTTGTAATCTAGAAGTCTCTGAAAATCTGTTGCACATATCTGGCAATTTCCTCAAAAGGAAAAAAAAATATTGAATTTATCTTTTAAATACTATAAACTTTAAAGGCTCACAGATGGACATTTTTTACACCTAACATAAAGGCTCCAGAACACCCACATACACACTTATAAATATATAATTATTTGATGATCATTCAGACCGAAAGTAAATCTAAAGAAATAGGTCAAACGTTCAAGAATTATTAATACAAGGCATGAACATACACACACACACAAATCCATTTAGTGCTTAATAACTAAATGATTCATGCAAAAAGAGATGTCTAGAGAAAATGCATTCACAAAATGAGAATGTATGGCATGAATTAAAAAAAAATAAATGAATGCAGAAATACACTCACCTAAAGGATTATTAGGAACACCTGTTCAATTTCTCATTAATGCAATTATTTAAATAACCAATCACATGGCAGTTGCTTCAATGCATTTAGGGGTGTGGTCCTGGTCAAGACAATCTCCTGAACTCCAAACTGAATGTCAGAATGGGAAAGAAAGGTGATTTAAGCAATTTTGAGCGTGGCATGGTTGTTGGTGCCAGACGGGCCGGTCTGAGTATTTCACAATCTGCTCAGTTACTGGGATTTTCACGCACAACCATTTCTAGAGTTTACAAAGAATGGTGTGAAAAGGGAAAAACATCCAGTATGCGGCAGTCCTGTGGGCGAAAATGCCTTGTTGATGCTAGAGGTCAGAGGAGAATGGGCCGACTGATTCAAGCTGATAGAAGAGCAACTTTGACTGAAATAACCACTCGTTACAACCAAGGTATGCAGCAAAGCATTTGTGAAGCCACAACACGCACAACCTTGAGGCGGATGGGCTACAACAGCAGAAGACCCCACCGGGTACCACTCATCTCCACTACAAATAGGAAAAAGAGGCTACAATTTGCACAAGCTCACCAAAATTGGACAGTTGAAGACTGGAAAAATGTTGCCTGGTCTGATGAGTCTCGATTTCTGTTGAGACATTCAGATGGTAGAGTCAGAATTTGGCGTAAACAGAATGAGAACATGGATCCATCATGCCTTGTTACCACTGTGCAGGCTGGTGGTGGTGGTGTAATGGTGTGGGGTTTTCTTGGCACACTTTAGGCCCCTTAGTGCCTACCTGAGCATTGTTTCTGACCATGTCCAT
Source organism: Rhinogobio ventralis (assembly GCA_039654625.1). Taxonomy (NCBI): domain Eukaryota; kingdom Metazoa; phylum Chordata; class Actinopteri; order Cypriniformes; family Gobionidae; genus Rhinogobio; species Rhinogobio ventralis. The sequence goes on along the minus strand of CM077205.1, from coordinate 22,569,811 downwards.
CCCTTTATGACCACCATGTACCCATCCTCTGATGGCTACTTCCAGCAGGATAATGCACCATGTCACAAAGCTCGAATCATTTCAAATTGGTTTCTTGAACATGACAATGAGTTCACTGTACTAAAATGGCCCCCACAGTCACCAGATCTCAACCCAATAGAGCATCTTTGGGATGTGGTGGAACGGGAGCTTCGTGCCCTGGATGTGCATCCCACAAATCTCCATCAACTGCAAGATGCTATCCTATCAATATGGGCCAACATTTCTAAAGAATGCTTTCAGCACCTTGTTGAATCAATGCCATGTAGAATTAAGGCAGTTCTGAAGGCGAAAGGGGGTCAAACACAGTATTAGTATGGTGTTCCTAATAATCCTTTAGGTGAGTGTATGTAATATCAAGAACATCAGTACGTGCGTGAGATACAGGCAGCTGTCAGAACACATTTTGACAAGCCATGTTTTCTGATCCCTTAAACGCATCTGGAGACTTTTCATATTGACTGACCTTTCAACCTCAAATGTTAAACAAATGCGAGCCCCTTCTAGTGTGCAGCCACAGAGAATATCTCACTGGAAGCAGGACAGCACTTTCTGTAAGGCACTAACAGAGTTTGGACACCGAGCCTGAGACAATATGTGTTGTCATTTTTGTAAGCTCATAATGTAAATGTGTAACATCACATGCAAGCACTATCCAACTTATCTTCTCAATACCAATAAGATATGGGTCAAACACATAAATGCTATTAAAAGTGGTATGGGTGCTTTTAAGAAGCTTTTTTGTAAGAAGCCTTTTTAGGTGTGTACCTGAAGCTCAAACAGCATGGCACTAGCAACACAAAGGTCACAGAAGGTTCGATTCCCATCTACAAACTGATCAAATATAAACCAAGTTTCTTTGGACAAAGCATCTGACAAATAAATAAATGCACAAAAAAAAAAAAAACAGAGCAGTGTTTAATGTCACTGTACAGAAAAACAATATATAACTTTAATTATAACATTTATTAACATCATTACAATGCTTAACAGAATACAAATCAGAAGGCTATAATTATCCTATAATTGTTTTGAAAACGTAATACTGGCTTCTCCGCGGACCCCCTAGAGTACCTTCAGGGACCCCCAGCAGGTTTACAGACCCCTGACTGAGAATGATGGCCTTTTGGTTTGCAGTAATACTTAAAGGTCAAAATAAGATGTTGGAAAAGTGACATTAAAGGGATATTTCACCCAAAAATTAAACTCCTTTCATAATTTACTCAGCCTCATATCATGCCAAACTCTTATGACTTTCTCTCTTCCATGGAACACAAAATTAGATATTTAGAGCTGCTCTCTTCCATAAAATTGTTGAAAGCAGGACTAAGGAATATCCAGCTCCAAAAAGAACCAAAAAAACATTAAATGTCCATAAGACTTGTGCTCTATATTCCAAGTGTTCTAAAGAGATAAAATAGGTTATTATTCTTTATTCACTGAAAATCTTGCCTTGCAACTTTGGCCACATTCACTTTCATTTAATGGAAAAGAGCAGCATGAACTCTGCTTTAAGTAACTACTTTTGAGTTCCACTGAAGAAGGAAAATCATACTGCTTTCAAAGACATGCGGGTAATAAAATGATGATAGAATTTTATTTGTGAGAGAACTAACCCTCACCTAAAAATGAAAATTCGTTAGACATTTGTTCATTTTCAGAACACAAATGAAGATCTTTTTAATGAAATCTGAGAGCTTTCTGTCCCTCCATCGACAGTCTACGCAGTCTACGACTCCAGTGGTTTGACCCCCATTTTATGAAGTGACACGACTGCTTTGTTTTCCGCAAATTAATCTCCAACACGCAAGTTAATGGGTTAGTTCACCCAAAAATGAAATTTCTTTCATTAATTACATACCCTCATGTTGTTCCAAATCTTCGTTCATCTTCGGAACACAGATTAAGATATTTTTGATGAAATCCGAAGGCTTTCTGAGCCCACATAGACAGCAACATAACGGCCACTTTCAAGGCCCAGAAAGGTGGTAAAGACATTGTTAAAATAGTCCATGTGACTACAGTGGTTCAACCTTAATGTTATGAAGAGACGCAAAAAAAACTAACAAAAATAACGAATTTATTCAATAATGTCTTCTTTTTCTTGTCACTCTCTTACGCTATTTAAGTTGTTGGGCTATTCACACAGTGCAGAGCCTCCGAGATCTACGGCAGAACGTTGGCTCACTATTGGCTGAGCACCACATGCATGCGTTGTGGTGTTTACGTGAATCGCGTATAGAAGAGTGACACGAAAGAGAAGAGATACTGAATGTTGAATAAAGTCGTTTTTTGCGCACAAAAAGTATTCTTGTCAGGTTTCATAAAAAATATCTTAATTTGCGAAGGTCTTAAGGGTTTGACATGAGGGTGAGTAATGAATGACAGAAATTTAATTTTGCATAGGTCGTGGTGTTCTCGTGAACGCGTGTTAGAGATTAATATTTTGTAATTTTTTTTTTTTTCCTCAAACAAACCACCCACGTTGCTTCATAAAATTGAGGTTAAACCACTAAAGTCACATAGATTACTTTAATGATGTCTTTACTACCTTTCTGGGGCTTGAAATTGGTAGTTGTGTACACTGTCAATGGAGGGACAGAAAGCTCTGATTTAATTAAATCTTAATTTGTGTTCTGAAGATGAACAAATGTCTTATGGATATTGGAACGTATTGGAACGAGTAATTAATGACAGAAATTTCATTTTTGGGTCAACTAACCTTTTAATGTGCTGTACAGTTATCATCCAGTTTTCAATCACATGCAGTCAAGATGCTTTTCGTGAATAGCAGGGGTGAAGAAATGTGACATCTGGAGTGATGTAATATCAGCTTCCATTGCTAGACGAGTTATAAAGAGCAATATCCAGCTCCGTGGATTGAGATAAACTTAGGTAGATTAATGCTAGAGGACTGAAATGTTTGTTGTATAAAACCTCAGTTTATACAACAATGTGTCACAGCAGTATATGAAAGACTAATCTGGCAGATGGCTGGGTGCCCAAGAGCTGCTCCATATTAATGGGAATATCACAAGGTTTAGAGTTCATGTGACTCAATGAGATTTCAGACTGCACCTCAGAAAGAGAGAGAGAGCAAAGGGGACTGGGATTACAACAAGAATAACTTAATCTGTAGGGTTCCCCCCTCCACACCAAAAAAAAAAAAATGAAGCACGCCCCATCATTTTAGCATTCAAGGAAACCAAGTAAGCACACCAAACAATGTACGCTAGATCCCTGTTGGCCTATCAGCTTAGAGTGCCACCTATGCCCTGTGGACCTCTTCTGTAACGCTGAGCACGCTCAGTCGACTCGCTTCAGATCTCTGCTACGCCGATCCTCCTCCACACACTCACTTGCAAACGCATCCAACAAGGGACAGCTTCCACTCGCCGGGATATTCTGGGGGTCGCCGACTGCCTCTAAGACGGAAGAAAGAAGAGACGGCGGGAATCAGCACCTATTTAGCCGCCTCAATCCAGCCTGGCATCTTCAACATCTGCCAGCGTGTATGCTCAGCTCTGAGCCCCTCTGCCTCGTGCCAGCTTTCCCGGCAATCCCAGCTCCGTTGCTGCCGATCCTAGTGTTCTGCTGAAGAGCTGTCACAATCTGCTCCACTTTCACTCTCTTGTTGAATTCCGGATGTCCTCCACTTCCCTCAAGGCATCACCGACATTTTTAGATCTTTGACTGTAAAAAAGAGACTTCTGCCTCCCATTGGCAACTTTAGGACTGACCAAAAGCGTCCCACTTCCTGCTCCAGAGATTGAGACGTGGTGAAGCTGGGGGTTCCTCGCTACAGCTGAGTAATCCCTCATCTCCCAGCATGCCCCACTCCATGCAGCAGAAACACGGTGAGAATTTTCTGTTTTACTACCTTGTTTCTTGCCCTCCTCCATGACCTCACAAACCAAGCAACTCTGTGTTTCTTTTTTTCTGCTGGGGTTGCAGTAAAGTAGTCCAAAGGAAATTAATAAAAAGCAAACACATTAACTGGGAAGAAAACGAAAGAGATGCCAGCAGAGCAATTTCCTTATTTGACACGCTCAGTAAACCAACACTAAGACACTAGGAGAGGTCAGAGTTAAAAATCTTCATTGTTACAGGTAAAAGTTAGCTTTTTTGGTCTTTGAATTTGTTTCATAACTCTTTTTGTACAGTTAGTAGTAATGCCAGATACCTGGTCATATTAATAAATATCAGCTGCAACCATCTGCTCACTTTGGTACAATTCTTGAAAGCCTCAAAGGTCATGACCGCTAGTTTAACCTTAAAGGGACAGTTCACACAAAAATAAAAGAAACTGACAATTCACTTACCCTCACGTTCCAATCCTGTAGGAGTTTCTTTCTTTCAGTAGAAGACATTCTGAAGAACTGTTTTTGCCTGTGCAATGACAGTTAATTAGGTCAAAAACAACTTTGACTTTCATTGTATGAAGTGAACCAAAGAGACATTTTTCAAAATATATTCTTTTGTGTTCCAAAGTCATACAGGTTTGGAAGGACACAAGGGTGAGATTTTTTATTTTATGGTGAACTATCCCTTTAAAGAGAAGTCCCTGAAATGTACGCTCTGGAAAATTCACAGGAAAAAGCCAGAGCTTGCCCCATTACTCAAGATAAAATGAATTTTTAATATGATAAGAATGTAAAATGTGCGAGCAAAATGAGCAGGCACCAGAGAGGAGAGAGAAGCGGAGAACAAAAAAGAAAGTGCCTGAAGCTGTTTGGACTCGGCACCCTCTCTTAATCTTAGATTGAGTGTTTTCTCTTCTTGGCACTTGCTCAAACAGTCTCAACAGAAAATGCTTGACCCTCTTATTTATTCATTCTGATGTAATTCATAAGTATTTGACATCATTTTAAAAAAGGAGCTCCCTCCCCTTACATATTTTCTGCCAAGTGTACTTTATTACAAGTGGGCTTAGGCAAATTTCAAAACATCGCTTACTGTGACAAGTTAACAAATCAAAACACACAAGACCTGGGTGTCCATGAATTTGCATAGAGAAAAGATAATGCACTAACTGTTGGAAAAATGAAAACAACATGATTTGGTATCTGTAATAATAACAGCTCATGAATCAAGAGTGGAGATGTCTCAAGTTCCAGCAACATGACAGTGAAAGTCGCAGGTAAGTGTGGGAGGAGGAAAAAAACATTCTATTTTAGCTGTTGAGCAAATATTTGAACTCTGAATACATACATGCACACGCTTACTTAATTTGTAAATGATGTTAAAGCTGAATGTTCTAGCAGAACTAATCAAATAAATCAGACAGATAGCAAGCATGTGCACACATTTCTATAGCTGCATAATAACAGCATCATCATAGTGTTCCATGAGCATAATTTACACCAGGAAGCTGTGTGCATAGGTTATTATGTAAGTGCTTTGCATCATGAAATTAAAACAACATGGTTTTACATTAAAACACAAGCATGGGATGTTTCTATATAATGATAAAAATAGCCGTAAAATGATCAGTTCTCACGCTGTTTGTAAAATGATTTACGTTCTAGAGAGACATGAACGCAACAGCGCTGAAGATGCACTTACTAATGTACAGTACGTCTGTATGTGAGCACTACTCAAAGCCACAAAGATCTCTCGTTTAATTCTCTGGAGTGGGACACGAAGCTGATTAAAAGCCATGGAGGAGATGGTCATGTTTACAAGCTTAGTTAAAGCTCATTTTCCACTCATGTGCTCACATCAGAAACGCTGCTTCAACAAAGATTGCACTGTCTCATTCATAAAGACTTCCTAAAGGACCTTTCGTGCTGAAGACGGCTCTCTGGTGTGTTACGGTGTGCTGAGTTTACATGGTGGGATTTAAGTCCTCTGAATTCTGTCATTTCTGACTAGTCAAAGTTTACAGCAACAGCAAATAATAAGTGTTGGAGCCCCACAAGTCTTATACTGATGATTGTAGAACAACTTTACTAAATTCTATGAAGTCACAATAGTTTAATTAATTAAAATAGTGATAATTGGGGTAGTTATGACTGTGTTTTACCGATAAGTTGCCACACATATTGAGATCTCTCTGTGACAAGGGTTTCATATACCACAGACAGCCATATCTGATGATCCCTTTTTATTTATTTATTTTACTTTTTTTCCACCAAAGCCCCTATAGGGGTTCATAGACCCCTAAAATCAGTGTGATGTTAGTCCACAACAATACATTGTGAACAATAAATTCTCAAATTCGTAGCTGGAAGAGATGTCCCAGCAGGTTAGGAACATTCTGTCTGGTCCTGATCACATCCCTCAAGAGATGATGCTACTCGAAAAGTACATATTACATTAGGTAAAATTTTTCCTTGACATCAGTTAAGTTATTGAATAATCATGGGTGAAACTGTGGTGTTTCAAGTGTACTTGTAACAGCAACCTTGCTTTGTCAAAATAATTGAATACTTTTTATCAGCTGAAATGACCAAATGCACAAGCAGCTGCTCATGAGACAAATAGCACTGATCTGACATTGATTTGAATGTTCTATGTTGGATAATCACTGTTTTGTCGGTAATATCAAGGTTACTCTGAAAATACTTTTTCCGACTCACTTTAGCCTTGGTTTACATACATGCCTTTATTTCTGTTTCTGTGTACAGATACACTATCCACAACTCTCTTGATGTCAGAGGCAGGCAGAGACCAAAGTGACGCATTTGATTTTAGGTATACGCTTTTTATGCAAAAATCACAGTGCATTATGGCCATATATCAGCACGGCTGTGATTCAGCCATGCATAGGCAAGAATGCAAGAATGTTTTGCTAATTTTCATATTAAGTTATTCTGAATGTTCTCTGGACGTTCAAAACATCCACTTTTTTACCTTTTTGCAAGCATTATGGGAACGTTACTTTTGAATGTTCTTTGAAAAAATGTTAGAGGAACATCCAACTAAAACATTTCAGAAAAAAGCCTACCATGAGTGATGTATAAATAATGGTTTTGTGCTAATTAACTCACAAAATCTGCATTGGAAACTTTTTCTCACTGGAAACTCCTGATTGCACAGATTCCTATCCAGCTTATTTTGCAGTGGAATTAATCTTCTGTGCAAGATTTATGATTCATTTAATCACTGTAGGTAAATAACTAGAAGAATAACAAAGTGCAGTAAATGTTAAAAATAATCCAAATAATTTAAGGGTCAATTTAATTTTCACTTTACTGTGGAATTCCAAAAAAAGTCTCATATCCCACAGCGTTTACTGTCTCACATTAATTCACATCAATACACATACACATTAAATTATAAGACACACTGCAATATATACACTCACCTAAAGGATTATTAGGAACACCTGTTCAATTTCTCATTAATGCAATTATCTAATCAACCAATCACATGGCAGTTGCTTCAATGCATTTAGGGGTGTGGTCCTGGTCAAGACAATCTCCTGAACTAAAGAAAGGTGATTTTAAGCAATTTTGAGCGTGGCATGGTTGTTGGTGCCAGACGGGCCGTTCTGAGTATTTCACAATCTGCTCAGTTACTGGGATTTTCACGCACAACCATTTCTAGAGTTTACAAAGAATGGTGTGAAAAGGGAAAAACATCCAGTATGCGGCAGTCCTGTGGGCGAAAATGCCTTGTTGATGCTAGAGGTCAGAGGAGAATGGGCCGACTGATTCAAGCTGATAGAAGAGCAACTTTGACTGAAATAACCACTCGTTACAACCGAGGTATGCAGCAAAGCATTTGTGAAGCCACAACACGCACAACCTTGAGGCGGATGGGCTACAACAGCAGAAGACCCCACCGGGTACCACTCATCTCCACTACAAATAGGAAAAAGAGGCTACAATTTGCACAAGCTCACCAAAATTGGACAGTTGAAGACTGGAAAAATGTTGCCTGGTCTGATGAGTCTCGATTTCTGTTGAGACATTCAGATGGTTGAGTCAGAATTTGGCATAAACAGAATGAGAACATGGATCCATCATGCCTTGTTACCACTGTGCAGGCTGGTGGTGGTGGTGTAATGGTGTGGGGGATGTTTTCTTGGCACACTTTAGGCCCCTTAGTGCCAATTGGGCATCGTTTAAATGCCACGGCCTACCTGAGCATTGTTTCTGACCATGTCCATCCCTTTATGACCACCATGTACCCATCCTCTGATGGCTACTTCCAGCAGGATAATGCACCATGTCACAAAGCTCGAATCATTTCAAATTGGTTTCTTGAACATGACAATGAGTTCACTGTACTAAAATGGCCCCCACAGTCACCAGATCTCAACCCAATAGAGCATCTTTGGGATGTGGTGGAACAGGAGCTTCGTGCACTGGATGTGCATCCCACAAATCTCCATCAACTGCAAGATGCTATCCTATCAATATGGGCCAACATTTCTAAAGAATGCTTTCAGCACCTTGTTGAATCAATGCCACGTAGAATTAAGGCAGTTCTGAAGGCGAAAGGGGGTCAAACACAGTATTAGTATGGTGTTCCTAATAATCCTTTAGGTGAGTGTATATTGAGATGATGTGATATGATCTGAATTGAACTTGAATGGAGAAGTTTTAAAATCAACTCTTGTTGTTCCTTATCCTATTTAATTTCCACAATAGAACTGATTAAGTGTCATCCCTATAAGAAGTGTCTTTAATGATGTATTTAATTAAAAAAATGTGGGGGGTGATGGGGTGCTACCCCTGGCGGCAGAACCCAACCTTTTAAGGCCAAATACCATTGCAACTTAATACACAAAACCACATACAAGTATGTAAACACACATGCAGCTGCAGTGCAATGATTTAGTCCCTTCCATTCCTCAGAATCCTGAGGCCTACTTAGACCCCTAATTCTGCTTTTATTATTTTTACCGACTGATTAACAAAAGATTTCCGTAACCTGTTCATTCTAGCATATGGTACTCTAAGTCTTCTGTTTGATGGCAAAAGTTGATATTCCTCATACAAAATATAGGAAGTGTCAGACATAATTTTACTTACCTTTTTTTTTTTTTTTTTTTTTTTTGCTTTTAAACAACAGTTCAGTAAACAAGAACACTGTAAAAAAAATAATAAAAAAAATAAACATATATATACACTCACCTAAAGGATTATTAGGAACACCATACTAATACTGTGTTTGACCCCCTTTCGCCTTCAGAACTGCCTTAATTCTACGTGGCATTGATTCAACAAGGCGCTGAAAGCATATTGATAGGATAGCATCTTGCAGTTGATGGAGATTTGTGGGATGCACATCCAGGGCACGAAGCTCCCGTTCCACCACATCCCAAAGATGCTCTATTGGGTTGAGATCTGGTGACTGTGGGGGCCATTTTAGTACAGTGAACTCATTGTCATGTTCAAGAAACCAATTTGAAATGATTCGAGCTTTGTGACATGGTGCATTATCCTGCTGGAAGTAGCCATCAGAGGATGGGTACATGGTGGTCATAAAGGGATGGACATGGTCAGAAACAATGCTCAGGTAGGCCGTGGCATTTAAACGATGCCCAATTGGCACTAAGGGGCCTAAAGTGTGCCAAGAAAACATCCCCCACACCATTACACCACCACCACCAGCCTGCACAGTGGTAACAAGGCATGATGGATCCATGTTCTCATTCTGTTTACGCCAAATTCTGACTCTACCATCTGAATGTCTCAACAGAAATCGAGACTCATCAGACCAGGCAACATTTTTCCAGTCTTCAACTGTCCAATTTTGGTGAGCTTGTGCAAATTGTAGCCTCTTTTTCCTATTTGTAGTGGAGATGAGTGGTACCCGGTGGGGTCTTCTGCTGTTGTAGCCCATCCGCCTCAAGGTTGTGCGTGTTGTGGCTTCACAAATGCTTTGCTGCATACCTCGGTTGTAACGAGTGGTTATTTCAGTCAAAGTTGCTCTTCTATCAGCTTGAATCAGTCGGCCCATTCTCCTCTGACCTCTAGCATCAACAAGGCATTTTCGCCCACAGGACTGCCGCATACTGGATGTTTTTCCCTTTTCACACCATTCTTTGTAAACTCTAGAAATGGTTGTGCGTGAAAATCCCAGTAACTGAGCAGATTGTGAAATACTCAGACCGGCCCGTCTGGCACCAACAACCATGCCACGCTCAAAATTGCTTAAATCACCTTTCTTTCCCATTCTGACATTCAGTTTGGAGTTCAGGAGATTGTCTTGACCAGGACCACACCCCTAAATGCATTGAAGCAACTGCCATGTGATTGGTTGATTAGATAATTGCATTAATGAGAAATTGAACAGGTGTTCCTAATAATCCTTTAGGTGAGTGTATATATATATATGATTGGTTTCTTTATTACAGTACTTTAACCCATCAAAATATTTTAAGCAATTTTAACTTTTTTTATGTTATACAAAATTAATTTTTTAATAGTTAAATATAATTTAAGTCGAAATGACTTTCAACAACAAACCAAGTTGATTGTATTTAAAAATTTAAGGCAGCAACTTTAGTTTAAAATGAAAATTACCCCATGATTTACTCACCCTCAAGCCATCCTATATGTATATGACAATTCCTGAGGTTTTCAAGCTTTATAATGGCAGTGAACGGGGTTCACGAGTTTGAAGCTCAAAAAAGCACATCCATCCATCATAAACGTACTCCACACGGGTACTCCTAGGATGTCTTGAGGGTGAGTAAATCAAGGGGTAATTTTAATTTTAAAGTGAACTAATCCTTTAAGTTAAGCTAAAATAGGTGGATTTTTTTTTGTTTGCAGTGAAGTTAATATTAAGTAACTTACATTTTAGACACAATATTGATAAATGAAATGGTTGAGTAATGATTCAAATGACTGACTCTTTAAAAACCGCCACTTGTCGCGTAACTATGTAACCTGCAGAAATTCACTGAAATCTGTATAAATAAATATATAATATATATATGGGTCCCCTGGGAATCGCTATTAGCTATGCACTACAAATCACCATTTGGGCTAATTTGGTTTATCACCACACTTCCCATAATATATAGGTTCTATATATACTATAGGTTCTTGCCATAGCAGCAAACATGCAGAAAGAGCACAGCTTCACTGACGTGACATTGACTCTAGCTGATCTGTTTGCTGTAAACATTAGCAGGGCAATTTAAGGGAGCTGGAGTCATATCCAGCGTAAGTGAGTGTTGATGGGTGGCTGGTTTCATACGCAATCTGAAAGCTGGCAAAACTAAATACATATGTTAATGCCATCTGGACCTCCAGTAGCTGCACTAAAATGGAAGAACAATATGTTCATTCTACCCTAACTCACCCTAAGTTCAGATCACTAACATGACTAGAGTTTCATAAAACCACCCTTATATTAAGATAACATTTGTTCACAGGATGTAAGAGCAGTGCACTAATGTTTAATCCACACTTACAGAAATCTGAACCAAAAACAAGTTTTCTAGATCTTCTCTAACATAGTCATAAATGAGCTAGGTGCTTTGAAACTTCACAGTCAACATGTCTAATATTGAAGTTCTTCATACAGTTGGAAATGAAATGGGCTATACTACCATATTACCAGAGAGCTGGTATTACAACTTGTTCCAGAAGAGAGTTGTGAGTTGATGCGAGTTACCTGGCAACAGAGAATGCGTGCCCTCTGTTTCACATCTAAACTTTGCTCATGTGTCTTACGAAAGTGATACCCTTATACAATAATAACAATAATCTGCATAAACACTGGACTGATCGTTTTTACAGTTCAAGCTTGCATAAAACTTTGACGCATGAAAAATGATCCGCCATATATTTTCTAATTGAGCACACTTAGGAATACATTTTCAAACATGTATTTTTGCAGGGATTTTGTAACTCACCCAACAAAATATACTTCTGCAAATCCTACCCCCAAAATCCCATGTAAATTGATATATTAAAAATTTCTGGTTTATCTACCTCTTGGGTTTTAAGAGTTGGTCAAAGTTGGAGACGATCCAAATAAAATCAGGTTTTAGAGGGGCTGATTTCTGGGACTGGGCGGAATTGCTTTCATCCACGCCAAAAGCCCCTGCATCCATGTTATCATGGATTACACTCCATTTGCTCCCTCTGATGGATAGAGGGAGAGAGCCAAAAATAGTCAGCACAGAACCACACCCCTCCACAGGCCTAATGGATATTCCACTGAGGCATTTCGGACAGATTGGATTTCCTGATATCCTGACTTCTGTGATTTAAGAAATGTTTGAGTAAACCAAAGTCTTCACTTCAACCACCAGTAAGCTCTGAAAAAAAACTGCCAGTGACGTAAAATAAAGAGATTTGGTCCAGTTACAGGCAGGCAATGGCTGGAGATTTGAACTGATAGATGAATGAATGCATGTTAAAAGCTTTAAATAATCGCAGTTACCTTGTCTTACCTTCCATATAAGACACTGCACTCTGCAAGCTACTAATTCTAGAATTACTGAAATATATGTACCGTACGTATATAGCCTATGTTGAAAAACACAATATACAGTATAATACAGCAGATAATTCAGTATTATTATGACCAATTTGAGCATGTACCTTCAAAATAGCTGTAATAGGAAAGAAAAATCATGAATAAGCTCCCTTTAATATCTCAATTCAATCTCATTGAAAGTCAGAGGTTTCAGAATGATTGCGCAGAATAAAGAGTTCTTTTCCGATTCTTCAAGACAAAATTTTCTTTCCTTATACAGTAAGGCCTGGTTTCACAGATAGGGATTAGATTAAGCCAGGATTAGGCCTTAGTTCAATTAGGGCATTTAAGTAGCTTTTTAGAAAAGTGCCCTAGAAAAAAAACATTACAGATGTGCATCTTTAGACAAAACAATGGCAGTGACATATTTTAAGATATGTCAGTGCAAGGTTCTTTCGTTTAAAACACCTCAAATATGCATTTTAGTCTGGGACTAGTTTAAGCCTGGTCAGTGAGACCGGGCATATATGTTATAACCATAGGCTGCAGTATGCAAAGGTTGTCTTAGTTGTGTCTCTTTTTATTTTAAGAGAAACATCAGACAAAGTTGGTAGTTAAATGGCGCATAATTGAGATCTTCAGTAACTCCTCTGGAAGAGCACGAAAAACCATGTAGCATTTTTATTCCCAGTAGCAGCAAGTCCCATTTACACCAAATGATAAGAAGCACTTTCTTTGGCATAAAAATGTAGTCCAACATATTTCTCCAAATCCCAATTCCACAAGAGAGCATGATATCGCAAGCGCGATTCTTAAAGGGATTAGGCCGTTTGAGAAATTAGTCTTGCGCCACAATTTAAGGCAAGGTGTGGAAGGAAGGAAATAGCACACATTAAAATGAATGGATTCGAAACATCTTCTCCCTGAGATTAACGCCTAATTAAATCTGGAGGAGTGAGAATACATAACCTTAAACCACTCAACATGTAAGCCTTCAGAAATACATAATATATTTTTAAAGGCAACAAAAACATAAGCGCATCTTAAAGCATCTGTTTGTGGCATTCGGATTGCGCATCTGAATGCTAAAGAGTACTGCATTTCTCTGATAATGATCAACCAACTCCCTTGACACTTTAAGACAATAACAACAACAAATGGGCTGTTTCGAAAACTAGTTCATGATAGGTTTAGAGGGTGCTAAAGGGGTGGGATTATGAAAAGGGGAGTCATATTTTCACATTTTGGTGCCCTGCCTTCTAGTCCGCTCTGTGTTCTCTGAAGCACGACAAGAAATGAGAAAACTATGAGTCATTGTTATTGCTTTAAACGGAGGCTTCAAAGGTTGACCGTGATCTATGTGATGTTTGTAATTGGAGGACGAAGCAGACGCTCTGAAAAATGGCTCAGTCTTAACCTACAAAGTGAACACTATACAAATACAGAACGGGTGCATAACTTACACCGTGACATGTCAGAGGTCTGTTTTCACTCTTTTTTTGCAATCCACCAGGTGGCGCAAGACTCAGAAAACATCCTGTACTTGAGGGGAAAAACAGAAAAATTCCAAAACACTGAATTCTTTCTCTCATTCTTGTGCTCACCCCCTTTTTTCTTTCTGGCTCCTCATCAGCTCCTCCTTGCTTCATCCCATCTTGCTTTTAGACTGCCATATATCTCTAAATTGCCCAAACTAGATGTGCACTGGCCCCGTTTAGACTTTTTCCTGTTGTTTTTTGCCAGTTTATTTTCTAAATAAACTAATAGACCAGTGAAGGCAATGTTAGAAGGACTACTGAATGCAAAAGTGTGAAAGAGAAAGAGAATATTCAGCGCAACCGAAACATTTGATGGCATCATGGCAACATTATTTCAGGGTGTATGGTGATGCAGGTGACTAAACCCTTTTCCTGAAGAAGAATATGTGTAAATGCTGTAAAGACACCATGTTTACTCGTGTAGAAACACACACTAACATCCTGTGCTATAACATGCTTTATTCATCACCAACCATTTGCAAAACTAAAAACTACTCTACACTAATATGAAAAATTTCCACTTGAGTTTTGGCAGGCTCACCTCATAAACTTAAACTCGAAAACACTATTAGCCCTCCAAGGTGTGATGTAAACAGTTTCCTGCCACTGTCTGAGTCACTAAAAGATCTTTCCCCATGTGACTGTGCTAATTTCCATGAGGACTGCTGCTGCTTTCAGCTGCTTTTGTAGATGAATTTGTTCCTTAAAAAAGTAATCTTTCAAATCTGTGGAAAGAGAAGATGCCAGTGTTTGAGTAAGCAAATCCCACCGTCACACTGCAACACACCAGCTTTTTTAACTGAAAAAGAAGAATCGAATGCTTTATTATCTTTAAAAGCATTATTGTTACACTGCTTATTCTGATGCTTTCATTCTCTTTTTAACCTCATGGATATTGTAGTGCTAAAAATGTGATTTCATTTTTTTGTTATGTTATAGACAAAGTTTAAGGTTTGCATATAAGGCAGGAACTAGAGGGAAACTAATAAAAATTGTTTCCCTTAGTACAGAAAATTATTTCTTGAAAAAATAATGTATGCTTGATGTGGTAGCATTTAAATTAATGCATTTAATTCACACAGACACACAAGATTGTAAATCTAAAATAAATGGTCATTATCATGACGAATCAATAACTAAAAATGTTATAGCATGACATGCGCATCTTCAGCAAGTTGGTCGATGATGCTTATGGCGTCAATGTGGCAGCTGTGAGCCTTCACCCATCCCCCAACCCCCCATGCCAGGCCTTACTTACAGACTGCATACCCACACATCTGTACTGTTACTGAGGTAGGCAAAGCGGCAGTACCTCCACCATTCTACACCCCCCTCCCCACCCCGCCTACTGCTGTTTGGGCTGTGACATCCTGTGCTGATCAGCTCACATGCAAAACCTTGAGACGACATGGCCCACGCCTCCAAAGTCTAAATCTGATCTGCCTCATATATATCAGCGTTTGCATCTGGGGCCTGAAACTAATTTACTAAATATGACTAATATACTTATTAATGTCTTTGAATATAACAAAAATATAATTGTGCCAACTTCTTATAAACTATGAGAATGTGAATGGTAAATTTGACGTGGGATGTAAGATAGTCGAAACATCAGATCAGACCACAGAGAGGCTGGTTTTCTCACCGCAGTTGAGAAGTTGAGTATGAAACACTGTAGGCGTTAAATACATACCAGCTTTGTCTCTTCTGGTGGTGTCTTTCTCAAATGTTAAAGAATAACGACTTAGTGTTTTCAGTCTGCAATATCTAGACATCCATTATGTGAGGATGCTATCCATAATATCCAGTACAACATTCTCAAGGGCAACTAAATGAGCTTATAAAGATTGAGGTTTGTTCCAGAGAGAAAGTGTACTTGAATTATAGGCTTTGACACTTTAAACAAATTAATTGGTTTATTTGATTCTAAACATTTGATAATTTGTAGGAGATGTTAATGGACCTGGTGATAAAATGTCACTAATACGACAAAGTTGAAATCTTTTTCAATATCTGTTTGAATATGTCAGTTAAGTATAAGTTCACCTGAGCAATATTTGTAATTGCGCATTGTGATAGTGGCTTGTGTAGAAATTATTTGGAGAAATGTTATCAAATATCTGTAAATAGGCCATATTTACATCTTATATCTTTGTGAGCCGAGCATGAAGTCAAACAGATACAAGAATGAGTGATAACAGTACCGACACTTCAGGGTTTCGTTCATCACAGACAAGAATCTGCCACTCTTCTTTCAGTACAGTCAACTAAAAGCTTGGTTTACAGATTATATAAATTTATACAACATGGATTATAAAAATGTATGAAAATAAAGGCAGACTGTTAGCATACTAACATAAATCCAATAATAGTAAAATATACCAAAATAATTTCTTGCATCATTGAGCATAGTGCAGCAACAGCACATTCATACAAAGAGATACTATATTCTAATCACACTTTACATCAATATCACGACTGTAAACTCACAATTTTCAGCATATCATGATGCAACAGTGCTTTAAATGTCTCTCTGACATTGTGAGGTCACCTGCTATATGTATGTGAATAACACTGATTATCTCTGTAAGCACCTGTAAGTCGGTAGGATATATTAGGCAGCAAGTGAACATTTTGTCCTCAAAGTTGATGTGTTAGAATCAGGAAAAATGGGCAAGTGTAAGGATTTGAGCGAGTTTGACAAGGGCCAAATTGTGATGGCTAGACGACTGGGTCAGAGCATCTCCAAAACTGCAGCTCTTGTGGGGTGTTCCTGGTCTGCAGTGGTCAGTATCTATCAAAAGTGGTCCAAGGAACAGTGGTGAACCGGCGACAGGGTCATGGGCGGCCAAGGCTCAATGATGCAAGTGGGGAGCGAAGGCTGGCCCGTGTGGTCCGATCAAACAGACGAGCTACTGGGGTCAGTGCATGCTGAGGCGCACAGTGTGCAGAAGTCGGCAACTTTCTGCAGAGTACCTTCTGCATAGCTACAGACCTCCAAACTTTGTGTGGCATTCAGATTAGGTCAAGAACAGTGCGTAGAGAGCTTCATTGTCAAGAACAAGACAGAGACGAGGATCCAAATGCAAGTGAAATAACAGTTTATTAAACTAAACAGAAAACGATGAGACTAAACTGTCCGATGTTTCTGACACAGGATAAGTCCTTGGCAGGCCTTGGTAGCGAGGGAACTGCAATGGCCTGGAGAGCAGAGAAATGAAGACTCCAAACTGGCAAGGCCACCAGCGCAGTAATAGTCCAAACACAACCAGGTGGTAATCCAAACACAGCAGGAAGCAAACACAGGAACAGAGAGCTGGGAAACTGGTGAAACAACGAGACATGAATACCAGAACGATCTGACACTGAACACAGCAAACGCAGGACAGACATAGGTGCCAGGAACGAGCGACAGGTGCTGCTGATCTGATCAACTCGTCAGCGAATTAGTTGCTAGGGCAACGCTGACGATCAAATCAGACCAGCTGCAGAACACAACACAAAAAGAAGGAATGAACACGTAGATCCGTGAACCGTGACAGTACCCCTCCCCCTAGGAGCGCCTTCTGGCGCTCCCGAGGGAACTTACCTAGCGATTGTAATCATCGATAAGGGAGTGATCCAGAATGTTTCTTGCAGGAACCCAACTCCTCTCCTCCAGAGCGTAACCCTCCCAGTCCACCAAGTACTGGAATCCGCGTCCCCTCTGCCTTGAGTCCAGAATACGTTTGACCAAATATACAGGTTCTCCATTTACAAATGACAGCAGTGGAGGAACTGGGGCCAGCGGATTAATGGGAGAATGAAAAACGTTTTAATTTGGATACGTGAAAGACGGGATGAATTCTCCTGTACACTGGAGGAAGTTTGAGGCGGACTGTCACTGGACTAAGAATCTTGGTGACAGTGAAAGGGCCAATGAATTTAGTAGCAAGTTTACTACAGACAGTGCGGAGAGGAATATTCTTAGATGAAAGCCACACTTTTTGACCAACATATACGGTTGCCTTCGACCAGTGGCAATCGGCCTGGGCCTTAGTGCGCGAACCCACCTGAAGGATTGTCTGTCTGGCCCCCCTCCAGATGCGTCGACACCTCTGAACAAAGGCGTGGCAGAGGGAACTGCAACTTCGGATTCCATACTCGAAAAAATTGGTGGCTGGTACCCTACGCTACACTTAAATGGCCCGTAGATGACACTGGAAACAAGTTATGTGCGTACTCAACACATGAGAGCTGCTGACTCTAAGAGGACAGGTTCTGTGTAACCAAACATATGCTCTAAATCTTGGTTGGCCCTCTCCGTCTGGTCGTTACTCTGAGGATGGAAACCAGAGGAAAGACTAACATTTTCCCCCAATAAATGACAAAACTCTTTCCAGAATTTGGAGACGAACTGGGGCCCCCTGTCAGAAACCACATCCATCGGGAGTCCATGAATGCGAAAAACGTGGTCAATAACTGCAACCACAGTTAATATTTATTATAAATATTTATAATAATTAGTCATTTGGGCAGAGGAATGAAATGAGCTGCCCTCGAGAACCGGTCCACCACGATGGAGGGAGGGCTGTAACGAAATCTAGCGCAATGTGGGACCAGGGTCTCGAAGGAACCGTCAGCAGTTGAAGGAGTCCTGCAGGGGGTCGATTGGAAGTCTTACAACTGGCGCAGATAGAGCAGGCCAATACAAATTGATGCATGTCACGAGACATAGATGGCCACCAGAACCCTGCTTAACGAGAGACAAAGTTCGACTGATCCCTGGATGACAAGCCACCTTGAAGCAATGTCCCCATCGAACAATGTCGGGCCACAAACTTTCAGGCACAAATAAACAATTTGATGGGCATCCAGGTGGAGGCGTTACCCCTTGTAAGGTCATACGGACCTTCGGCTCGTTCTCCCAAGTCACCATCGAGACCACCATACTCTGTGGCAGGATGGGCTCGGGAGAGTGCGGGCGCTCAGATTGGTCAAAAACACGAGATAAGGCATCGGGTTTGATGTTCTTGGAGCCCGGACGGTAAGAAATGGAAAAATTTTAACGACCGAAACAGGGACATCGTTAGGCCTATTTTAGGGGGGCTGAAGCTACCCCAAAATGTTCCTGAGCCCCCCTAAATGATAATAAGAACAACAATAACAATTCGATTTATCACTAACCGTATCCTCATTAATATTTAGACGCAACAAATGATATATATCCAGCTACAAAAAATAGCCGAAAAGTCGGAAGTTGGACAGAAGTACAAGGAGTCGTTGTGCTATCAAGATGATGCACCGCACCGTCTCGTTGCATTGGTGTGAACTGTGGCAGCTTTCAGAGCGTTGCAGACCGGAGCGCTGCTGCAAGCCGTCTTGTCAAGGCTGTCAAAGGGGCGGCTAACTGGCTGTAATTGCGAATGAAACAGCAATAAAAATTGGCAAAGCCTAGAAACCTCTGCAGGACCTTGCGGGAATCTGAAGTTGGCCATTTTACCACAGCCTGAATCTTGGCGGGATCCATGCAAACTCCCTCGGATGACACGACATACCCCAAAAAGGGAACAGACTGTGCATGAAAAATGCATTTCTCCGCCTTGACAAAAAGCCGATTCTCTAGCAGCCTCTGAAGCACTCGCCTGACGCACTGAACATGTTCCTGGAAAGAAAATATCAATATGTCATCCAGGTAGACATATATGAACTGATCGACCATGTCTCTCAGTACGTCATTCATGAGTGCTTGGAAGATCGCGGGGGAGTTGGAAAGCCCGAATGGCATAACAAGATATTCAAAGTGCCCCCTGGGGGCATTAAAGGCAGTCTTCCACTCATCCCCCTCTCTTACGCGGACCCAATGATAGGCATTCCGAAGGTCCAACTTTGTGAAAAAAGAAGACCCCTATCAAACTGGCAAGGCCACCAGCACAGTAATAGTCCAAACACAACCAGGTGGTAATCCAAACACAGCAGGAAGCAAACACAGGAACAGAGAGCTTGGAAACTGGTGAAACAACGAGACATGAATACCAGAATGATCTGACACTGAACACAGCAAACGCAGGACAGATATAGGTGCCAGGAACGAGCGACAGGTGCCGCTGATCTGATCAACTCACCAGCGAATTAGTTGCTAGGGCAACGCTGACGATCAAATCAGACCAGCTGCAGAACACAACACAAAAATCAGGAATGAACACGCAGATTCGTGAACCATGACATTCATGGAATTGGTTTCCAAGCCTTACATCACCAAGTGCAATGCAAAGCGTCGGATGCAGTGGTGTAAAGCATGCCGCCACTGGACTCTAGAGTAGTGGAGATGTTTTCTCTGGAGTGACAAATCACACTTCTCTGTCTGGCAATCCGATGGACAAGTTTGGGTTTGGCGGTTGCCAGGAGAACGGTACTTGCCTGACTGCATTGTGCCAAGTGGAAAGTTTGGTGGAGGGTGTGGGGTTGTTTTTCAGGGGTTGGGCTTGGCCCCTTAGTTCCAGTGAAATTAACTCTTAATGCTTCAGCATACCAAGACATTTTGGACAATTTCATGTTCCCAACTTTGTGGGAACAGTTTGGGGATAGCCCCTTCCTCTCCCAACATGACTGCGTACCAGTGCACAAAGTCCTGACCTCGACCCGATAGAACACCTTTGGGATGAATTAGAGCGGAGACTGTGAGCCAGGCCTTCTCGTCCAACATCAGTGCCTGACCTCACAACTGCACTTCTAGAAGAATGGTTAAATATTCAAAAAAACACACCCGAAACCTTGTGGAAAGCCTTCCCAGAAGAGTTGAAGCTGTTATAGCTGCAAAGGGTGGGCCAACTCCATATCAAACCCTACGGATTAAGAATGGGATGTCATTAAAGTTCATGTGAATGGCAGGCGTCCCACAACTTTTGGCAATATAATGTATATATAAATACCGATAATCAGTGTTCACTTCACCTGTCAGTGGTCATAATGTTATGCCTGATCGGTGTATATATACACACACAGACACACACACACACACGTATATAGATACATACACATACATACATACATATGTTTGCATAGTAATGTGTAAAGTAATGTGTTAGAAAGTAAAGTGTGATACCAGTAAGAACTAAGCATTAAATTGCTGATCTTAAAAAGTAGTTATCCATGTGACATGTTTTCTATTCTCTATGGAAATTTAGAAAAGAAAAGGCTTCCTTTAGAATTTTTATTCACAACCTAAAAGCAGTCTTTTTATATTAAAGAACTAAGAGGACCTCAGTGCACTTGCTAACAGCGGATCCGCACCGTGTTACAGCTCCGTTGCATCATTCCTCTGATGAACACGGTTGGCTCAAGACTTCGCTGACAATGAAGGCTGAAGCTGGCGAAAAAATTAAAAAAACAAAAAAGTTGCTATCAGATGGGGGTAAAAATTTGCCGCTCATGTAGAATAGACTGTGGGGCAGTTTCCGGCGCTCAGGCTAATGTTAATGGGCAGCACATCGTGCTTACTCAGCATCATCAGACAGTTGTTTTACAACTTGTAAGTAAAAGTTGGAGCAGAACAGATGGTTACTGCTAGTGATGCTGATTACTGTTCAAACAGACAGTGGAAGAGTGATAAAAGTCTCTAATATTGAAGAATAAGTATTGGTAATCTCTTGTCATCACTAGCTCATTTCCTTTTCTAACACAAACTGAAATCACTCACAAAGTGGCCTGGGAACAACCCAGTGATGTCACCCCAACAATGTATCATTCGCGCCTGTTGCTCAGTAGCTGCTAACCGTTCATTTACCAGAGAGTATTGATCAAGTCTAACCTACCCCATCCAGCTTTCTAAGTGGGTCATTTATTTTTGTGTGGAATTGGCTGGCTAAAAGTTTGCCAAGGTTTTGCAGTAATTATCTCATGCGCATGTGGTTGGGCACTGCAGGGGGCCATGGTAAATTACACATTTCTCTACAAACTCCTGGATGCTTTTACGGCCGTGTTATGCAAAACCACATCGGAGGGCCTTAAACAACCCTCCAGTGGATTGAAATAAAGTTGACGCTGCTCTTTGTTTTGAAGCTCAACATGCTCTTTGTTTGGCAGTGCTGAATCGGTGGTTGTTGTGAAGGAGGGCCTTAACTATTTAAGAGACTTTCCCCTGTTGGTTAGCGAACACCTGGGGTGTTTTTAGTGGGGCGCCGGATCCAGATGGGTGGATATCCGTGTGATTCCATTAAGGAAAGAGATTTTTTTTTATGAAGCCAGCAGTTATGTGAAGGTTGAAAAACAGTATCCAAGTGATGCTGAAAATAATTACTAACATAATTTGGCAGAAAACTCAAATTACCTCCCTCAGTTCAGGGTGAATACTTTTTTCTATAACTATACACTAAAATAATGGGTCAATGGCATGCTTATTTTTTATCCATTCATTTATTCATGAATACATTAAAATGCATTTTATACATACAATTATTGATGTCTGTATTCAAATGCTTTTGGGTGTGGGGGGGGGGGGGTGATATCTTAATAAAGAAAAAAGGCTCATTAAAAATGTTATTCTTGAAAAGAAAACCTTAAGTAGTTTGGCATAATCTTTTAAAAAAAGAATATTTTAACAAAAATGCTTCAAAAATGCTACAATGCTAAAAAACATGTCCGACAAAGCAAAGTCACATGGTGCGACCAAAAGGAAATTATATAATAGAGAAGACCTCTGAATATCCTCATGAACGTGAGTCTATTAATATTTCAGATAATTTGACTTTTACAACAAGGCAATGTTAGTTTAGGTTGTAAAATATCATGTGGTATGACTCAATAAAACATTGAATAATAATTAATCATTAAGTTTGTTTAAAAAAAAGTAATATAACTTTACTGAAAATAATGATTTGTAAATTAAACGTGTACACTCACATGCATTTAAGGTGAATATGCTATTACTTTTGGTTACACCAGATGACATTTTTAGGTCAGTAAACTGGTATAAAAAATGTATAAACGATATGAAACCAACAGGAATGCAAAGAGTGCAGTACATTTCTAAGAAATTGAAATATGTGTATGAGCAATATTCTGTCCTTAAGTGTTTGACATCAGCTAGTAGTTATAGAATGAATCTTTGCTAAATTTGACCCGTTGTGAAAACAGCTTTAGGTCAGAAAGAAGTCTTCCTGTTCCATCTATAACAATTATGTTCTCTAAACTAACACACTTGAATCAAAGCTGGTAAAATATATTAGTGGGTCAGAAAAATCAATTTATTAAGTTGATTCAATTTTCTCCTCAGGCCAAAATAACAAAGTAGGTCAATCAGTGTTAAACTGAGGAAAGTAAATGACTTCTGCCTCTTCACAACACTAAATGCATTTTATGTGGGTTGTTGTTGAAATTAAATTTTACATTGTGGGCTTTCACGAGAAGGTCAAAAATATTCATGCTTTCGCTTTATGCTTCTGTTATGACTGCCTAGGCATGCTCTTCACAAGAAATTATAGAGACGTTCCATCTTGTATGTCTGTTCCACCTCTGTTCTAAAAAATCAGCCCACACAATCCGGGGTACAACTAGCCAAGGTAGCACAACTATTTTTGGAACACGTTTTCCTGTCTTGTACACTTCAACAATAGTGACACATTTCTTTCAGGGCAATTATGAAGTAACATTTCATTTTAGTGAAGATTAAAGATTCTTTTGATATGGCTTAAATATAACTGTATATATTAATTAGAAAAATGTAGCGAACATATTGTAAGAGTAAAAGCACATTAATGATCATGTGCACAAATTTAAACATTCTTTGTGGGGGGGTGGGGTTAAGTTTTTTGAAAATACAAAAACGTTCAACAAGACAGGCTGAAAACAGGTGACTGGAAGAATAGCCAAGAAAAGAAAAGAAAAGAAAAATACATATACATATATATATATATATATATATAGAGAGAGAGAGAGAGAGAGAGAGAGAGAGAGAGAAATCTCTCTCTCTCTGAGTATTGCTGTATCACATATTTGTTATATTACTTAAGTATATTAGGTGAAGAGTCCTTGTTTTGAAACAAAACTCCAAGAGTAAGAAAGGAAAACTATATGTCAGGTTCTGTCACCTTTTCACTTTCTTGATTTGATCTCCATCTCACTACTTTGCAAGTTCTTTTTCCTTTGAGTCACTATGGTGTCACAAGAGTTCAGCTGTGTTTTTGATTTTTTTTTTTTTCTGTTGACGTTCCACCATTTCATGTCCCCAAAGAGTGCAATGCTGACACTGTTGCTATTCAGCTGAATTACAAAAAATTCACTCACAATTACATCAAATGCTTGCATTAGTGCCATGCAAAATATGAGTAAAGTCTAATGCAACCTAAAAAGAACAAGACAGAGATACATAGCAGGAAGAACAATAAATATAAACCTGAACTTCTTCACTTCAGGTCATTTACAGTTTAATTTGTTTAGAAAAAGAGCATTCCCTTGTCACAAAAATAATTGTACATTGTTTTTCTTTTCATTAAATATATTTATTATAGATTTTCTGCCCTTTTGCGTGAATTCATAAGAAGTGTCCTTTTTTGTTTAAATATAAACAACATGAATGTGGACCTAAGAAACAGGTAAACAATTACAAAAAAATTAGGTCATACAGTCAAAGTGTATCAATAAAATTATATAATAATGGTTATCCAGTACTCTATGAATAATGTGTGTTGGTCTCCATGACATCATAATTAATTAAGCCTGTTAAATCTGGTTTTGTTTTTTCCCCTGACTTATGACAAATTAATCAGCAGAATATTAAGGCTGCAAAAAGTTCGAAGACACCAGCTAAATCCGGACAAAAGCATTTGATCTGTTAGGGGGAAAACATGCACTGAAATTCTTTTTTTTTCCACCACAGCCCAACAGATGCTCCTTCTGTGTCAGGGTATAAACGGCTCAAGGGAGAGCGGACCAGCTCCCCCCAGCTGGAGCCACAAACGAAGTTACCCAGGTGAGCATGTCAGAAAGTCAATCACTCAGCAGTCGATGTTTCAAACCAAAAAATAAATGCAAAGTGAATGAAGTAATCAAGATTTAAGAGAGCCAGTTAGTAAGTGGCTTCATTTGTTCTTCCTGTCATCCTTTTTACAACAGTGTTCGATTATGCACTATGAAACTACTACTTGTTGCATTTCCCCCTAATATTTCCCTAGAAAAGGAACTAATAAATACAACAACAAAAAAACAGGTGTTCCTGATTAATTTCTCTCAACTGCTCAAACTTAAAACTGCAGGTGATAGTTATTTAAAAAGTAGTATATGTAGTTAAGATACAGTAAGATTTACAGAAATATGACAACAAACATTACGACACATTGAATACGAAGTTCTTACTCCTTACTCTCACTATTCGGCTCATATTTTCTGATTTTGTATTCACATCTCAGTAGATCGATGCCCACACATGTACATGCCACATAAGAAAGTAAGCAAACCAAAGTCTTGACATCAATATTCAGTAATTATCTTTATTATATTTTTCTTTGTGGATCTACAGAAATTCCACGAAGCACAGTTTAATAAAAAAAACTTTACAATACACAAGAGCAATAAATATATACCATATGGTTATTACAAACAGTTTGTAAATAAAAAATACATTTTAAAAAATCAATGTGGAGCAGGAAAAAGGTTTTAATAGTATATAACTCATTTTAAGCAGTTAATTTTGATAGTTTTTCCACAGTAACAATTTTACAAGCAATCTTCATCATGACTCTAATGTACACACCAGCATGAAAGGACATCATCTGAAAACCTACTCCCTGTGCTGTGCTGCAAACAGGCCTGACATGTAAAAATGTCAAGAGCAAAACAGATTCCAAGACTACGAGCCAGCCAAAATGTACAACCCAGCGAAAAAGTTCCTTGCATTCTAGAGTATGTTATATATAGCCTATTACATACTAATATAATTCATTGCAGTGTCAATAACAATGTGATATTAAAAACTGCCCAGGGGAATATTCACATGTTAAGTTCATGTTGTTCAACAGCATTGCTCAGCACTTTAACTTACGTTAATAAATCACCTGGAAGCCAGAACATGTAATAAATTACAGGCTATTTGCTAAAATATAGGCTAATGTTAAAATGCGTGCTAAAAACAGAACAGTAAGTCTTTATCTCTCACACAAACATCGAAGATAGTGCTCGCTATGCCAGTGTTAGCTGAACTTTGAATAACTGACGTAAATTGCATTCTTCATGCTTCTCCAGTATATCCGATGGGTCAATTCAACTACTTTTTTTATTTTTTATTATCAGGTACTCTAATGAGATGATATAGCTAGTAGTGTCTCAAGAGATACTGCAGAAAACTACTGTCCCTGAATGTGAGAACTCTTACACAGACACTTTTTTTGAGTGTTTCTGCAGTTGGATGAAAAACACGACGCCTGACTGTTTGGACTGTACGCGTTTAGTGCACAAACTAGAAAAACCGCGAGACACGCATGTTTGGTTGGAAGAGAAGACAATATGCTGAAGAAAAATACCAAACAGACAAGCCGTCTTCTCCTTATGCTTACTGACAGAAAAGAGAATAAACAATGTCCATATAATGGCATTAATAGTGACTAACCTAAAAACACGAGTAAAACTTTGAAGTAGTAACGACCAAAGGGAATGTCAAAATATGCAGAGCTTGATAAAGCCCCTCTGTTATCTTCAAATATTTTTTAAAAAAAATTCTCCTTCACGTGTTTGCAGCACTGTCTCTATACAAAAAATAATAATAGGCCTACTAAAATACATTCTTAAAAATATTATCTGTGATATAAAGGCGAATGCCTGAGGTTAACAAGAGCTGACATTTCGGTCTTTGCAGCTTAATTTCAATTGACGTGTTCAAGTTACCAGTTTATAGAAGTTTCGACACCTTAGAATAGTAGTTTACAAAACTGTATTCAACTTTTGCTCAAAAATAATTAAGTACAACGTATTAGCAGTTTGAAGCATGAAAATAAATCGGACGCGCCACGATTACGTGTCATTAAGCAAAGATAACATCATTTTCGTGGGCCTAAACAACACGTGTTTGTACGAACTACACTTTTTGTGCGTGTAGCTGTCTTTACTGAGTTTCAGCGTGGCGGATATGGATACTTTAATAGCAGAGAATGCGGCATCAATTAGTACGTATTGAACGCGCGGCTCCGAAAACATAGTTTAGTATGCGGACTTGTGCGTAAGAGTGAGATTAATTCGTCAGTCAATTGTTGCCTGTCACTGTTCACGAGACTAGCGCTCGCGCACCGGTGCAGTGATGTTACTCTTTACACCGCCAGCTGCTTACTGCATTTAAATAATTAATACTACACAATTCCGAAACGAAGTGGTTTTAACAGCGCTTTAACAAGCACAATAAATATTTATCAATATTCCTCACCTAAACACATTTATAGACATGTTATTTGCCAAATAACCGTTACTACGGGTAGTTCGTCAGTAGCATCGCTTACATACACATGTGACAAACAAACCACGACAAGAACAAAACAGTTAAAATCAAAGTTTAAAATAACAAATGAACGACATTCCAGTTAAGCCAGTATTCAAGAACAATGTCTCAATGTTCATATATATAATCCCGGTCAAACAAACCCTTGTGCACACTGGCCAGCAGGTCCACAGATTTGAAGAGGTAACATAATAGGAAAACGATATCACTGGAAAAAATAACACAATAAATAAACAAACAAACTGTGTCCGTGTGAATAAGCGATCCAGATATGTTCTGTATAGACTAAGTTATGGCCGTGGGTTTAATACAGGGAAAGGCAACGAATGGACACTGCTTATGTCATGGAATAGCAAATTAGTTCTAAGTATTTTGAGGCTGGGCTAAAGAGACAACGTACGTAAGCCACTTTCTCTGGCCACGTGACCGTCTCTGTCTGGACGCGTCCATTAGAAAGGAGGAATTAAACGCTGAACGCAACTATTTCTCTCAATCATAACGGAAATATGATTCTTTCATATACATTTTAATCATCGAATATAAAAACGTTGCAGTTTATTATTAAAGTGTGATGGTATGAAATTAAATTCTTGACAATAACTCAAGAAATACAAACTTGAAGCAAAATATTGCACTCCCCTGTCCTCTAAAAATGGTACGGTCGCCAGCTCAAATTCCGAGAATTGAGCTCTCCTGATTCTTAGAACTGGGGTTCTTAGAAGTGGTGATGCAAGAAGTTTCTAGGAAAGCACTACCAGGTGATTTTTTTTACATTCTTTTCCTCTGGCGCGCTGTTGCCATTACTCACACATGTTCATTAGGCTGTTTTATTTGTATTTTATGCTTAAATGTTTATCTCGGCTGATTTGAAGGTGTTTTTGTGGACAGTTTTTAGAGCAGAGTGTTTATGTAGTGGGTCTGTCTGGTGAAAATGCTTTTGACAGTTCAGGTTGTCCTGCCTGAACCACAGTGTTCTGTCAGTCCTCACTGCGGAATCGTGGGGTCGTAAATAGTGCGTGCGGCAGAGGGGTGAAAATTTAGACGCGGTGCGCGTTTTTTGCCAAAACGACCAAACAAGACGGCTTACAAAGTTGACTAAATAGCACATGGGGGGATAAGATTATACACTAGGGTTTGTGCACTGCGTGGTCAAATACTAAGATAGAAGCGTTAACGAAGACATCCGACGATTTCACTCTTTTTCTTAGTGCATGTTTTAAAAGTAGCTCAGAAACCAGAGTTTGCACACTCGCTTTCTCGCTCTTACTCTTGACGTTTTGGTCTTGTTGTCCTGTGCCAAAAGCTGTATACATTGTGTTTTCAGTCTGTGTATGCTGGTATAAATCACATCCTAAGCTTAGAGATGGTTTCTGATTTAGTTAGCTATACAGTTGTTGAGGGTATTTGCCATTTGGCTTCCCCCCCCCCCTTTTTTATTGATTTTTCTGGTGCGCAAAGACTCATTAATGTCATCTCTGATATTGTCATTATTGTTGTTGTTTTTCCCTAAAGTGCACAAGATAATTTTGAATTGTTACATTTCATCGTGTTCATTCAGCGTTTGCAATAGATAAGTTTGTATCGTTCGGTCACTGTCACTTTGTAGCAGCACGAGCATAACAGTCCTGCACAAGTTTCTCTCTAGTCATGCGTTTTCTTTTCTATGTATATATTTGTGACTTTTGTGGGTTAGAAGTGGGTAAATAAGTTGTAATGTTCTCGTCAGAAATAAAACATAGAAAGATGTAGATGCATATGGATAAGAAGAAGAAATCGTCTATTTAAAGTGGCTGTTTGTGTTTGGCATTGAGCAAGTGGCTCATAAATCTCGCCGCTGTTTGCGTGTTGTGGATCGGGTTCTATTCCTGGAGTGAGCGCATTTATTGGCGTTCAGTTACATAGGGTAAACGTGTTAAATAAGATTTAACACTTAAGAAGATGGAAACGGAGAGCAAGAACGATAGATATTTAAGAGCTCAACAGCGAGCGAGTTTGCTCAGCCATGTGACACTTTTCTATGTTCGTGAGAAGTTGACGTTCCGTTTATACGTTCTTAGTGATTTAAGCTCGCTAAATGTCGGTGAAATTGCCAAATATGACTTGATATGCGAGTTGCAGGTGTTGTCATTGTCGTTTAGTGCCGCTGAACTTCAAAACGGTCACTGGGTGACATCTCGTGGACGCAAAACTTCAGATTTCTTAAAGAATAAAAGTAAAATGAGTTCAGAACGTGCGGTCAGAGTGGCTGCAGAAGTTCTTCTGTTGAGTAGTAGAATACATTTTGTTAAACGTTGTAAAGAGATGGTATATTCAGGTGTTGTTGTGGTTTCTGTGTGTAAATTTTATTTGTCTGTCCAGTCAAAATCGCGATCCCTTTCCCGGTTATCTGGGTGATTTTTTTCCTCCTCACACAAGAGCATTATGACAGCTTTGGCATCATGACAGCGCGCGGTCTGGGATATTGATATTATGTAGGCTCGAATGGAAACAGAATATCTAATACTGAATGTTCAACATGTGAGAAATGTTCGCCTAACTATTTAAAGGCGTCCAGTGAAACTATATATTTGTATCAAGGAGCCAGATGTGACTGAGGTGAGGTGATTCGTTCAATATCTGGACGTAGGAGAGCAGACTATGCGTTGTCTCCAAATTAATCTATTAAAAAATAAACTCTTCTACAGTATTAACAATTCTTGGTTTGTGTTTGTTGTCTGTTACACTCTGTCTGTTATTGCACCCATTCCTCAATAGTACAGTGTATCGTTTCACCGTGCTGTAATAAACATAACGACATTTTCCCATGACTCATTCGAGTTATTCTCCTCCACACATAAATACTTTAAAATCGCAGGGAAAGAAGCAATTTTCTTCAGAATGCAAAAGCTGTGTAAATGCACATTTCGGTGAAGTTGGGAAATATTAAGATAAATATGCATTTTCTGTTAAAGTTTATTTTTAGCTGTGAAAACTTGATTACGGTTCCTATAAATGTGGTCAGATGAAAGATTTTAGGTAGGATGAAAAATGATTGTCAGACGTGACAGAACTACTGCACGTGGATAGATGTCAGTTCCCTAACAATATTTTCATCATTTGTCGCCACCTACCGGAGAAAGAGAGAGCGAGAGAACTATACATGTAATTGATTTTCAGATTAAAGGGATAGTTCCCCAAAAAATAAGTCTGTCATCATTTACTTACCCTTGTGTTGTTCCAAACCCTAATGGCTTACTTCAGTGGAACACAAAAGGAGTTGTCAGGCAGAATGACAGCCTCAGTCACCATTCACTTTCATTGTATGCAAAAAAAAAAAAAGAAAAGTTGCAATCAAAGTGAATGGCGACTGAGGCTGTCATTCTCCATAACGTCTCCTTTTGTGTTTCTTTGTCAGAGGAAAAGCAGAGGAGGTACACATTGACAAATTTTTTGATGCATAACCGGATTAAAGCTATATTCTTAACAGATGTTTTGACATGCCTCCCTAAAAAAAGTAAAGAACAACAGCATTGCCTTTGTTTCTTAAGTTTTTAACAGCTAATATAAGCTTTAAAGATTCCTGTGATGTTAGAATAATACCCAACTTTTCTGATTTTAGCTTGTTGTTCAGTGAGCACCAATTACATCATTCATGGTTCGGTTCACTGTGTTTCCTAACAGATCTCGAAAAAATGGCTTGTGCAGCCGACAGCTGCATCCAATTCACGCGTCATGCCAGTGATGTTCTTCTCAACCTGAACCGACTGCGTAGCAGAGATATCCTCACAGATGTCACGATTCTGGTCAACAGACAACAGTTTCGAGCACACAAAACGGTCCTTATGGCATGCAGGTGCATTTGAAGGCTATTTGTATTTCTGTTACATACTTGCCAATGGCTGAAATATGTTAAAGTGTGACTAAAACTAAAATCATTTCTTCACAGTGGGCTCTTCTACTCAATCTTTACTGATTCACACAAATGTAACCTGAACGCCATCAGTCTGGACCCAAAGGTTGACCCAGAGGGTTTCGCAATCCTTCTGGAGTTCATGTACACTTCACGTCTCGCACTGAAGGAGAGCCTCATCATGGCCATCATGAACACAGCCATCTACTTGCAGATGGACCACGTTGTTGACACCTGCCACAGATTCATAAAGTCCAGGTATATTTTGCTTTGTTCATAAATGACCCCTTAGTACTTAAAAATACAGAATGCAAAGTGGAATTTAAAAATGAAGAGAAAACTGAAGTTCTTTAATTTGCTCAATATTTCCATGCAGTGACTCCTCTATCAAACTTCCCAGAGAGGACTTTCTGGTCAGCCCCCTGCTTTTACCTCAAGACGTTCACAGTTACAGACCACATGAGGTGATGGATAACGTTTCTGGACGAGCAGCGACATTCAGAGATGGGAGACCCTATGGTGTCTGCATGTTTAACGGGGTCAACGCTCCCAACAACTCTTACCTGTACAGCCAGTTTCCCATGCAAGGTTTCCCCTTTCCTCTTTGCAAGCTTACAGACACCAAAAACACTTTCTCAGACTTCTCAAAGGGAGGCATAATCCATCACAAACACTGCTCTCCGGTCGACGGTAACAACACTGTGCTGTCCGACTTCACCCGCAGTGCTGCCATCGGGAGCTCAACCACTTGCCACACAGGCTCATACTCCTCAAGGGAGCTGGGAACAGATGCGGAAATGAAGCAGGAGACCGTGGAGGGAGTGGTTCATTCGATCGGGATGAGCTCTAGGAAACATGGCTTCACCAGCCTGGTCCAAGAGCAGCAGAGAGAGACTGGGAAAAAGCAGAGTTCCCTGGCAGAGGAACATTTGAGCCACCAACACTACTCCATGGGCATATCCTCCAATGGACGCAAAACCTTGATGAGCAGCCCCCAGAGTCCCCTCAAATCAGACTGCCAGCCAAATTCCCCAACAGAATC
The DNA here is from genome assembly GCA_039654625.1 of Rhinogobio ventralis. NCBI lineage: Eukaryota > Metazoa > Chordata > Actinopteri > Cypriniformes > Gobionidae > Rhinogobio > Rhinogobio ventralis. Next base: position 22,537,451 of record CM077205.1, on the reverse strand, counting down.
GAGCAGCAGCAAAAACGCCGCCTTCGCACAGGCCTCGCAACCTCCAACCTCTCAAGGTACGCAAGACCCTAAAGCTCGCAACTGGAAGAAATACAAGTTCATTGTGCTCAATCAGAGCTCCAAGGAGGAGGAGACCAGTCCTCGCGACCCTGGAATGCACTCCCCACCGAGGCCGGGCTTGTCTGCTTTCCTTCACCACGTTGACTCTGAACATCCTGACTCGAAGGCAACGACAAAGATTAGCGATCAAAGCGAAGACTTCACTGTGCCTCAGGCCAGTCGCCTGAACAACATCGTCAACAGGTGAGTTTTTTCCAAAGGAAACCTGAAACTCTTTAGCAGCTGAAAAGGAGTCATCCTGTAGTATGTGTACAGAAACAGATTAAAAGATCTTGTTTCCTAATGCAATAAAGTTTAGAACTGCCGATTTGTGTGTATTTCGTGAAACGGTTCTCCACCCACCACCTCCACAAAGCCAGATTGAATTTTTCTTCATCCATTCCAATCCTCTTAAAGCACACAGAGGATTTACCTCTTAGCAGGAACGTGTGAAATTCATTCAATATCCTATAAAAATTAGAGTGAATTCCTCTGCATAAAGACCTAAAATGTGGCATTCTCCTCATCAGAACTCTGGAGGGATCGCAGAACAGCGATAGCCACTCTTCTCTTTATATGAGCCATTTGAAATGCTCGTCCTGCGGCTCTCAGTCTCCACAGCACTCTGAGATTTGTCCCAACACATCTGCCTCACGTCTGGCCGAGGAGATGTCCGAGATGCACTCTGAGTACTCTGATTCCAGCTGTGGTGAGATACTCTTCTAAATTAGTTTCCTAAGAACCTGTATGCATCTTCCAAAACCAACCTAAAACCATTTCTCCTTTGCCTTACAGAAAATGGAACATACTTCTGTAATGAATGCGACTCCAAGTTTGCAGAGGAGGAAGCCTTGAAACGCCACACGCTTCAGGTCCACAGCGACAAGCCATACAAATGTGACCGTTGCCAAGCAGCATTCCGCTACAAGGGAAACCTTGCCAGTCACAAAACAGTTCACACCGGTAAAAATAAACCGCTGCTGCTACAAATGTAATTTTGGCTTCAACGTTCGATGTTTTGCTTAACCTCCTTTCATTTGCGCTGCAGGAGAGAAACCATATAGATGCAATATCTGCGGGGCTCAGTTCAACAGACCAGCAAACCTCAAAACCCACACACGGATTCACTCAGGAGAAAAGCCATACAAGTGTGAGACATGCGGCGCTAGATTTGTGCAGGTGAGTGCTTTGAGTTACAGTCAATTGTAGAGACATAGAAAAAGAGATTTGAAAGAATAACATAACCTATTTTTTTTGCACAGGTTGCTCACCTTCGGGCTCACGTTCTGATTCATACCGGAGAGAAGCCATATCCATGCGAGATCTGTGGCACTCGTTTCCGCCATTTGCAGACACTGAAAAGCCACCTGCGAATACACACAGGAGAAAAGCCCTATCATGTAAGAATATATACTGCGATATCATAACTATAAAGTGCAAAAGTCTTCATCCTCGACCTAAATGCTGTTCTTGCATTTGTTTTACAGTGTGAGAAATGCAACTTGCATTTTCGCCACAAGAGTCAGCTGCGGTTACACCTCCGGCAGAAGCATGGCGCGATCACCAACACCAAGATCCAATATCGCATGTCCTCAACAGAGCTACCGACTGACTTGACAAAGGCATGCTGAGCAGGCACTTTGGGGCAGACCTGACCATGGCATTATATTACCTGACTTGTACAATCATTCAAAATTTTAGTGCCACACTGTGTTAATCGGACAAGAAGAAAAAAAACTGGCATGAGATGCCAGTCTAAACGGGTTTCCTCTACATTTGAACATAGAACCACGATATGATCTCTTGTAGTCACTTTATTGTTTATATTTACATATGAATATATATGAATATATATGAATATATATGAATATATATATATATATATATATATATATATTAATGTGGGGAGTGTTTTTACAATTTGAGTTATAAAAAGCTTTATTTTGTTGGAAGAAGGATGGAATGTAAAACATTTAAATCCGGTTTTTGAAAATACAGTATTTTCTAATGAAGAAAAAAACAACACTTTTCTGAAGGTATTAGGGATTTTGATCAAGGTTGGAATATTTTGAAACGCATTTCTCGCAAAGCAAAGAATTGTGCGTCTATAGATTTTTATATATAAATGTACAGGTTACACTATGTTGGAACGACCTCTGTCTTGTAAGAGGAACTCCTAACTGTGACTATAGCATTGAATATCTTTCTTGGTTTTTGTCGTGTACTCTTGAGAATGATGGCTGCTCTCTCAAATGGAAAACATGCATGAGGTGGGTTGCCACTGATAAACTTTCACGTAGGCAACTGCATAAATATTGTGACATAAAGTGTAATTACTTTACATCAAGATTGCTCTCTGCTGGCAGAGCCGATCTGGAATTACATGGTAACATATGCATTCAAAAGTAATAATAATACTTTTAAAAAAAAAAAGAAAAAAAAAAAAGGTACTGCTATGTTATGACCAAGGAGATATTTTGCTTCAGATGTATTTGTATAGAAATGTGACTTATTTCTTTTGGCAAGTGAAGGTTTACAGTTTTGTCATTGTTCTAGAAGCTACAGTAAAAGGTTATATTATTGTCTTTATTTTCTTTTTGTCTGTGTATACACTGTGTACTCAAGGTGCCTTTCTCAATGGTGTCTGAATTTCTTTTTATTCAGCCCAGCTCTACTAAGGTACAACTGAAGGGCAAACTCTGTCCTTTTTTTTCCCCTTTTTGAGTGTGTAGACATGCGAGAATGTGTGACAGAAGGACGCGGTGACTGCGCGTGTGTGCATGTGTGCTTTATAAATGCTTTTCACACACTTTAAAAAAAAAATGCAACTCATTGCGTGAGCTATACATCTTCAGGACTTGTTTTTGGGACTGGGTTTTTTTAAAATAAAAAATGCATTAAGCTTATTGTAAAATATAGATGTATGAATGTAAAATAAAAGTATTGGATTTCTATGTCTAACACTTGTGTATAGCCTATTTATTTCATATAGAGGCAACATGAAAGTGAAAGACAATGAAGGCCTTGGTCTGGGTCATTTTTTTAACACCAAATTTCAAGTGCATTCACCGTTATCTTGTCAATTTAATCGAACATTTACCATTTTGTTATTTTTTTTAAAGCTTAGCATTATGGGAATGCTTGCATCCTACAACAAAGGCAGAATTGTTAGAGAGTCGAGACAAAAAGCAGGGACCCAAATCACCACAAGCTTAGGGTAGTGAAAAGCCACACTGGAATCTCCACACCTCTGTTGTATCAATTCCTTTTACAGGACTAGAGTACTACAAAAGAATGTGTTAAACACTATGGGGCAGTTCAGCTACAGAGTTTGTTTTCATCAGACATATGCTTCACAGTCAACAGGTGACAAACTGATCCATCTAAACCACCACAACCAGATTTACACCACTTTAACATGCTGATATACAATCAAACCAAAACTTATTCAGACACATTCAACATTTTCTCACATTAATCACAGTTTATTCACAATAGTTAAGAAAATGGTAATAAAATATGGAAAAAACGCTTTCTTCTAGAATTCATCTTGAAAATGTCATAACGTTGATAGAAAGGTATGCAATGGATTACAATTAACCAATCAGCTGTTAAATTAAAGTACACAATTAGATAATACCAATTTAGGCCAACCATTTACCAAGCAATGCTTAATTTTGTTCAGTCTGTGATGTAAAAGGTCATTAGCAATTAAAGAAAAAAACACTTAAGCAAAACATGGTCAGGTCAAAGTGTCTGAATAATTTTGGTCCCAGAGTTATCAATTTCACTGGTAGTCCCCTGTATAAAGAATTTTTGGGTATAATGTGTCAGTTTACTTTATTTTGCCATCCTCACAAAATGAACTATAGTGTCCTGCACCCACTAATAAAAAATATATCAGGTATCTGTATAATTTTTGGATTGACTGTATAAAACATCAAAACAAAAATGATTTGACTACACAACTAATGCTCAGACCTACAAATGTACACATCATAGTACAGTACATACTGCATAGCAGTTCAACACAAGGCCGTATAATGCAAGTCTGCAACACAAGTCATTATGAGAGATTGGGGAGAGGGATCAGAAAACTATCCATTACAAACCAAAGGTATCAGATCCTCTCGTGTTACTCTGGAACAGGTCTGAGATTCTTTTGCTTCCTTCTTAGAAACCAAAACAAAAATGCAACAATATAGCCCAGAACGCAACACACGCACATTTTCTTCTACCATGGTGGGGAATTTCCATCGACTTCTGTAATTTTACCTTTATACTAAACCTGTGCATTTGTTTTCCAAACATTCAAGTGAGGGCTGTAGTCTGATCCTGACAATACAAGCAAAACCTGTTAACCCTCACTATCACACACATTATTTATTATATATATATATATATATAGGGTCACAGACTCTTTTTTTATATATAGCACTAGCTATAAATACTATAACCCAACCTAAACTGAATATATACTGTATAACTAATGATGACATCCCCAAATGGAGATTGTATGGATTTATACAACGCCAAAGCACAATTTTGCAAGTTAAATGATATTGTCTATCACCTAATCCAACCCTAAAACATAAACCTCACAGAAAATGGTGTAAAACACTTGATTTAAACATGATTTGGCCAATTTAGAAGCTCACTAGTTGCCGTTCAACAGGTTTCGCTATATTATTAAAATGCCATTTTGAAGGGTGAGGACACTTTGAACTTCACAAGTAGCCAAGACTTTACACCCACAAACTTCAAACTGAATAATGTCAAACAGGAATCAGAGGGCTCTCTCACTAATAGAATTTTAAATAGATTGGCTACTCTGGGTCTGAATTTTAATACGCATGAGAACAAAAATAAATATATTTAGTTTATTTACAACGGTTTACTATTAGCTGAAGTCATTTTTAAAAACGCACTTTCACCTGCACCTTTTATTCACAGGTGAACGCACAACCATGCAGGCACTGATGCAAATCTCACGCTGCTTCTTCTAGCTCAAAATCATGAACAAGTGTGTCATTGAGGTCCTCTGGTCCAAGTATCCAATGACTTTTCTTCTGAGTAGAAATCTAAAAACAAAAACAGATTCAAAAACCGATCACCGAGAAGAAAAACAAAATAATAATAAATAAAATGTATTTCTTTAAAATCCTACCTTTTCTTCAAACAGCTCTTTGAGTATGGGGTTGAGAGCAGAACCTTTACCGATGCTATCGTCCATCTAAATGACAAATATCATGAAAAACTAAATTGGTCACATAGTTCTTAAAACTTTGCTAACCGTTGAACTGACAACTTCCTAAGGTCCTTCTCACAACTAACTTTGCTGTGGTGCCGCTCAGAGCAACACTCTTCCATGTCGAAGCCGTCGTTAATGTATTTCTCCTGAAAACACAGATGAACACCACGTCAACTTGAAATCCATACAATTCCCAATTCATGACTTCATTGTTGTGCTTGTCGGATGCCAGTAGTTGTTGTAATAAACACTAACAGACACAAGAAATTTTAAATCAACCACTGATTTTTCACACTTAAATGCCGTTTCAAACGCAGGCCTATAGTGTCGTGGACATCACGGGAGCGTTCTGACTCCGCCAGGGGAGCTCGAGATGAATCGGAACGCGCCTATGGTGATTAAAATACTTTTTAGAGATAACACTAGGTATTGAAAGAATACATATAAGGATACAAATCACACCAACCATTCTCATTAAACTCCGTATCTGTAATTTAAGAGTAACCTGCAAGCGAGTCAGCAAGGCCTAAAATGGAAAATTAACAAACGGCTGACGGCAATTTGTCTTAGCTTGTAGCTTACACGGTTCAACAAAATTAACAGATTTCAAGTTCATTGGTTAGCTAATTAGCAAATCCTTTGGCACTCATGAAACGGAAGATGCGATGGTGTTTTTTCTTCCCTTTTGTGACGTACATCAGAGTGACAGTTTCTCGAACAAGAAAAAATATAGGCCAGGACTTTGTCCATTGATTGGACCGTTTGGCTGCCATCTTATGTGAGTGACAGGTTGTTCCGCCTCCACGCCAGGGAACACGTCATCAGAGTTGTCACGGGTAAATAGTTTATTTTTTTTAAAAATGCAATATTCCATAATAGTACTCTGTCAGAGTCTTCATTTGAGACTGTTAAAATAAAGTCAATATTCCTGAAAAAGTTTTTGTTACTTATGAAAGAAATCAATTTTAGACTTAAAGCTTTAAAATGCAGCAACTGAATTTGACTATAGCCAAATGCTGTAATATATTTGCTCTTTACTTGTCAGTATGTACAGTACATAATCATTAACAGATTTAGGTAGAAACTATTTAACAGCAAGAAATGTCATAAAAATTAAGAGAATTGTTTTGTAGCCCATCTCATCTACTGACCCCCCACATTAGCAGGGGATCCATTTGAAAACATTGGGTGTAAAATAAGTTGCGATACGTATGAATAAAAATATTTTTAAAAAATATTAAAAACTTATGACTTGTCGTAATGATGTCAAAATGACTTAACTTCTCACTATTTAAAACAGCTGAAGATCTTTACCACACTTACAGAGAGGAAAAATAAATACAAAAACTTTACCCACATTACCCGTATTCAACAAATCATAAAGGCCCGGTTTCACAGTCCCTGTCTGTGAAATGTGCCTTAGAAAAACATTACTGATGTGCTTCAACAGTGACAAAACAATGGTACTGATATGTCAGTGCAAGCTGCTTTCAGCTAAAACAGCTCAAATATGCATTTTAACTAGTATATCAACATTTAATCCTGTGCAACATACAGTTTGTCAATGGCTGAATTAAAAAGAAACAACAAACACAAGCTTTTTCATCAAAAAGGAGGCGATGGAAGAAAATACTTTATTACTGTACCAGTAGGCCTGAAGAACTTAACTAAAAGCATTTGGATGCAGTACAGAACCTTCTGAACATCCAATAAAAAGCACACCACTGAAAAAAAAAAGTCAAACCCTCCCAATAATGGTAAAACAAGGAAAATTACAAAAGAAATCAAAACTTTACATAAAGTTTCAGGTAAGAAAAAGATATATTTAATCTACAAAACTCCACAGATGATGAGTGTGAACAGTCCAACAAAACACAACCTTTTCTCAAATGGAAACACATTATTGTTTCTGTTGCATAGCTTCTTTGCGTGCAGCATCCTGTAGTAGCTGTGTGTCCACTTCATCTGCAGGAAGCTGTACATAACGCACCACAGATCCACGGATAAAGCAGTTCTTCACAGACAACTAAAATAAAACATTAAAAAGAGTCATTTCTATGGATGTAGTTCTACTGAAAGTGTTCATCTGTTGAGCACCTGCTCAATCTCAATATGACATTTCACTTTAAAGACTCAAGTGCCTAAGGTTCTAGATACAGACCAGATTTCTGGCACTTCATTACTTATCTTTTCAATCTATTGACTGATTATGTGATTTAAAAATATTGTGCACACCCACACAAAACTTCCTAATCTATAACAAACACACTTGACTAGTTCTCACCATGTGCGGATATTTCTCTGGATCAGTGACACTGATATCTGTCAGTTTGATGTTCAAATACTGTGAAGGGAGAACGAGTTTACATTTTAAAAAAGAAATTCACACAATATTTGCTTAGATTTCAATAAAGTGAAGTCTGCTGCCATACCTGATCAACTGAGTGTAATGTTCCACATATGCTGCAAAGTTGACATTCAGAACGTAATGAGTTTCCACACACATTACACTATGCACATATTATATTTTAAAAAGTAGGCCTACGTGATATATAAAAAAGAAAGTGCTTACCTCAAGTCATTCTTGAGCTCCACCACAACATCTTTGCCGACCAAAGACTTGAAGAACGAGTAGAAGAGCTGAGGAATTAAATGTTTGAATATGTTACATTCAGATTATATCCTGATTAAACGATATTAAAATGTGATTAAACCTTTGAAATATAGTGCAATGTTAGACAAAGATAGAATCCGTCAAATTGCATACACTAAAAGCAAATTACACTGGCTCTAAATTATCGAACACTATTCGACAACAAAAAATACAAAGACATTAATGTAAAAAAAAACAACAACAAAAAAACAATGTAAATAATAGTCGTTTCTGGTGGGAATTTAATTAAAAGAATAATATACTTTGCTTGAAACCTGACATGTTTATTTGGCTATCCAGAGAGCTAAGTTAGCCGTTAGCAGGCTTCGGGGACTATTCATTCCTCACCAACAGCGGAGAACAATAACCAATAAAACAGATGTTAAATATTGCTAAATGATTTATTTGGTCCCTACAAAATTTTTATACTTTTTTAAAGGTAACTATCATGGTATGTTATTGCTAAATAACAAAACTTACCATTTTCACGCGGTTTTGTGCTTCAGTTCACATACGTCATCAAAAAGCTGCCGGTCTTTTTTTTCTCTTCGTGCTTCTATTGGCTAGACGAATTGAGACGTAATGGTCCCATTGGTGGAGGGATTTTGCGTCATCTGTATGCATATCGGTAAATCCCTCACAAACACTGAATAACAATTAGTCTATTCACGAAAGAATCTTATAGATGCTATGTTATTTTTAAATAAATTATTTTATAACAATGATATTTATGCCAGAAGATCAACTTTCACTGTACCCGCCACCCGACATGCTAGCATCCTATCGCCCCTCCTTTAATAAGAGAATCTCTGGCAATTCCCCTCTCTCAACAGCAGATGGAGGCAAATAATAAAAAAGCACAGACTATAACTTAGGTCAGATTCCCATACTCTTCTATAATGAACTATTCCTTGTTATTTATCAAACGAGGTAAACAATCCATTTACAATATGGGCTCTGCAATGCCATATACTGTAAAACACGAGAACAAATGGATTGCTTTAATGTTGGACGCCATCTCTTCACGAGTGTTACACTGCTTGGTTTCCTGAGAACAACAACTAATGGTGGCCTAAATGCTAAAACTAATTTGTCATTATAAAGTGCATGTTTCTAGACCAAAAAAATAAAAATCAATAACTGTACAACACTTGGTTTTATTAGAAGATTACAACTTTTCACTTTTCTCCATTTAATAAAATATTTCAAGCAAGAATAAATGTTGAAACAGGTTGATGAAAATGATTGCTCTATCTATGACTATATGCAGTAACATTCAAACTGTGAAACATTCATCATCATTTTAAAATCAATACGTAAGTTCCTTTTATTGTTTATGCACTTATTAATTTGAGTACTCAGAGATTAAGAAGCTTATGGCTTTTGTACAAGAATCAGACATGAAGATCACACCAGCGCTGAAAGATCTCTTGCCATGGCATACCAATAGAAAATCATTTTAAAGGCCGACCCATCTTCAGAGGTTGCGATGTCTCATGATGCACTGAGGACAGATGTTGCAAATGAAAAAGAAGGGGAAATTATTTACATAAATGTTGAATAATTAAATATAAATTACAAAAAAATTCTTAATTAAATATTTACTAATTCGTTATACACTACCAGCCAAAAGTCTTAAAAGAAGAAAGAAGTCTCTAATGCTCACTAAAGCTGGATTTATTTGATCAAAAATACATTAAAAACATATTAATATTATTATACAAAAATATTAAGCAACACAACTGTTTTCAACATTGATAATAAGCAGAAATGTTTCTTCAGCAGCAAATCATCATATTAGATCGATTTCTGAAGGATCATGTGACAATGGAAACTGGAGTAATGATGCTGAAAATTCAGCTTTGCATCACCGAAATAAATCATTTAAATAATATAATGAGAATATTTTCATATTGAGAATGATTTCAGCAATCATGTGGTGTGTTTTCTATCACTGGTTTAGAATTAGAACTAACCTCTGAAATCATTCACGATTCTGTTTGATTAAGATAGTTCATGCACACGTTGAATTATTTGCAGCAGTTTCTTACACTGAAATAGTAACAGGGTATTTTATAAGATAGAAAACAAAAAGCGCTGGATGAGGTGGATATTTACCTACAATCCATTGTAGGAAAAAAGTCTTTTATAGTCAATTATAGCTTGTCAACAACTCTATACTTTGGGTAAAGACAATTTATATCCATTTATATCAAAAACAGTATTTAATAAAAGTCTTATTATTAATTATTAATATGGACACTTTTTTATGGGGTCCTGTGCCCCTGTACTGATGAAAGGCTTGAAACACCTCTGGTTTGTACTGTATTTTTTGATCAAATAAATGCAGTCTTGGTAAGCATAAACGACTTATTTCAAAAACATTATAAATAGTGTAGCCTGTCTTACACTCGGCACAATGCAACAGCAGGCGTGACGCAAGTGTTTTTTGCTAGTTTCAGCCCGACGCAGTTATAATTTTCACGTCCAGCGTCATGTTGTTTAAATAGCAAATGCACTCACGTCCATCTGTTTGCCCATGGGCATGCTGGTCTGAAAACGAGGTGTGTTCAGGCACATTGTTGGCGCGTTGTTATTTTGAGGCAACTGCAGCACACAAACATTTTTAAATATTAAAAATAAAAGGATTCCTCTCTGGAGAAAGGTTCCATCTTTCCGCTCGCAAATTCCGCCATGTAAATAGCGAATCCGCCATGGTGCAAGCGCAATTGGCTTTTAAAGAGAATGGGAGATGAGACTCTGATTGGTTTATTGCTCTTTACCTCCAAAACACACCCATGACTCATTAAGAGACTAGGTACAACCCTTTTAGACCATGGGCCTGGTGCGGCGGAATGGAAGGAATGTGGATCATATAGTTATCATACCATCTTTGGGTTGGCCTGGTCTGGTTTGTGGTCGTATCTTGGATGGGAGCTCTGAGCTGTCTCTGTAGTCTCGGGGCTTTGGTTGAAGCTCTTGTGGCTGACCAGAGCGAGACTTCACAGGCACCGGAGGTCTGTTAGGCCCAATCATGCCCCCTTCAGAGCGAGAAGGCACCACAGGCTTCTTGGTGATGCTCTGGGGTTGTAGACCGCTGCTCATGGTGCTTGCGGCTGATGGTGACTGAGGTTTGGTTTCAGAACAGGTGAAGGAGCGATAGCGAGGGGTCGGAACAGGGGGCTGACGGTCATCAAGGTCTGTTTTGGGAAAGGAGAAGTGAGGATCTAGAGGAGAGAGATGGTCTTTCCCTCCTCGTGATCCAGTCATTGAGCCATAAAGTGGATTGTCAAACATCTCTGGAGGTTGCCCATCCTCAGATCTGTAACCAAAAACAAACATGCAAAAATTTAATTTACTAAATTAATCTGGAATCACTTTAATAGATGCAAACTGTCAAGTGTTTGTTTGTACACAGTTTTTTGTTTTGGTAATCAAAAATTATATTTTAATTAGTCTCAGTAACAGTAAATTCATTTAAATGTATCAAAAATATTAGGAACATATCCAACATCGACTGATACTGATAAATTAAAAACTCTCTAATTTAGCAGATAACCTTTGTTATCTTTGACTAAATCAAAGAACTTTGATGATGAAATGACGGATATATTGATGAGATAACGGTGATAAAAATTTTAAAATATACTTACATAGGGTTTGATGTCTTAGTTGTAGTTGGGCTGGATGTAGCATGGTCATAATTAGTCTTTTTTGGGGAAAGATTGCCATGCGTCATGTCCTTTGATGAATGTCCAGAGGATGGCCCTGTTCTTGGGGATATAATGTTGCTGGAGCCCCTGTCTCCCTGGTTATTGCTCTTGTAGCCTACACCCATATAACTGGGGTTAGTTATATCAGTGGCGAGGAATGAAGAAGATCTGTCAAAGAATGTCAAAAGTTATTTATTTGTACAAACATAACCGCATCTATGTCAAAGTGAATAAGAAAATATAACGTGTCATTTTTAAGGAAAACGTAATAAAATAATAACAAAACACTTTGGATATAAGCATCTGCTAAATGAATAAATGTAAATAGCAAAAAGGGGAATAGGAATATTTTACATTTTGGTATTATCTCCTGATTTGCCTTTACCAGCTCCTGGGTCATCTCCGACTTTAATGAAATCTGGAATAAAGAAAAATAATCTTAAGGAATGGAACATAGCCAGGAAGAAAAACAGTACACTATTCTGGACTGGTTGTATCAGGCCTGGCTGTACAGAAACACATTGTGCACTCACCATACAGCTTCTCTGCCTGTTTTCCTTCAGATTTGGGGAGTTGAATGCCACCTGTTAGAAGGCCTGTGTGCTCACCATGATGGGTGAGTTTGATAGAGAACTCAGTGTAAGAGCTTTCAGCAGAACGCAGAGCAACACAGCCCTCACCTACAGACAAAGAGCAGCGTGATTGTGTTTACATGCATACGGATATTCCAATACTAATCAGAATATGGTCTTATTCTGATTATGTAAGCATCATTTACACACATGCTATAACCAGATAAAGTCAATATTCCAGTTTTTAGAAATCCAAAACAGAGTCACGTAAACACCTTATTCAGAATATTCACCATGGCTGAACAATCTTTTTAACATTCAACATTTATTCAGTTTATTTGGAATATTCCGATTTCATGTTTACAGGAATATTCCAATAGTTGTGGTGCATGTTAAACAGAGTTTTCCTTAAACTTAAAAATCAAATCAGAAAATGATGTGCTTGCAAACAGCTAAAAGTACGGGCATGTGAGTGCTAGTGAACTTTCACACATTTTAGGTAACCTTACCATATGACTCATCACAATCTGTAGATTTAACGCAGATGAGGATGTGCTGATCAAGGAGGTATTCTGGGTCTGCAATGATGGGCGTGAGCTGCAAAGTGATTTCACAAAGATAACATAAACGTGATGGCTGAGCTTTCAATATATATATATATATATATTTCTCAAATAGAGTTTTTACCTCAACTTGTCCCCCAAATCGTACTTTTATTGAACCCTCTGTGTTCTCTTGGTTTTCTCCTTCAGGACTCTTCACAAACCCTAGAAAATCAATTAGAAGTATTTAACTTCACTTTTCTTTTTTTGCAGCAGCTTATGCAATCTTACAAAGAAAAAAGTGTGGGATTCAAATGATTTGTGATCATTTAAGATATAAGAGAATGTATAATGGCTATAGCTCCTCACTCTCCAAGCAGCTTGAGTGATACTCAATGAAGAACTTGGTCTTTGATTTAGTCAAAAGAACAGCCACACAGTTCATGATCTTTATAGCACCTTGAGCATCTGTTGACAGATCTGTGAAGAGCAAAATAGTTCATAATTATTGCATCAGTTCAATGCACAAGACAGCTGGCCAGGATGCAAAGTTTCTCTATATAAAAGGGATGTTGGATTGTTGCCATAGTAAAATATTTACAACATCATACCATTTTTTGAGACAAACTGAGAAGTCACACCAACATCAAATGTGGCAAATACAGGGGAATGGTCACTTGTCATGATATCATTGGTGCATCCTAAAAAAATCAAAGAGTAATATTGGTTAATGTAATGATGTCTTTCATCTGCATTGACCTTCTTATACAACTTAAAAATTGTATTTTAAATTTAATGAACTAACCATATGAGTTGCAAACCACATGCACCATAGGGTAGGACTTACGAAGCACACGATCACACCATGAAGGCAAATTGTATTTTGTCTGTTTGTGAGATAAAATATTTATGTCAAGAGGATTTTCATCATTAAAATCCATTTTATAATATATCTGCTCTACGGGGATGGTTGTTCAGATGTATGGTGGCTTTGACGCTGTACCCCTGTGGCTTTGGCTTTAGTGTAGGCATATCTCTCCCGTGTGTCTCTCTCAAAACGATACGTGGGGGCAAATGTAATCTCCTCCTCCACTGTAAAGTAAAACATATGAATGGAATGGTATCTGATACTAAGCACGCTTCTTCCTCAACAAATTTGGCATAATATACCTAGGTGATATATATATATATATACCATACATATGTACACTACAGTGCAAAAGTTTGGGGTCAGCAGGATTTTTTTGGGGATAAAAATGAATACTTTTATTGAGTAAGTATGCATTAAATTGATCAAAAGAGACAGTAAAGACATTTCAAACCTTTTTTTGAACTTTATATTAATCAAAGAAAATGTATAATTGTTTCCACTAAAGAATATTAAGCAGCACAACTGTTTTTTTTATCATTGATAATAATAAGAAATGTTTCTTGAGCATCAAATCAGCATATTAGAATGTTTTCTGAAAGATCATGTGACACTGGAGACTGAAGTAATGATGTTGAAAATTCATTTTTTTTTTTTTTTATTTCATCACAGAAATAAATAACATTTTTAAAATAATAGAATTGAAAACTTTTTTTTAATTGTAATAATATTTCAATGATTTTTGGTAAATAAATGCAGCCTTTGTGAGCATGAGATACCTTTAGCAAAAACAAAAACAAATCTTACCAACCCCAAACTTTTGAACAGTAGTGTATGTGTTTCTTCTAAATTTAGCTCATAGTACCTTATATAGTATTTTGATGTTAGTAGGCTACACTTCACTGGAAATGCAAAAATGAAAATAAACTATACAAATATAAATATCATATAAATATTTTGAATAAAAATCAAAAGAAAATCCCCTGGTTTGGATTTAAGTTAGTAAACCTCCAGTTATTTGCATGATGTCTTCAATTTCTAGATGATTCAGAGTTGATGTGTGTGATTTGTTTTATTTTTTATAATTAAATACTTAAATTACTCTCATATCCCATCCCATCTGTGTAGAGAAACTATAAGTGAGCCATTCACAGGTGGAAGTGTACACCTGTTTATGATTTCAACATTTGTTTAAGCTCTATTTGTAGCAACATTGGCTCAACTGAAGGTGTTTTGGCTAGGACTGTTTAGACTAGGGATGGACATTGAGTAACTTTGTAGTTGAGTAATATGTTAGTCAACACATTTTATTGGTAAATTAAAGTAATAGGTAAATTATGCACAAATGCTACTCACCAATACTAGTTTCAAAATAAAAACAATACAACTAAACAACAAGTTCCTATTCTATGGGCACAAAAAGCTTGTATGTTGTGGTCAGAACTGATTCTGTGTATCTGCAGTGAGTTTAGGTCAATGAAAGCGAGGTGAGTTCTCACCGTATTCTAAGAAGACCTTTTTCTCTTCCCTCTCTATGCTCAGCTGATCTCTGGCCAGCAGTTCCTGATACTGCTGCTGTTTGATCTTCATCACAATGTTCTCAGCTTCCTGCAAAGAGCAAACAACTATGCAAAGTTCTGTCTTTTCCTGTCAGTTGATGTCAGGAGCAGCAGTACATGACAGCTCGTCTTAATAGAGGAACTGCCTTTTCTGAATACAAGCAAGCTCTCTAAACCACAAAGGCAGTTCATGCCTCAAAGTATCATAATGTGGGAGACTGATGCATAATTTGTCTGTAGACACCTTTTTTTATCAATATATAAAGTTCAATTTAAAATGTATAAAAATGTCTTCAATAGATCATGGTTCTGCGGTGTGACAAATGAAGTCTCTCACTTTACATGAACTCATAAATTATACATTCAAAGTAATTATAAAATAAAAATAATAAACTTCATATGTAGACATCTGTTATATACAATTAAAATGACTTAATTTTGTAATAAAATGTTGTAAATTTACTGTTATCAGATAGAAAATAAAAAGTAGTTATGAACTGATATGAACTACTTATTTTCTTGTGTTTGCATTTGACATGCATTAATAAGAGTATACTTCAAAACCCCACTGTAAAAAAATAGGCAACTTATCGTATTCAACTTTTTAAGTTAACTCAACTAATTCGCTCCAGTTAAAGTCAGTTTAAAAACTTTTGTTAATTTAATGAGTACAGGTAGTCTTTTTAACTTCTTGTCAAGACAACCAAAGAATGTTTAGAGTGCAAGCAGCTACAATCCTTGTTTTTTAATCTCAATGTTTGATTTTCAAAGTTAACATGACATGGACATCATTTGCCTCCTAAAACTAGATGCACACAGTTTACCCATTTAACCCGGGCAAATAAGTTGCAAAAGTTGCAATGAGAAGAACATATAGCTCTACACCTCAACACATGTCTCATGTCAACACAAATCTCAAACATGGTGATGATCAACAATTGTAATTCAGTAAAAATAACATATGACAGCTAAATAACAGTGACAACAACAGCAACAGCATAAATCAAGCCGGTTAAAGGTGCAGTGTGTAGTATTTATGAGGATCTATTGACATAAATGCAATATAATATACAGTTGTATAAAGACCTTACATAACGAACCATTATGTTTTTATTACCTTAGAACGAGCCATTTCTATCTACATACACCGCGGGTCCCCTTACAGTGAAATCACCATTTTGCACCTCCAGTTTCTACACTAAAAAATGCTGGGTTAAAAACAACCCAAGTTGGGTTTAATATGGACAAACCCAGCAATTGGGTTGTTTTTACCCAGCTGTTGGGTTAAATGTTTGCTTAAAACAACCCAATCACTGTGTTAAAACAACCCAATTGTTGGGTTTGTCCATTTTCAACCCAACTTGGGTTGTTTTTAACCCAGCATTTTTTAGAGTGTACAATAGCCCTAAACGGATAAAAACTTCTCTACAGAGCGCTAGCTACCCTCTGCTGTCTCAGACACCAACATCTTTGTCCTGTGTCGGCCACCGTAGCTTTCCTATGTGCTTCTAAAGGGAGGGGTGAGTGGTGGGCGGTTGCAATTCGCAACCTCACCACTAGATGTCGCTAAAATTTACACAGTGCACCTTTAATACAAAGCAATAATCATAATTTTCTCAGGCTGCAATGCATGCTGGGAACTGGCACAACATTGTTGAATGTAAAAATGTTTATTCAAATAACTTAATTTGTAAAGTTGGGACAACATTTGGACAAGTTTTGGACAAATGCGTGACAATCTAAGTAAGGTCAACAAAAATAAAACTTTTGTTAGCAACATTTTCTTCGAACAAATTTAAAAATAGCTTGAACAAAGATTATTTGAGATGGGCGTTTATTATCTCGACTGAACTAAACAAGAATGCTCAAAACATGTTGCAAACAAAAGTTGTTTTTGTTGACCTTACTTAGATTTTGTATTTGTCTAAAACTTGTCTAAATGTTGTAACAACTATTTAAATTGAGTTATCTGAACAAACTATTTTACATTCAACAATGTTGTGCCAGTTCCCAGCATGCATTGCAGCTTAAAAAAATTATGTGGTAACTATTATATAAAAATGATTATTGCTTTGCATTAACTGGCTTGTTTTATGCTGTTGCTGTTGTTGTCACTGTTATTTAGCTGTCATATGGTTCAGAGTTCATATTTTGACTGAATTACAATTGTTGATCGTCACCATGTTTGAGATCTGTCTGCTGAGGTATATGTGCTTCTCACTGCAACTTTTGCAACTTATGAAAAAAAAAAAGTAAATTGCCTCTAGTTTTAAGAGGCAAATGATGTTCATGTTGTGTAGCTAACTTTTAAAATAAAACATGGAGATGAAAAAACAAGGATTGTAGCTGCTTGCATTGCTAAACATTGTTTAGTTGCCTTGACAAGAAGTTTTAAGTTCAAAAGACTACCTGCTACAAAAAATTTTAAGCTGACTTTAACTGGAGCAAATTATTTGAGTTATTTGAGTGAAAAAAATTGTGTGTGATAGTTTGCCTTATTATTTTAAGTTAGCTGAACAATTTTTTTTAATGTAATTCATCTTTATGTAAGTCACCCCAGTTGCAAAACTTTTCAAGTTATCTTTTTGATATTATGGGCCAGATTTACTAACAGCTTGCACCAACGCAAACCCTCTTTTGGCATTAAAAAACTACTGTCAGGATTTACTAAAGACACGCAGTGAAAAATTTGCGCTGAAAAGGCGTGGACACAGTTATTTTTGCAGTTGACCTTATTGAATATGCATTTTTAGGAGTTTCCTTTTTATACGCAAAATGTATAGGTAGAGAGTATTTAAATGAATCATGCAAGGTGATTTACAAAGATTTGCGCTCGTCAATTTACTGGTGTTTGAGGCATTATTTACCACCCAAAGAAAGCATGTCTTAAACCAGACGCTAACTGGTAGATTGTGTTGGTCATTATGGAAATGATCCGGCTGCGTCTGTGTTCTTTAATTTGACCCTACCTGTGATGGTAAGTCAACCCTATAATTCAGATCCCCCAGCCAGAAGAGGTGTGTGAAGCGATGTGTGATGTCAAAAGGATTAAGTTTCTTATCTCCCAGATTCAGAAAACGCAGAATACTGATGTAGTTCTGGTTTCGCCTAAAAAAAGGTACAGTAATCAAGTTACTAAATTTGATATTATTTATTATTCACGTGTATTTTATGTCAGTGTCTCATTTGTCACACAGGCAGGTTTTTGGGTTGTGGCTTACCTCAGTTTCTTTTCACTTCCTGAGGTCAGGTGACTGTTGACAAACCCAAAGGAGGTTCTATTAAACATAAAAGACACCCCCACTGCTCCTTTATTCCCTTTAAACACACATATACACACATAATTAGCTTTTTACATACAACAAAGTAGGATATACAGCTTGCTTTACATATTCTATTAAATTTATTTTGGGAAAAAGCTATAAACAAACCCAGAGCATTAGCTATGCCAGTCTTAACACTATCAGAGAAGACGTGAGAGAAGCGGTTCTCATGTTCCGGCTTGGCTAGAACCACAATTCTTATACTCCACAGTGTCTGAGTGGCTATCTGTTAAAAACCAAACACATAGCTGTCATCATTTAGCTTATATGATAGGTTATTTAACACATTCATACACATTGTCAGGAGTCATAACATAGATAGCATGTCATTATTGCACATAGAATATAAAATGAGCTGACATAATACGCAAAACCACATAAGGCACCCCAAGCCTTTTCGTTGGGTTTTGTCACTTACTTGTTTGAAGCTAATGTTGGTTATATCCCTAAGGGCTCCCCTAAGGGTTTCTATCCACTCCTTCTCTCCCAATGGGTCCTCCTGTGTCCCAATTACATAGATATCATGTGGGATTTGATTGGCTGTGTCATCATGGGTTTTTCCCTGACCCTTTGACTGCAGCCAGGAAGTGATGTTTTGTGGTGGATTTGCATTTCCTGAATGGACAGAACAAGTTCACTTCATCTCTAGTTAGTGTACATTTAATTTCTTATACCAAAAAACTGTACTTACAGATAATATAATATTATTGTAATCAATAGCCACTTAAAAAGAGCACACTTTACATTATAACTAATGTCAAATTAAAAGTTTTACTTTAAAGTACATTTTTAATCATTATGTTTTAATACTTCTGTCATGCTTTGAAAAAAGTACACTTAATTTGATGTCTTGACAAACATACTAAAGCACAAGTACCTGATTGTAATTTGAACTGTGGTGTTATTTGATATTACATTTAAAGTTAATATATTTTAAATGTAGGCTACTAAATTGCAACTTCATTAATACAAATGTGTAATTATATACATGATATGCCATAAAAAATTATATAGAAATGACATTGAAAGTTTTAGTTTACCATGAATGCTTATCAGTACATTTGCCAGTACACTTTAGCCATATTTCAGAGACATTAGAATTATTAAATTCCATATAAAAATGTACGGAAGTCCTTGAAAGTGGGTAAAGAAAACACTTAACTAATTGCAATTCATATAAATTTTAACCATTATACATTTTCATTTAACTGTAAATGACATGCCATTAAGTGTTCGAAAGCATTACATTCAGTTCACACTTAAGTATATTCTTTTAAAGTATATTATTTCCGTAATAAGTTCTCTTCTTTTAAAAAAAATATACTTTTTTCATAAGTAAGCTAGTGAGATTATCAAAAAAAACAGTTTACAGCACTTCAGCTCCAAAAATATCTAAATTCAGGAGACCTTGAGAAGCTTTTTGGACTAAATAAACTGAAATGTATATTAAATACTAAATGCATCTTACCCATGTTCCAGGTGCCAACAAAGATGGTGATCATATCCGGCTCAGGTTTTCCTGAGTGCTTGTTCTTCATCTGCTGTAGAAGCTGGCAGAAGCCTTCTCTTTTCTGAAAATGTGTTTTGAGTTACACATTTACACACAGGATCATTTTGAAAACACGCACAAAAAGATGAAAACTATATATTATCGTTCATATTGTTCATTTATGTGACTGCCCTCCAAACAAATGTTCAGCACTACTGTAACACAGTGGGATTTTTACCTTTGTGTCATCAAAGACAAAGTCTTTGCGCTGTGTTTTTTCCTTCTCTGTCTCTACCACCAATGCTAGTCTGTTATGCATCTTCTGTGACTTCACCAACTGCAAGACTGAAAATTAAGAATTTGGCATGGTCCCATTATTTACTGGTAATTTCACACATCCACTGAACTGTATACACTCACCTAAAGGATTATTAGGAACACCATACTAATACTGTGTTTGACCCCCTTTCGCCTTCAGAACTGCCTTAATTCTACGTGGCATTGATTGAAAACATCCCCCACACCATTACACCACCACCACCAGCCTGCACAGTGGTAACAAGGCATGATGGATCCATGTTCTCATTCTGTTTACGCCAAATTCTGACTCTACCATCTGAATGTCTCAACAGAAATCGAGACTCATCAGACCAGGCAACATTTTTCCAGTCTTCAACTGTCCAATTTTGGTGAGCTCGTGCAAATTGTAGCCTCTTTTTCCTATTTGTAGTGGAGATGAGTGGTACCCGGTGGGGTCTTCTGCTGTTGTAGCCCATCCGCCTCAAGGTTGTGCGTGTTGTGGCTTCACAAATGCTTTGCTGCATACCTCGGTTGTAACGAGTGGTTATTTCAGTCAAAGTTGCTCTTCTATCAGCTTGAATCAGTCGGCCCATTCTCCTCTGACCTCTAGCATCAACAAGGCATTTTCGTCCACAGGACTGCTGCATACTGGATGTTTTTCCCTTTTCACACCATTCTTTGTAAACTCTAGAAATGGTTGTGCGTGAAAATCCCAGTAACTGAGCAGATTGTGAAATACTCAGACCGGCCCGTCTGGCACCAACAACCATGCCACGCTCAAAATTGCTTAAATCACCTTTCTTTCCCATTCTGACATTCAGTTTGGAGTTCAGGAGATTGTCTTGACCAGGACCACACCCCTAAATGCATTGAAGCAACTGCCATGTGATTGGTTGATTAGATAATTGCATTAATGAAAAATTGAACAGGTGTTCCTAATAATCCTTTAGGTGAGTGTATTTGACCATTGTGACTGGCAACCGATATCTCATCTTAAAACCAGTGTTTCTTTGCAAAAGAAAATAAGCAGGATAATGCACATTATCGCAACCCTTCAAGATTAAGACTGCTTCACGCTTTGTGTCCTGATCATCCTATCAATGTTTATTTTGCTGACTTGTCAATATTAAAACATTGTCGTCACATTCAAATGTATGTGTTTATGTAAGTGATGAAGTGGTTCAGCATACTTTTATTGTGCACAAAATATTTATCCTCAGGTCCATCTTTGGACTTCTTGAAGTAAACCTTCCCACCTTCCACATCTACTTTAAGGTACATTTTGTTTGAAATACCGAGGGAGTCACATTTTACCTGTTAACACAGAAAAGGACAAAAAAGTAAAATAAAGTTCAGCATTTCAAAAATAGTTACAAAGGTTCTCTATGATGTCTGTATGCAGAGGCAAATGTCATCGCCTATCACCACATAGGCAAACATAACACTAATTTGCATGTGGTTTTGGAGTGCAATACTTTCATTATTATGACATCATTTCAAGCAGGAAGAAGGTTACAGGTTATGACTTTCACTTCGGAAATATATAGTAATCAGACAACATTAATTTACAGTATATACTTGTACTAATATACTAAGTAATTAAATCCTTTATTTTAAATATATAATAGGTAACGGTTTACCATGAACTAACAATAAACAAACATAGATAATAAAAATGTTCATGTTCAGTGCACAGTGATCCATTAACTAACATTAATAGATACAACTTTTGTAAGCACTTTATTTTACAGTCCTGTTCCCTATGTACATACTATATACTTATTATAATTACAATAACTGGGTAATAACTAGGTACTAACCCTAAACCTAACCTTAACCCCTGTAGTTACCTTATAGTACCATTACTTTCTTAGGTAAGTACACTGTAACGAAAGTGCACACACTGTAAAATAAGTGCAACCCATTTTTTCATCTTAAAAATGTCTTAATAAACTTTGAGGTTAATATTAACTAAAATAATAAATACTGTAAATACTGAAGTATTGTTCTTGTTAACGGTGCACTATGTAACTTTTCCGTCCGCTAGAGGTCGCCTATTCAAAACAAAGGCGTAGTTTGATGATGCCAAGTTTGAGCGCAGAATCTTGGGACATGTGATCTTCAACTTACAGCCGGTGGAAAAGAATCGGGATAGGACTCAGGCAGACATCATGTGCATGGATGCGATTATTAACGTTACTGTAGTATGAAGCAGAGCAGGACCGAGTGTTGTGGGAGCTGAGCAAGGCCGCTGGAGCGATTGGGCAACACATGCCTCGCGAGCGGTGGGACTTTTGTTATGCCACAGTCGCCGGCGCCATTTCCGATTTTCTAGTCATGAGTATGAGGTAACGCAGCTCTGTTTATCATATTAGATACATTTTGAGTGTGTTGAAAATGATGTTATGACGTTACTCTGTGCGTTCGCTCGCCGGCTGCTATGACACTTGTTGCACACTGCAGTGAGAGTAAAGCGTTTCTGCTAAATAAAACCGGAAACCGAGGGTAACGCAGATATGACGCCATTGACAGGCGACTCCCTCACACGTCCCGGTTCCTTGGTTAAAATTGCAATTTTCTCACGATTTACAAATAGTTGGAAACATTTGGGATATTGTAAGTACTCAACTGAACAAAATATATAACACTGTCCTAGTGGTTTTTGGATATTTTACTATTTAAAATGTTACAATTTTAACATTTAAAATGTTACCTAGTGCACCTTTAACTAATGTAGTTACCATTATTGTTATCTAATGTTGTGTTACCAAAAATAGTATATCATTTCTTACTTCGAACATCACAGGAGGAATAAGTGACTTTCTGTGCCCTCCATCATATCCGACAAATTCAAACACAGCATTCTTGGTCTGTAAATAAGAGGTGATGTTAGTCTACAATAAGACAAAGTTCCCAATAAGAATTTTATTTCTATGTTTGCTGTCATCCATAAATAAAGAACAGAGTTACCTTGTCTTCTAATGAATATATAAGCTTAGTCAGTTGCTCCAGTTTGAAAGCCACAGACTGATTTGCATCTCCAGAAAGCTGGAAAAGAGTAAAATCAACAGATAAAAGATTATACATTTTGTGTATATATATATATATATATATATATATATATATATATATATAAATATATATATAAACTGAACACCACTTTTTGGTATTGTCATTTCACATTTCTTTACTTGTCTGTAGGGGAAACAGCATTTTTGTGTTGAAACACATTTTTGGTTCTAACATCTGTAACAGTGGTTTATTGCGCATTGTGTCTCAAGATTGATTGTAATATTCTAATATTTATCTAGGTCTAATTGTAGCTTATACAGTTGTAAATCAATTAAAAATATTTGCAAATAATATTTCATTTAAAAATAGGCACACATTCTTCTCTATGTCTAATATGTCAAAAATGTAATAACAAAAATTATGAATGACATTTAAATGATTGCATATTTTCGATTTAAAATGGTGAAATTAGCCTACATTAAAAAAGTTGAGTAGTTTGCATCATTGTATGTTACTGTGGCTCTTTCACTGTAAAAACCAAAAGTGTTGCGCTGGAATTCACACTCATCTTCAGTGATAATTAAGCCCTGCATTCTTTGCTCTGATTGGCAGACCAGCCTAAAATGTTTAATTTTTAAACTGTCTTCCATCCTAACAACAAACGGGGCTGTGCGTAATGGTGAGCAGCATTAAGAAATATCCAATATTGGAGGAGACAATTTGGCCATTTCCAATTATTGGGGGGACTTGTCCCCCTCAATGCCCTGGGTTTAATTCATGCTCACTGACCTGAGTCCTTAGTCTCCCAGCTCCAGGAGACAGCGGTTGATCCAAAACTTTCTGCAGTGCCTCAAGACTCGGAAGTGTGCGAGCAATTTCACTACGAGCATGTGGAATGTCAATTAATGTCAATTAAATTCACAATAAATAAAGTGTCAATACAAACATAGTCATACAAGGGCGATAAGGTTTCAGAATTCACACATTTTTCAGAACAATTGTACCTGTTTAGGTTTTTGCAGATACTCTGTGTGAGCTTTTTAAAGTGGGGAAGAGTCGGGTTTCCATTCTGCACCTGTTCTGCATCCAGGCACACAGATGTGCGGAAATACTCCTGAATGGACTTCTGATGGTCCTCCGATATACTGGATATTGAACATCAGAATCATTAGAACACTAGAACACAGCTACTCAGTACAATGACTCTAAATTGACAGTCTAATTTTTTTTTTTTTTTACATCAGATAGAATTAAATTGTAATGTATTTAACAAGAAATTTAACTGATCCAAGTAAGACAGATAAATCTTACATTGTATTAAATTGTACTAAATAAATTTTACTTTGATATGTCGATTTGCTGCAAACGCTGGAGATAGGTGTCTGACATGGTGGGACGGGCAAGCTCTGTTCCCCTATCGGTTCCTCTGGACGAATCACTGTGGCAATCTTTACTTTCATTACTTGAGATATTCCTGGGTGGCAACTGAGGTGGCAAACTAAGTTGTTCTGTGGAAATGGAGATTTTACCAAATAGTGTCCTTGAAGTTAATGGAACCAATGTCATTATCTTCAAAGCTCACATTTACTGTAACATAGTTCCCAAAAGTACAGTGGAGTCAAAATGTCAGAGACCACATTAAAAATAATGTTGGAAAAGGGAAAAAAAAAACTAAATTCATTCTTTAATCCAGTGGTTCCCAAATGTTTTCTGCCCCCCTTTTGTAGAGAAAGGATTTTGGTAGTGGCGGATGAACATCCACACCCAGTACAAAGTACCATACCCATGTGAACAGAGAGCCCAGTACTGACAATAAATCCAAAATAAATGCAAAGAAACAGTTGGTAATATTAATTTAGGCTACTCATCATATTTTTTAATGAAATAAAAAATAATCACTATTGGGACAGATCATAAAACAAAGTGCTTGGAACTGTTTTATACTTAAAAATCTCTATATTTATATGTAAAAGTGACTGATTTGAAAAGTTAGTAAAAATAAAATGAAGTAGCACATTACATAGAAAAAGTTTTTAAAAATAAAATGATTCCTCTCTCTCTTCAGTCTTTCCGCTTGCCATGTAAATAGCGAATCCGCCATTATGCAAGAGTAACTGTCTTTTAAAGGGAATGGGAGATGAGACTCTGATTGGTTTATTGCACGTTATGCCAAAAACACACCCATGACTTATTAAGAGACTAGGGACAACCTTTTTGGACCGTGCGCCTGGCACACCAACTGGTTTTTCAATCAAAATAAACAAGCTGAAAACACTCTTCCTGAAAAACTTGTATTGCTTTTCTATAGCATTAAGCCTCAAATGTCAAATATACATTGGTTTGGTCTCTTCGTTCAATAAAAAAAAGGTACAAATATGCATGGGATTATATGTTATACTAAAACTAAAAAACCCTTAAGATAACCTGTAGAAAGAAAAAAAACACACATCTTAAGCACACAGAATAATGTAAGTGGACCTTTTTTAGTTTTTTTGTAATTGTGCCTTCGAACGATTACATAATTGTGGCATCCGTAATTGTAATCACGATTACAAATTCGATTAATTGTGCAGCCCTACTGGCGACTGTCAACTAGCATGTGTGTTCTAGTCAATTTTCGTCATTCAAAAAAGGAAACCGAAACCAGGGCTGAAGATACAAACCATAAACCAAGCAGCACTTGCATACCATTTTGAATATCAGTCATGCTGATCGCTTTCTTCATTCCACTCACTCATGTATTATGAAAATATTTGCGCATTCGAATGCTCAAGTAAGATGACGTAAAATTATAACAGCCTTCTGTCTGGACTTCTTTGCTCTCTTTCGCTTTTATTCTCGATCGCTAAGCTGAACAACCAATCAGAGTTCTCTCTCTCACCGGCGGAGCTGACGCCGATTCAACATACTGAATTGGCCAAAAAAAATTACGCCGTCCGACTAGAGCCAGCGGGTCAGAACACAAATGGTGCTCAAAAAAGGCCATACATTACCTGACGACCGACCGATGGCTTGGTGCCAATAGGCCTACAGACAATACAAAAACGGTGCACTCCTATTACTTATTAAGGGTAAACTGCATCGTGCAATATGGTGGAATACGTCCCACCTTCTAAATAAAAGAGCCAACTTTTGATTGAAATTGCTGATAAAGTTCATTAAGAAACCTAGGACTGCCGCTTAGGACTGCACAAGCACAGTGGCTGGTCTAGCCTGAAAAGTAAGCTTTTTAATGCTATTTGAGCATAAGAAACAACATATGGGACACTTCATGTCAGATTTTGTTGCTGATTTGAAATGTTATTCAGTTGTGAGTTTGGAAAGCAGTATTTGAGATTTCAGGATTCCCCCATTCAAATAGATAGGACTTGATCTTGGATGCCCGAAATAGCTGCTTGGAGGCGTTGCAAATATGGCCGCCGAGTGAACAGACATTCCTTGAAAGGCACTTTGGAACAAACTAAACAGTGCTGAGCAGATTCTGACTAACTTCAACACATCTGATTGGCCATTGTGTTCGCACATTCAACAGTATGTCTGTGATTGGCTATAAGCTCAACCCTGCAAAAACCTTTTAGAAACCTTAAATAGAAACCTTTGACGCTCTTCACAGAGAGCACACTCACGGGAGCATTTTAAAGCAGCCAGCTATCAGCGGGTACCGGTAGTGCAGACTGGCAGGTATCGTCACATTAAATGATTGAATAAATATTTGGCAAATAAATCAATGTTTTAAATGCAGAAAAAACCCTGGATTTATTTTGAACATTGTAATTATAGGATTAGTTCACTTTAAAATGAAAATTACCCCATGATTTACTTACCCTCAAGACATCCTAGGTGTATATGACCTTCTTTCTGATGAACACAATCTGAGTTATTTTAAACAGGGCTTATGCTTTACATATTGAACTTACGAAAAAAGCGTGACGTATGTCGGACAGTGTAAGCGTTTTGAACTGCGAGAGGCGTTACACTTTCATCGTAAGTGTTACACTTTCTTCTGAGTTTTAAATATGGATATTTTTCTTAGACAAACGCATTGCTTTGCTTCAGAAGGCCTTTATTAACCCCCCGGAGCGGTGCGGAGTACGTTTATGATGGATGGATGGATGCACTTTTTGAGCTTCAAACTCGTGGGCCCTGCTGCCATTATAAAGCGTGGACGCGTCAGGATATTAATATATCTCTGATTGTGTTCATCAGAAAGAAGTCATATATGCCTAGGATGTCTTGAGGGTGAGTAAATCATGGGGTAATTTTTATTTGAAAGTGAACTAATCCTTTAATACAGTACTAATTTATCAGCTTCTCTTTGTTTTTGTGATATGAAGGCATAGTGGCATCTTAACTTGTTCGGTTTCATAAACTGCCAGAAGCAAATATTTTGAGGCACACAACACACTCTTCATTTCCCACCGTTGTACTGGTGAATCCGTGGGTGAGATATGCTTTGTCAAATTTTCTTGAATTTTCTTGTCGAGTCACATCAGACAACATCACTGATTATAATAGGTTATTAGCTTTTGTCGCGTTCCACCGCTCCGGTTGTGTCTGATAGGTAGGCGTTGCTTTGGTAGCTAGTAGTGACTTGAAGTAGATTCTGCTTTATGTTTACCTGGCACTTTCACAAACTTCTCCATGCTTAGTGAGGAACAATGCATCATTCGTTTATATTTTTACATGCCTCCCTGCCATACTCAATCCTGATTGAGTATTGCAGGGCGCCATCTAGTGGTCTGTTATTCCCCAACAGCAACCGCTACCACTGGTAACAGACCACTCAAGCATGTACTGTGTGTCATAAAATATGCCAAATTAATATTTTCTGTTTAATTATTTATGTGGCAAGGTGCTGCATAATAAGTAGGATAATTTCTTGCAGCCTGAATAGGTTTCTTTTGCATAACAATGACTGTACACTATCCCTTAGCCGGGCCCCCCATTTTGGGAACCACTGCTTTAATCAAACTTTTCACTCAAATTGTTATGCTAATAATATTCTCTGTAATAAAAACAGTAATAAAGTAATATAATATAATGGTAGAATTTGTAAAAAAAAAAGAAAAAAAAAAGAGAAAACTTCAAAACAGAAGCATTTTTCTCTAGTGGTTTTGCACTTTAGTCATGTACATTATCATGGTAACAGCAACCATCAATTTGCTTCTGAAACTATGGACAAAGCTTATTGTATTTCACTTACCTGTTTCCTCCTCTGGCTCCTCCTCCTTCTCCTTCTGCACAGCATACTGAAGGTGTGTGACCAGACCCATGTTCTCTTTATAATATGCCTCCACCAGGTCTGGCAGCAAAGAGAAGAACCGAATAGGCACACCCTCTGATGCCTACAAAGCAAAGAATCCAGATGAACAAGAAATATCTGCTATTCTGAAGACTAGTGTTCAAATTTACAAGATTTATGGCATTATACAATATTCAAAATCATTATTTGCATAAACATGTTCAGCGCTCCCAGGAATACTTCCAGTGACTCT
This sequence comes from Rhinogobio ventralis, assembly GCA_039654625.1. Taxonomy (NCBI): domain Eukaryota; kingdom Metazoa; phylum Chordata; class Actinopteri; order Cypriniformes; family Gobionidae; genus Rhinogobio; species Rhinogobio ventralis. The sequence continues at coordinate 22,508,575 of CM077205.1, read as the reverse complement.
CTTAGTTGTTCTTCCTTTGTCCAAAACCAATAGCGGTACATTTTATTTCTTCATTTTGCATTGTTTCCTTTAAAAAGTGCTCAGTCGGTGCCAAGTAGGGTTTATACGCCACTTTTTCCAAAGGACTTTGGGGTATAAGCTCTTAGTCACCTGATTTGACTTACGTCTTCATGCTCAGCAAATGCTTTGACCCAATTATATGCAATACTATACAAAGAACAAATTCTAGCCAAAAAAATTATTTAAAAAGCACACTGTATTCAGAAACATTTAAACATATACTGTATACTTTGTCCTCCGTCAACCAACCAAAATGTCCCTGTTAGATCAAATTTGTAGCCCCTAATTTTAAAATGAAACAGTCTTTATACTTTTGGCTATGGAGAAACGTAAGAAAAATGGCAGCGTTTTAGCATTGCGCACAAAATCATCTCAACACGTCATGAATCTTAGCATGGCCAATCACAAGATGTCCGACTGGCAATAGGAAACAAGCATAATCTTTGCATAAAAAACCTCCCTCATTCTCAATGGTTTAAGATCAGCACAAACTATGAATTTCAATAGAATTTTGCAAATCTAATTAAATTATATGACAAGAACACTTTTTTTTTTAAAACTTTCCATTCAAGGCGGGGTGCAAGAGGAACCCTGTGGCTTGCTTAACACCCACGCTGATGGATAATTTAAAACTGAGGCTGTGCTGCAACGCAGGCTTGAAAGAGGAAGAACTGTGGTAGAGAGACATTGAAGGGCATTGTACAACAGTTTTTGGTTTAGCCCCGTCCCTTGAGTGCAGGTTACTTCGAAATGTAATGCCAAGAGAGAACAATGCAAATTATAATCAAAGGTCACCAGATATGCTTTCATTATTTTGTTTGTCACGAGTTTAAGAGTTTTGTATAGCTCGAATAAAATCACCAATTGGTTTTGCAGCTGCACTGTCACGCTGATAGACCAATGCTTGCTTTAATACAGAGGACATAATAGATACTAGCTTGACAGACAAGACGCCCACACAACGGTCTCAGAGAGTCTTCGGCAGCTGAAGAACCAACTGTCACAAGGTCACACATTCATTACCAAGCACAAGATAGTAAATGGCTTGTGAGATGCCAGATGTTCTTTGCAACTAGTCATAAAAACGAACAGTGTTTTGTCAAGTGACCAGCAGACTATGAGCACAACACGTAATTAGCAAAGAATTGAGTATATTTGTCTCTACTTTGTATTGTTTTTTCACTTGACCATTTTAGTGCAACAGGGAAAGAAATGGCGTTGTTGACAGATTATTATTAAAATGCATTGAAATACATACAGTGTGACCAAAAAATCTTAGAATTTCATTGCAATGGATAAAAAAATATTGCACAATAAAGCACAAACACTTTACTTGAGCAAAACATTTAACAGAAAAAGGTTCCAATATCCAATATGTTTAGTAATTAAATAAAATGTAGAGACAAAAAGTGTTTTTTTAGTTGTCAATTTTGAGTAGAACATTGTTAATGTGATGAATTACACTTGTGGTTCACCTGTGAAATTGAGCGGAACAATGGGTGAAAAGTAAGAAAATCTCTAGATGTTTGCAGATGCCACTGTTTGATATTTTGTACCTAAGGAATGAGATTTTAAGTGTGATTTACACGTCCAAAGAGTCCAAATGAGGTCCACCAAAAGCTTTACTTTCACTAAAGCAACAACAACAAAAAAAACTCCATTCTGGTGACTTTAGAATAATTGAAGTCACAAGCAGAAGTGTCTCAGTGCACATCTCAAAATAGTCCCCCAGCACACGCAACACCTGTCTGTGCGTGTATGAAAGCAGAGCCATTACAGGAAGATTTTAAGCCAAAGAAACCAATGCAAAATATTCTCACCAGAGGTCAGTAAGCACTACCATGTACAAACTTGGGGATTTCTTACTTGGACTGATAGTTTTTTGTCCTCATTTGGTAATATTCTGTAGGTATACACACAGTTCTGGTACCTGCAAAAGATTGAGAAGAATATAGCTGCAACTTAAATAAAATAAAACATAAAACAAATGTCATGTAATATGTCACAATTTATACAAACAGGGAAACGGGCCTTTTTGCTGAAAGCAGCAATAATGGGAAACCCCTCATCGACTTCCATCAGTCTCAGTCAACACTGTTTGTTAATAATTCACTGTACAAGGAATCATATTGGACTTTTCATTGCATTCACAAAGCACACTTCAACAGAACCATACATACTGTACAATTTGCAAGGAAACAGGGAAACTGAGGTAAGTTTGCAAACAAATGGGCCCCTGTTTTGTATACTGATTCCAACGGTGATATACATTTTAGGAAAGAGGTCATATGGAATTATCGTTTTACCTGGTGGTTAAATTGACAATATGCACCCAGAGTAGGAGGAAGGAAGCCATTTCTAAAATATGTCATTTCAAAAACCAGCATGTTTATATATAATATGCCACATAGTATGCCACATAACCGAGCATGTTTTATGACATACTTAATTGTCACCTCATGCAAATTGTCAAACGCACTGCAAATGTCAAATTTAAACCACATTCTTACTCAAACGCACTCAAACCTTTCATGTTACATTTAATATTAGTGACAATATGTGCCCTTCCACCTGAGATCTACAGCAAGCAATACTCACAGAACACACAGGGCATAAGCTCCCTGTATGGATTCGCTGTCCCGCAGGAGGAAGCTGCCATCCTTGCCTGCTTTGGAGAGGAGGTCCTCTGCTGTAGACCGAGTGATATTGCCATGGTACCATGGCTGGTGGGAAAACATCCTTTCCAAAGACTTCTCCCTTCCTCAGTCTGGAGACACCCAGGTTATTTTGGCCCCGGCAGTATTCAAGAGGATATCAACATGAGGCCAGTTTTAGAGTCTCACGGTCTGTTTCATGACGTTGTTAGAACTGATAGCCGCTCCTGCTCTGTCTGGCTCTAGGCTCGCTGCTTCTCTCTCTTCCTGTTAGTGGGGCGAAAGCTGCAAAAAGGAAGCTGCCACAAACACAAGGGTGAACTTCCTCATTCTGTGCACACAGAGTTTAAAAACTCAGAGAGCGTGAGCAAGAGAGGAGGCCTGAACAAAAGACTTGTTCACACGTTCACATGGCTCCAACACCTCTTTTTTACCGCAGAAGAGATGAAAAAGGTGTAACGTGGTAGTGTGGGAGTTCTTGACAGTGCATACTTTCATTCAATGGCAATGATTAACCCTGCTAACCAAAACTATGAGTAGGACAACCTATGCATGCAAGTGTCGTCCTAATGGCCATTATGCAAAGTAGAGAAATGTAGATAAACATTTACAGTATAAAAGGCTCTGATTATGAGTTTATCTTTTTGACCAAACCACTGCTCCTGAAAGGGAAGGGACTTGTGGAGCACATCTTCAGTTATGCGTCAGCATTTGGATGTTATCTATATCTATCATTTACGTTAGATGTACATGGATGGTTGATGAAATGAAAATTTTTACCTTTAGGGGTACAAATTGTGGCAATACACTAAAGAGGCATCTTTATTTACCCCTAAAAGGTTCATAGTACTGTAAGGATAGGCTTCCATATATATTAACATACTCTAAGATACTAATTGCACCTTCTAGGGGTAGGTAAGGTACACAGTTGTTGGGTACTTCCCCTGTAATATGCTGTTGTACCCCTGAAGGCACAATATTTGCAAATTTTTCTGAGTGTGTACAGCAAGTCTCTGGGCCCTATTTTAACGTTCTAAGTGCATGGTCTAAAGCGCACGGCGCAGGTGCACTTAGGGTGTGTCCGAATCCACTTGCTACTTTATCAACGGGAAAAATGGTCGGCGCGCCAGGCACATGGTCTAAAACGGTTGTCCCTAGTCTCTTAATGAGTCATGGGTGTGTTTTGGGCGTAATGTGCAATAAACCAATCAGAGTCTCATTTCCCATTCCCTTTAAAAGCCAGTTGCGCTTGCACCATGGCGGATTTGCGAGCAGATTTCCTCAAAAGAAGGGATTCTTTTATTTTAATATTTAAAAATGTTTGCGTGCTGCTGCGTGTCCCTGTGTGTGTATTAAGCAGAGTGCACGCATTGTGGAACCGCTTATAAAAGCATTTTACTAACACACTCTTTAAATAACAAAAAAAAAAACTGCATCGGGCTGAAACTAGCAACACTTGGCACCGCATTGCCTCAGGTGTATGATCGGGCCCTAGATGTATTTAAAGGGACAGTTCCTCCAAAATGAAAATTATGTAATTTCATCACATTGTTCCAAATCCTTCCTTTGTCGAACAAAAAAGTGACATTGGGCAAGATGTTCAAGCTGCACTTTTCCATGCAAATGCAAAAGACATAGAAATAAATATACAAAACAAAAGAATAAAATGACATACAGCATCATTGACTTGCCATGTTTGAATATACACACACTTGAATGAGGTTTGAGAGCTGCAAGGATAAAAAGATTATCAGTGAAAAATTATCAGTCATTTTGCATAGCATAAATTTGCAAAGCTTCAGAGTTTGTTTTGTTTTGTGTTGATCATACTGCCATGTATTAAACGTTCTACTTGTTTTGAAACAAAGTTTTTAAATTAAATGTTTAATGTTTTTTTGTTTCATTTTGTTTTGTGTTTGTTTTGTGTTGTGTTGTTTTGGGATCATACTGCCAGGTTTTAAACGTTCTACTTGTTTTGAAAGAAAGTTTTCAAATAAAATGTTTAATGTTTTTTTGTTTCATTTTGTTTTGTGTTTATCATACTGCCATGTATTAAACTTTCTACTTGTTTTGAAAGAAAGTTTTCGAATGAAATGTTTATTGTTTTTTTTATTTTGTTTTGTGTTGTGTTTGTGTTGTTGTTTTGGGATCACACTGCCAGGTACTCGAGTAATCCTGAGTAATATACACTGCACACACATTACTGTCCTCCTCTTCCTCTCTTTCTCACTCTCTCTCAGTGAAGATGCCTTGTTACGTTAATGGACAGGAAACCTTGCACAAATATGAGGAAAGAGAAGCAAAGACAGAGAGAGAGAGACAGAAAGCGAGAGAGTCAGACAGAGAGAGAAAATAATCTGCTGACAGTTCACAGTTTGAGTCACATGATGTGAAAAGAGAACCTGAATAGTGGCACAGTCACATCAGCCTGGTGGTTTCCATCTTGCATCTTTCTCACATGCACACAGCTATAAAGAATGCAGTTATGTTCTACTGTCAATAAGAGCTCAGCAGTGACGGCCACAGTGTGGTGGGACAGAGTGTGCGCCATGCATATACTGCAGATAAAGTACGTTTTCACAAGATTCTGCCTGTTGTCATTAGCAGCTGTCACATGAGATGATACTCAGAAGTCAAGTGTTATAAAGACTAATGGGAGCTGTATGAGACGTGACAAACTTCTTTGTCACTTTGGTGTGTGTGTGTGGGGGGGGGGGGGGGGGGGGGCAATAGATGCAAAATGCATCTGATGCCTAAATAAAAAGAAACATCAATAACCATTTGAGGTTAAATTTATTTATATTTATTGAGTTGATTTTAATGCATTTACAAATTGATTCATGTATGGATCTTACTTGAGAAATACAGAAACATTAATGATATAAGTATAATGACCACAAAAATAAAATATATGTATACCAATTGGTTACAGTAATTAAAATAATATAAATAAGGATGCATATCAACTTCATTTGAACAAGTGAAAACAAAACCAGTATTTCATACCATCAAAAAATCTAATGATATACCTTAAACATTAAAAGGTACATTAAGAATATTAATTGACTATATAGCGTGAAGTGCACATGCATCTAAATAGTCTTAATGACAAATAGCCATCAAGGAATGTAAATAGTAGTATTCATTTCGACTCCTCACTGGTTTGTTACCCTTCGCACATTCTTACCACAGCTTGAGAGTGCTATAACCAGAAAATCCCCCTGAGGACATTTAAAAAAATTTATATAAGTGTTGTTTTGATACCAAATATGAAATGCATTAGCTTCACACTGATTTCGTTAAGAATGTGCACTAAGGAAGTGCTTACAGTTTACAAAGAACGAGTCAAAGCATGTCATTAGCAAACAGATAATGTGCTAATAAAGACAACATACATTTTTAAAAGGCAGTACAAAGTCTTATACATAAGCTATGCCTTCTTGAGCCTTGTCTTATGTCAACAGTTGTGATCTGACAACGACTTATAGGCTACATAGCAGTCACTAGTACCGTCCCAAATAACTTTCACTTTAGCATGCCCAAATCACGTGCTTGGTGATACATAAGGCTGTTTAAAGTTCCTAATCTTTAATTGACCATACACAATCAGGAAGTGTGGGCCGAATCACTTAAACTGATGAAAAATATTCATCTGTATGATTTCAATGGCTCGCTCAGAACTCCGACTTTGCGCTCAGAGAGCTCTCATGTGTACCTTTCAGGTCCCCACTTGTAGGGCCAGACCCCCCTGATTTGTCTCTACAAAAAAGCCTGCGAACGCTTCCCCTGAACTTCTCTGCTGCAAACAGGTAGACCAGTGGATCCAAAGCCCCATTCAGGCAGGTTAGAGAGGAAGTAAGACGGTTAGCCAGGGCTAGCCCTCTTTTGATTTGGCAGGATAGGTTTGGGTGTCCGTAACCCAAGATGAAGGTAGCACGGCTTAAGTGATAGGGCAAAAAGCACACTATGTAGATGAGCATGACCAGACCGATTGTGCGTAGAGCTCGGAGTTTCAGCGCCGGTTCTAGCCTTGAACCTTTTCGCAGACTATGCACTATCAGCAAGTAGCAAGAAAGAGTGGCAATGAAAGGTGGCATGAAGGCTACGGCGAGGGAGACAAGAGCACGTCGTGAGGCCTTTTCTCTGTACAGCTGCAAGCATACGGTAGAGCCATTGACTTCTGCGGTCTGCTTGGTGACCAGTAGGGGCGCCATTGACACTATCACCAAAGCCCAAAGTGCAAAACTGGCAATGTGAGCGTAACGAGGGCGCCTGACCTTGAGGGAACGTACGGCGTGTACCACAGCAAGGTATCTATCACCTGCAACACAGGCCAGGAAGTACAAACTGGCATACATGTTGACATAAAAGAAGAAGCCTGCGAGACGGCAGGGGATTTCACCAAACGGCCAATGTCCCCCCGTTAAATGATAAGTGGCCCTGAGAGGTAAAACGAAGATGTAAAACAGGTCAGCCACAGCGAGATGGAGCAGGAAGACATTGGCTGGAGAAGCGTTGCCTCTCTGGCGGGCGAAGATCCACAGGGCAAGGCTATTGCCGTTCAGCGCAAGAAGGAAAACTATGATGTAGTAGAATCCAAAGATCATATTCTCCACTGTATTATCCACAGGTGGACAGCTCTCCATGGATCGATTGGGCAGCAAGGTGGGAAGCTCTGTAAGGGGGAATTCCATCTTTGTAACTGCAAAAACAGGAAAAGAAAGATGGTTTTATTATAAATTCACTTGTATAAAATAATTCTATATATTTTTATATTTTAATTCATGAATTTAGATAAATGTGACCCTGGACCACAAAACCAGTCAAGGGTCACATTTTTAAATTTGAGATTTATACATCATCTGAAAGCTGAATAAAAAAAAAAAAATGAAAATCTGGGATCGGAGGGTGCAAAAAAATAGAAATATTGAGAAAATCACCTTTAAAGTTGTCCAAATAAAGTCCTTAAAAATGCATATTACTACTAATAATACATGAATATACATTTTGATGTATTAACGGTAGGAAATTTAAAAAATATCTTCATGGAACATGATTTTTACTTAATATCCTAATGATTTTTGGCATAAAAGAAAAATCGATAATTTTGACCTATTGTTGGCTATTGCCACAAGTATACCGTGCGACTTATGACTGGTTTTGTGGTCCAGGGTCACAAATGTTAAATTGAATAAATAAATATAATAATTTAACACATATTATATTAAATAACATATACTCAGCAAAAATATATATATCTATACTTTTCCCCCAGCAAATTTCTTATGTGTAAATATTTGTATGAGCATAAAAAGATTCAACAACTGAGACATAAACTGAAAAAATTTCACAGATATTTGATGGACAGAAATGGAACGAGTCCCTGAACAAAGGTAGCAGTCAGTATGTGGTGTTTCCACTAGCTGTTTTAAAGGGTTAGTTCACCCAAAAATGAAATTTCTGTCATTAATTACACACCCTCATGTCGTTCCAAACTCGTAAGACCTTTGTTTATCTTCAGAACACAAATGAAGATATTTTTGATTAAATCTGAGAGCTTTCTGAACCATCCATAGGCAGCAATGTAATTGCAACTTTCAATGCCCAGAAAGGTAGTAAATACATCGTTAAAATAGTCCATGTGACTCCAGTGGTTCAACCTTAATGTTATGAAGTGACAAGAATACTTTTTGTGCGCAAAAAACAAACAAAAATAACGACTTCTACATCTGCAGTCCTCATGCCTCCCTGCAGCTGGATTATAGCATGTTCACGCAGGTGATATGGGACACTGGACATCTTTCTTCTGGTGTTTTTCAGAGTCAGTAGAAAGGTCTTTTTAATGTCCCAAGTTATTGAAACTGTGACCTTGATTGTCTAGAGCCTGTAGACTGTTAGTGTCTCAAGGACTTCTCCACAGGTGCATGTGCAATAATTGTTTATAGTTCACTGAACAAGCGTAAAAACATTGTTTAAACACTTCCCAATAAAAATCTGTAAATCTTATTATACTATATTTAATTTTACAAAATTAAATTATCTTTGAAGTACAGTATTCTGAATAAGGTTTTTTTTTTGCTGAGTAGTGGTCCAAAGTTTGTGTCCACTAAGATTTTTTTTATAAGAAATAAAAATGTTGTTACAGTAAAGACTGTTACTAACCATTTTGTTTTCAAATAAATGTTCTTATGAAGTTTCTATATATCAAAGAATCCTGAAAAACTATGACGGTTTTCACAAAAATATTAAGCAGCACAACTGTTTTCAAAATTGATAATAATAAGAAATGTTTTTTTAAGTATCAAATCAGCATATTAGAATGATTTCTGAAGGATCATGTGACACTGAAGACTGGAGTAATGGCTGCTAAAAATTCAGCTTTGTCATTACAGGAATGTATTAAAATTTAAAACAGTTCTTTTAATTTGACCTTTTTATACTGCATATTTCCAATGTAAACTCCCTTTATTATTGCATTATTATATTTATTTATTTATCCTCTTGTACAGCACAATGGCCAACTACTGTTGTACTTATTGTGCTATATAAATACAATTTTGATTGATTTGATTGATTTTTAATAATAAATCAAATAAATGCAGCCTTGGAGAAGCCTTTCAAAAGCATTTTGAACAGTAGTTTAAATATTATTAGATAGTTCAATATAAAATTAAATAAATAATGTCCAATGCTCTTGTGGAGCATTCTAAATCTTTAATTTTCATAAATTGCACGTACACCGATCTGGCATAACATTATGACAGGTGAAGTGAATAACACTGATTATCTCTTCATCACGGCACCTGTTAGTGGGTGGGATATATTAGGCAGCAAGTGAAAATGTTTGTCCTCAAAGTTGATTTGTTAGAAGCAGGAAAAATGGGCAAGTGTAAGGATTTGTGCGAGTTTAACAAGGGCCAAATTGTGATGGCTAGACGACTGGGTCAGAGCATCTCCAAAACTGCAGCTCTTGTGGGGTGTTCCCGGTCTGCAGTGGTCAGTATCTATCAAAAGTGGTCCAAGGAAGGAACAGTGGTGGATCGGCGATAGGGTCATGGGTGGCCAAGGCTCATCAATGCACATGAGGAGCGAAGACTGGCCCATGTGGTCTGATCAAACAGACGAGCTACTGTAGCTCAAAACTGCTCAAGAAGTTAATGCAGTTTGTTGCATATGGGGCTGCATAGCCGCAGACCAGTCCGGGTGCCCATGCTGACCCCTGTCCACTGCCGAAAGTGCCAACAGTTGGCACGTGAGCATCAGAACTGGACCACGGAGCAATGGAAGAAGGTGGCCCGGTCTGATGAATCACGTTTTCTTTTACATCACCTGGATGGCTGCGTGCGTGTGTGGGGAACACATGGTACCAGGATGCACTATGGGAAGAAGGCAAGCCGGCTGAGGCAGTGTGATGCTTTGGGCAATGTTCTGCTGAGAAACCTTGGGTCCTGCCATCCATGTGGATGTTACTTTGACACACACCACCTACCTAAGCATTGTTGCAGACCGTGTACACCCTTTTATGGAAACGGTATTCCCTGGTGGCTGTGTGGAAGCTTTTCATTTTTGCTATAAGAAATCAAAATGTATTCAAATCTAAAAAAAAAAAAAAGAGCAAGTTTACACCTGCCTTTAGGAATATGTTTCCAAACTCCTCTGTAGTCAAAACATGTTTACAAAAATGGAGCAAAGGACACAGCAGTGATAGGCCTACAAATAACACTTTTTACAGCCACAGTAAATATTTATCCTCCGATAATTTGAGTCGTGCAAGGGAGTGTTACAGCTGTCTGGCTGTTTGGCAGCAGTTCAGCTACTTGGATATTTGTGTGTCTCAGGAGTCTGAGCAGATGTCCCTGCGGGGCTCACTGCACCTCCACAACGCTGCATGAAGGTGCTGTAGTGCATCCGGTGGCCACACCTTTGTCATGAGACCCCAGAGTCACTCCCAGCTATCTACTTACAGTCTGACCCAGCTGTCCTTATGGCATTCTAGTTTGGCAAATCATTGGCGGGTGCACAGGGCAGCCTGCCTCACATTCAATGAGCAAACTCAAACAGTTGCTCTATTAATAATCAGGCCAAATTAAGCATCTGCAGGAATGAGATGAAGACCTTTTTAACCCTCTGGTGCTGTTCGCATGTCGGTCAAAAATGACAGAATTTTTGTTTATCTATTTCAATGAAATGATTTTATTTAATTAATATTTTGTATTTTTAGGTACTAAATTATATTTATGCAGTAGTTATAATCCATGTATTCACTTGAAATAATTCACCTGAACATGAAATTTCCAACTTAAACTGTCATGAATCTTACTTAAGTTTGATCTCTTTTTGATAACGACACTTGGCAGATTATTGCTGAAGTGAAAAACAGTTTAAAAAAAAGTTTACATTTATTATGAAAAATGAAAAAATATATATATTCAAAAACACGTTTTACTCTAAAACTGTGAGAAAGTCAAGCAATACATCTAAACAAGCTGTGTTGCATATTTGAGGTTGATATCTTAAAAAATGAGCTTTCAGTAAGAATTTGTTTGTTCGCAGTACCAAACATTTCCAATAGATGAAATTCATCTCCCATTCATTTCCAATGTGGTCATTTTTGTCCATAAACAATACAAGTGTGACTATTTTTTTCAGGACCATTTAACCTTTTTGAATCATGTCCATGATTTTTTTTATGTTCCCACAGCAAGTGTCAAAACCTTTACCAAGTTTCGTACCATTCCAATGAAATAAATAATTCTTTAAAAAAAACAAAAGAAAAAACAAACATTTTCAGCACCAGAGGGTTAAGAAAGGTTCAATGTATAGGTTACTACTTGAGATATTTAAAAAAAAATCTTAGTGAGTATGAATATTGCATAATACAAGTTTGATGTTTTAAAAAAATGTATAGGATTTATAGTTGAAGAGTGAATTTAAGATCTCAAGATCGCATTTCATGCATACGATGATTTACAATCTTCAATGATCTTTTTAATTTCTGAATTAAATTTCATTGGGGTGCATAAGGTCACAATTGTCCTTATATCACAATGAAGAAAATAAGCCTCATTAATAAAGGGGTGGGACAAAATATTTATAGGGCAATATATCATTGTCCTTCTCCGTGCGTTATGAGAATCAATAAATTGGCGTCAAATATCGATATTTTAATTAATAAAATAAAGCGCTCTTAATAGATTTCCCTGCTCCCAGCATTGCTACTTCATGGCTCCTCGAGGTGGCGCTCATATGAATGAGGGAAATATGAACATAAGTTAACTAACCTAAGAAAATGAGGTTTTTAACGGGATGGCGGACAGCAGTGTGAGTAAAATAATAGATGCCCCAGCCACGTTTAAGTCCGAAGTCTGGAAAACCTACACGTAACCTTTTCACAGGCATTTTGTTTTCTTAGTTAGACAGATATTGTGATGTATCATCATAGGATTGTCTTGCAATATACAGATTATCGCAGAATTGCAGTATCGTGATATTATCGGTATTGTGGGCCATGTATCATGCGGCGTATCGTGAGGTACCTTGTGATTCCCACCCCTACGCCTAATTAATATAATGAAATTCTTGAAAAAAAATATTTCTGAGAACAATAATATTTTAAGAAATCTGCTTTACTGTTTAATACAATTTTAAAAACTATTGTCTTCCAAATAAAAATGATGTGGTGCAACCAACATGCAAAAAGAGGAAATGATAATAACGATAACTTATTCTTCCAAATGCAAGGGCAGTGGTTCAAATTTGAAGATAATATATAAAACAAAGAGTGGACCTAGGAATTTAATTTATTAATACTGGAAAATGTGATGACAATATCATAATATCATGTTGTGCTTGAGTTCCACACCCTTTGGAACACTCCTCAAAACATATTAAAATGTAGCTTTTTCCCATTTGTATTAAGAGCATAGAGCCTGTCTTTGTGGATAAAATCTGCTACCAAAACGTTTCATAATAACCTCTCACTGGAGTTATAATAATAGGAAGACACTTAATCAATATTTTCAGAACAGTACAGACAAACACGAAGTGGGTGTGTACAAAGGATTGTCTCAAGATTCCTGCTATAGGAAAGTTCTGCAGGATTTGTAACTGAGGGGGAGGAAATCCTCAAGTCCCAGAACATGCCAAACCCTCTGGTAATTTAAACAGATAAAAGTAGAGAACTACAAAACAAAAACAAAAAGCTGTCCTGAACTGGAGCTTAGAGACAAAAAGGCATGATTGTGATTATGAAATCCAGATGTTAATAGATGGCTCTTGTGGCTCTCTGCTGTGTGGTATGAAACTATAACTCTGTGGTCCAGGAAAAACATTTTTTCAGATAAAATATGAGAATTTCAAATGAAAAACTACAGTCCAGTAGCACTAGTCCAAGTGCTCTGTGGTTGTCTTGGAAAACATGCTCCAAAGCCCGCAAGCCTTGCAGAACAAGGCACCTCCACAGGCTGCCAACAATACAAAATCACTTTTGTGTTAAAGAAATAAGTGGGGGTCAAGCTGGGGTTGCAATGTGACACTAATGCTCCTATACCACATCCACAAAAGAAGCAGAAGTAATCACAGGCATGAGGCGCACTGCAGATTAACTAAAGCTAAACTGCAACTCAATGTGGACCAACAGAAACTCAAGGTAAAACACAGCTACAGGAAACACAGTTTAATTACAGTATTACACAAATACGTTAAATATGACCACATGAAAGCAACTGCGGTACATGTCCTATACATTTTTTTATAACCGATTCCCATAAGTGATTTTGACAGATTTTTTCCATTTAAGCAAAGCTAATTATGGCCAACTGTGCTAAAATTAGCTTTCAGAGACCAATAAACTCACCTTAGAATAAATAAAATTGCTGTGATTAAGTCTACTATAAACATACTCTCTAAAACAAAATCCCATTTAGGTCCTGGCATATGTTTAAACAAGGAAAATGCAATATAGTAATTCTATAAAAAATATTAATACATAAAAAAAATAATGCACTTAAACTGGGAAAACACAGTATAGTAATTATATAAAAATAGTAATAAAAATATTTAAAGAACATTGAATAGTTTAAATGGCATGCACAACTTGAATAAAACAATACAGTAATTGATTTTTTTTACATTTACAATAGTGTTATTCTATGTAAAAAATTTAATAAAAAATAAAAGTACAGAAAAATAAAGTTTAAATGGCTCGCACTTTAGCTAAGAAAACATTATAGTCATTCTCTCTCTCTCTATATATATATATATATATATATATATATATATATAAAGTTTCTATAAAAAATTGCAGACACTGAGAGAAAGTATGAAGTCTATAAAAGAATGAAGTCTATGAGAGACTCACCAGAGTGTTGATCCCTCAACAGCCCGTGCAGTAGTGAAAGAGTTGAGTCTAGGAGAGTAGAGCAGAGCAGAGGAGAGGGAGTTCTGATACCTGGACTTTCTTACAGCTGCCTGAAAAGCAAAAGCAAACCAGCAGCTTCTGTTCAGAGGTAGTGGAGTTTAATGGAGTTGAGACCCTACTCTCTTAGGCTGAGCTGTATTTGGGATACGATACTGTGGCTCTTTTTGTGTAGCCAACAAATTTGATCACAAAAACGCAGTTCGCGATGGGAAGGCTCTAATGTGACCCTTGACCTCAGCCTTTCTTTGCAATGCTATTTTCTTCTGAGGGCCACTTGTGCGCTCCACAATAACCCGAGTCAGAAGAAGCAGCACATTTCGACAGGGGGAGAATAATGGCATGCCTTGGTCGCAATGTGGAGCCGGTGGGGAGCCATGGAAACAGGGACTAGCGTGCCTTTAGGTTAGAAGCCCCCCTGAAAACCCCCTCCTTCAACCATATCAATAAACAGAAGATGAACTGAGCGTTTAATGGGACAGTTTATGAATAAAGACTAGAGATTATCCATTGCAGACTGTGGAAAGCCAGACAGATGAGGCCCCTTGGAACTCGGAGAATGAGTGAGAAGAAATTTGAGCAGAAAACACAAGGGTGAGTGGGACAGAGAATAACAGACTGGGCTCCTTGTTCCTAGGGTCCCTGCTGTGGACTGTTGGGGCATCATACACTAGAGCAGCAGAGGGCAGAAATAAGACCATGTGATCCTCAGACAGATGTGCAGCCCCAAGCAAACAGCAAGAGCAATAATCTGTCTTTCATTCTGGGAGATCACAGCTGTGTAGGACACACATCATCTCTTTTTCTTCTGTTTGGGCCAGTCTTCAACGATATGCTAATATAGTTCACTTTAGTGAATGCGTCCACTATTTTGTCTACCAGAATAGGCTAAATAATACAGTGCCAAGTCTTAATTGGGACGTCTCCAAGCCTCATTATATGCTGCCCCTTGAGACTTTGTTGCCCCGGGGCAAAGCACAGTGTAACATGCCTGTTAACCAGAGAAGAACTCGTCTTCTGTCAGATTCAAGAGCTAAAACAGTTTGCGTTTAAACATGACAAAACAACACAAGCAACAGGCGTATGTAATTCTATTTTTGAACCAACACCCAGAAGACATTGGCCTCTGTGGTGAATAATAAAAATGTACAATTCTGCGAGCTATGCCTCATAGTCATTTATTTGACAATTTTACATAAAAAACTTGAAATACATCAAAAAACAAGTATGATTCAAAGACCATAATGATTCATTTAACAAGTAACAAGTAAACAAACTGAAATTACAGCCTTCTTCACACAGTCTGGCATTATTACGACAAAATAAGCACATCAGTTGGCACACTGAAAAATAAAATCAGACAAATATTAAGTTTGATAAATTAATAAATCTCATTGGCTATGTTTTTCATATATGTGATTGTGTGCACTTAAAGAACGCCAGAGTAAACTCGTTGTCGTTTTGTTATATTTAGTCAAAGTGTTGATTTCGTCTTTGTCCTCTCCTCTCATTAAGATACATGTTGACGTAGGAAGTCAGCAGGTCGTCCATTTTATAGCCCTAATGAACACAGAATTCTGTTATTTTCAGATCTAAAAAATCCAAAATTTTGGAGTAAGCTACATTTTTGTCACGTACCAGGGAAGTTTCACACAGGATTTTGTTCCCTTTGACAAGGTTTCCTACGGTCATGTGGAAGTATGTGCTTCCACTGCACCAGTTTGCAATCTTGTTGTATGGATGCACAGCCAGAATGTCCTTGAACAGAAGTAGAATTCAGTTAATCCAACAAAATCAAAGCTGAAGACAGAATTATGATAGATGATTCATATTTTAAGCAGACAATGCAACTTTACTTTCAAGCTTACGGTTTTACCACTCATCTGAGGTCTTATTTAAATGCTTGTTTAAAAGACTTATCATTTGAAGATACCTTTGTTTTGGGGTGAATGATAGTGACGCCCTGTTTACTGATGGCAATCCTCACAATGTCAGGGAAATTGGGCTCTGATGTTTGCTGTAATATCAAGCATCATCTTATACACAGTTTTTATAAGCAATATCAGCTAAATTATTATTGTGACGCAGACTCAAATTGCTTACTTTCACATCAAAAAAGGCACAGCCAAATGTAGGCCATTTACAGACGATCTTTAAAAAGCCAACGATTGCCTGTTCCACAGTCGTGCCCGCTTGCTTATTGTACTCAGAAAAAATGTGCTGTCGAGGAAAGTTTGTGTAACACTTTAGAAACATAATATCACATATACTCTGCATTAATTCATAAATATCTGGATGGAACTGACCTTCTTCCATTCATCAGCAGACATGGCTTTAAGCTGGTCATTAGGCACCAGTTCTTTCAGCATCCTAGGAATCATGGGAAACTGAGTTTTATCATTGTCCACTTTCACCCTGAAGAGGAGAGCGCCGAGCGCCACCATTTCTTCTTTGGTACAACGATGATAACCTCTCAAGTATTTTGGCAACTCCTAAACAGTGTGAGAAAAAGGGAAAAATATAATATACACATATAATATACACTACAATTCAAATGTTTGGTTTTTGAAAGTCTCTTATGCTCACCAAGGCTGAGTTTATTTGATCAAAAATACAATTTAAATAGTAATATTAATACAATATTAATATCTTCTATTTTAGTACATTTTAAAATGTATTGATGGACTGTATTTTCCACAGCCATTCCTCCAGTCTTCAGTGTCACATGATTTGCTGATTTGGTGTTTAAGAAACATTTTATTATCAATGTTGAAAACAATTGGCTTGCTTAATATGTTTGTGGAAACCATGATTTTTTTTCTTCAGAATTGTTTAATGAATAGAAAGTTCAAAAGAGCAGCATTTATTTAATAAAAAGAAATATTTTGTATCATTATAAATGTATTTACTGTTTCTTTCAATCAATTTAATGCATCTCTGCTGAATA